>SJYG01000187.1:261713-449190 GCA_006410535.1 Litocranius walleri | reverse complement strand
CTCTGCCTTTTCTAAAACCAGCTTGAACATCGGGAAGTTCACGGTTCACATATTGCTGAAGCCTGCCTTGGAGAACTTTGAGCATTACTTTACTAGCGTGTGAGATGAGTGCAATTGTGCACTAGTTTGAGCATTCTTTGGGGGACTGGAATGAAAACTGACCTTTTCCAGTCCTGTGGCCACTGCTGAGTTTTCCAAATTTGCTGGCATATTGAGTGCAGCACTTTCACAGCATCATCTTTCAAGATTTGAAATAGCTCAACTGGAATTCCATCACCTCCTCTAGCTTTGTTCATAGTGATGCTTTCTAAGGCCCACTTGACTTCACATTCCAGGATGTCTGGCTCTAGGTGAGTGATCACACCATCATGATTATCTGGGTCATGAAGATCTTTTTTGTACAGTTCTTCTGTGTATTCTTGCCACCTCGTCTTAATATTTTCTGCTTCTGTTAGGTCCATACCATTTCTGTCCTTTATCGAGCCCATCTTTCCATGAAATGTTCCCTTGGTATTTCTAATTTTCTTGAAGAGATCTCTAGTCTTTCCCATTCTGTTGTTTTCCTCTATTTCTTTGCATTGATCACTAAGGAAGGCTCTTTTATCTCTCCTTGCTATTCTTTGGAATTCTGCATTCAGTTGATTATATCTTTCCTTTTCTTCTTTGCTTTTAGCTTCTCTTCTTTTCACAGCTATTTGTAAGGCCTCTGCAGGCAGCCATTTTGCTTTTGTGCATTTCTTTTCCATGGGGATGGTCTTGATCCCTGTCTCCTGTACAATGTCATGAACCTCATTCCATCGTTCATCAGGCACTCTGTGTATCAGATCTAGTCCTTTAAATCTATTTCTCACTTCCACTGTATAATCAAAAGGGATTTCATTTAGGTCATACCTGAATGGTCTAGTGGTTTTCCCTACTTTCTTCAATTTAAGTCTGAATTTGGTAATAAGGAGTTCATGATCTGAGCCACAGTCAGCTCCCAGTCTTGTTTTTGCTGACTGTATAGAGCTTCTCCACCTTTGGCTACAAAGAATATAATCAATCTGATTTTGGTGTGAACCATCTGGTGATGTCCATGTGTAGAGTCTTCTCTTGTGTTGTTGGGAAAAGCTGTTTGTCATGACCAGTGTATTCTCTTGGCAAAACTCTATTAGCCTTTGCCCTGCTTCATTCCATACTCCAAGGCCAAATCTGCCTGTTACTCCAGGTGTTTCTTGACTTCCTACTTTGCATTCCAGCCCCCTATAATGAAAAGGTCATCTTTTTTGGGTGTTAGTTCTATGGTCTTTTAATTCACTGATTCCTAGAATGTCAACATTCACTCTTGCCATCTGTTATTTGACCACTTCCAATTTGCCTTGATTCATGGAGCTAACATTCCAGGTTCCT
Organism: Litocranius walleri; assembly: GCA_006410535.1. Classification (NCBI taxonomy): domain Eukaryota; kingdom Metazoa; phylum Chordata; class Mammalia; order Artiodactyla; family Bovidae; genus Litocranius; species Litocranius walleri. The sequence goes on along the minus strand of SJYG01000187.1, from coordinate 447,801 downwards.
CTGCAATATTTCCCTTTACAGCACCGGACCTTGCTTCCATCACCAGTCACGTCCACAGCTGGGTGTGGATTGTTTTTGCTTTGGCTCCGTCTCTTCATTCTTTCTGGAGTTGTTTCTCCACTGATCTCCAGTAGCATATTGGGCACTTACCGACCTGGGGAATTCATCTTTCCGTGTCCTATCTTTTTGCCTTTCCATACTGTTCATAGGTTTTTTAAGGCAAGAATACTGAAGTGGTTTGCCATTCCCTTCTCCAGCTGTAGTGGAGGGTAGAGTCTGATTTTTAGGAGACAGTAGCCCAGAAGGCCGTGACCAGTGTCTTTAGCACATCATACTTGTCCTCTCCCTGCTTTTGCTTTTTTTTGAAATGCAGTTGAGCGGGAGGGGATATATACACACAAATAGCTAATTCAGGCTTCACTAGTGATAGAGAACCCACCTACCAATGCAGGAAACCTAAGAGACACAAGTTGGATCCCTGCGTCAGGAAGATCCCCTGGAGGAAGGTATGGCAACCCACTCCAGTACTCTTGCCTGGAGAATCCCATGGACAGAGGAGCCTGGTGGGTCCATGGGGTCACAGGGTCAGACACGACTGAAGGACTTAGCTTGAATGCACTGCTGACTCTCTGTGTTGTACAGCAGAAATTAAAATAACTTGGTAAAGCAGTCATACTCCAGTTTAAAAAAAGAAATGAATTTGAAAACAGGATTATTATCAAAGTTGCCAGGAGACTTCAGAATCTTTCTCCATGAATGAAAGAAATAGTGTAAGTAATAATAACAGTAGTCACATTATCTAAGCTTTGCAATGAAGTAAATAATAAAACTTAGTACACTGCATAAGCAATATCCACAATGCCTAACCAACTAAAATCTCACTTTTTTATATTTAAATATTACAGTAAACTTCACAGGTGCCTGAAATTAAGTTAGTGCCCAAGGAAAGTTTTCTTGTTTAAAAAACTTACGAAATGCTGAAATATTCACAGTATGGTCAGTTCAGCTTCAATAAGAATAGTTGTTCATAGGGCTTCCCTGGTGGCTCAGATGGTGAAGTCACCTGCAATGCAGGAGACCCGGGTTTGATCCCTGGGTCAGGAAGATCAGCTGGAGAAGAGAATGACTACCCATTCAGTATTCTTGTCTGGAGAATCCCATGGGCAGAGGAGCCTGGCTACAGTTTGTGGGTTCACAAAGAATCAGATATAACTGAGTGACTAACCTCACACCATCACACACACACACAAATCATCCAGTAACCCCCATGTTACCAGTTTTTTCTTGTGAATGTATCTTGGCTAGTTGCATAAAATCCTTTTTCAAAAGAAGTCTTTATAAAATAAAGGGAGAAAAGTTCTTCTTTTTTCTAAAGGCCTGTTTATTGAGGTGTTTTGAAAATATAACCAGTGGGGAAGCAGAACTGAAATGCTTGGGACCTTGGCTTTGCCTAAAAGCCTTTTCTTTCTCCATTCCATTTTATTTTTTATTGAAGTATAGTTGAGTTCCAATGCTGTGCTGATCTCTGCTGTACAGCAACATGACTCAGTTATTCACCTATACACATTCCTTTTTAAATATTATTTTCCATTATGTTTTTTTTCAGCTGCTCCTAAATGAAACTAGGTAGCAGACATGTGCACACAGATGTGTTCTGCTTAAACCAGGAGGCAACATGCTAAAGTCTTTACTGTTTCCAAACACAGAGCAGGCTTCTACCTCTTCTCCAAAAATGTTGCATAATTAATAAAATTCACATCATCAAACCAGCTCTTTGCTCTTTTCTGCTTGCAAAAGTCATAGTTTATTTTCCTCTTCTTCCTTTGAAGAGAGAGACTGGTGATAGATGGTAGATGACAGCCCAGGAATTCCACCAAAACGGCAGCACACGCCCTGCGAGCAGCTGGGGCTGGCGGAGGGCCTGTCTTCTGTGCACACTGAGGGCAAGGCAGCCAATGGAAAGAAGCGGTCACATCCGAGCATGCCACGGACCCGAAGGGCACCTGCGCCAGGCATCTCACACACACAAACACAGCTGCGCGAGGTCAGTCTGGCCTGCACAAACAGGATAACAGGTGGGACAGCTTTGACAAACTGCAGCTGAAAACTCCTCTGCAAACGCCTGTGTCTGATGTCACCTCTTTAGATACGGTGCAGCAGGCAGGCCCCGGATGGAAGGCACGGGAGCGCGGGGCCAGCCTGTGCATGGGTGCGGGCAGCAGCCGCAGAAGGAGGCTCAGAGCCTCTGCCACTGTCCCCGCCTCCTGTGCTCCAGCGCCTGGGCTTGCCCAACCGCCCGGGCCACACCAGCATCCTCGCTTGGCCTGCATACGACACAAGGGCAGTCTCTCGCAAGAAAGACAACTGTGTTTGCTTTTTTCTTCCCACGATGAGTTAGCTTTTCAGTCTGAGAAGAGGGAGAAATCACCTAGGATTCCATTATTGGGAATTTACACACAGCACGATGGTGGGATGCGTCCATCCCCATGATCTCGAGCATCTCACAGACACGCAGCTACATCTCTACACCCATACAGCTATCTAGACATCTGGACAGATGACAGATAGATGTCAATAGACAGATGGTAGGTGGATGGATGAGGGAAAGCTGCATAGATGGTAGACAGGTGATGGAAAGATTGATAGATGATAGAAAGACAGATATCAATACATAGATGCCAGACAGACAGTAGACAGACGACAGAAAGATGATTAATAGACGGAAAGAAGATAGACGGACAGATGAAGGACAGATACAATACTCAGCTGCGTCCCTGGGTTTTTTCCCTCTGTAGGACTGATGTAACATAGAGCCCTTGGCTCTAACTGCTAGAGAAAAGATGAAATGTCATCATCTATGACTTCTACAAACTTTCACCGTGCTTCACTCAGCAGCACTCAGTAGACACTCCAGGGATCCCTGAGCATCTCTGATCAGCGGGTTTGAGGATTTTTCACTTTAACTTTTACTGGAGCACAGTTGCTTTCCAGTGTTGTGCTGGGGGAGAGCCAGCCGCACGGGTACATGCTTCCCCTCCCTTTCGGACTCCGTCCCATTCGGTCGCCACAGCACACTGAGCAGAGTGCCGGGCTCTGCAGCGTGTTCTCATTAGCTGTCCACTCTATATTAATACTTACTATCAACAGTTTATATGTGTCGATTCCGACCTCCCCATTTCTCCCACCCCCACCTTCCTCCCTTGATATCCATACGTTTGCTCCCTACGCCTGTGTCTCTATCCCTGCTTTGCACATAGGAGCATCTATACCATTTTTCTAGTTTGCACATATATGCATTTCATGGGTTCCATGAAGACAGGAACCAACCCATGTGACTTCCCCATCACCTGCAACAATGTTCTGGAACTCAGCAGGTAGTCAAAAAATACTTCCTGAATGAATGAATAAATGTCATAGCAAGATACGATGGGACATTAGGTAGCAAAATCATTTTATTTCCACATATGATGGGGTCTCAAAACCCAGGATTCAGTCTTCCCAATTCAGTTCACAATCAGTGAGCAAAAATTAGTCAAATTAGTAAAACAAAAGCTTGAATTTTGTGAATAAAAATAGGCTAACACCACTGTTCCCTAGTATCATCAGTGCTAACCAGGGCCAGATCCAAGGGAGCTTCATAAAGATTCATAGAAGATTAACGGGGCATCTCAGAGGTAAAGAGATCAGCTGCTCTGCTGAGTCGCTTCAGTCGTGTCCAACTCTGTGTGACCCCATAGACGGCAGCCCACCAGGCTCCCCCGTCCCTGGGATTCTCCAGGCAAGAACACTGGAGTGGGTTGCCATTTCCTCCTCCAATGCATGAAAGTGAAAAGTGAAAGTGAAGTCGCTCAGCCGTGTCTGACTCTTAGCGACCCCATGGACTGTAGCTCACCAGGCTCCTCCGTCCATGGGGTTTTCCAGGCAAGAGTGCTGGACTGGGGTGCCATTGCCTTCTCCAAGAGATCAGCTAGGAAATGATCAATAAATCAGAAAGTGGTAAGTGTCAGTTGCTCAGTTGTGTCCAACTCTTTGCAAACCCATGGACTGTAGCCCATCAGGCTCCTCTGTCCATGGAATTCTCCAGGCAAGAATATTGGAGTGGTTTGCCATTTCCTTCTCTAGGAGATCTTCCCAACGCAGGGATAGAACCACAGTCTCCTGCAAGGCAGGTGGATTCTTCATTATCTGAGCCACCATGGAAACCCCCATCAAAGAGGCAATTTCCAAAGTGTAGTGGAAATTCAGCAAGTCAACTGTAGGGAAGAGAAAGGCTAATATGACTTGTTTCAATGAATCCAGGGGAGAAAAGATGTTTCTTTATGCCATATGACTATAATTATATTCATTTTCTTTCTTCTTTCCACATTTTGTATTTGAAACTTGTTACCTGGGGTGAGGAAAAAAAAAAATCTGTCTTAATAAAAAGGAAGGAGAGGAGGTGGGGAGAGGGAGATGTGGGTGCAGAGAGGGAACAGGAGAGGGAGGGAAAAGACCTCATAAAATGAAACAAGACAGGCGAGTCCTTCATAGCTCTAAAACCGCCAACTGAAAATGGATAAACGTCCTATCAGCCAGCTGTTTTGTTTCCATGACACTAAACACTACTGGTTTTACTTCTTCAGAGAATATCTTGAACTGATTAGTTACTGTGGCATCATGGAGACGCGCCACCATGTGAACAATGAAGACAGCACACAGGCCCCAGGGGAGCCTGGGCTGTGGGGGAGGATCATGGCCTTCAGGAGGCCAGGCCCCAGAGCTCACGGCACGCCTCACTCGGGGACGCTGGCAGCCTTCAAAACCTTCTCCAGAGGATCCTTCTCTTCTGGTCAGGGGACGGTATCTGAGACTCAGGAGTGTGGACCCCTGGGATCTACTACCCATCCGTTCAACAAACAGACCTGCCAACTGAAACGTGTTTTCAATGCTCCAACACGCCTTGCCTGCCAACTGAAACGTGTTTTCAATGCTCCAACACGCCTTGTCTTCTGCAACAACTGGGATAACGATTTCTGTTCTATTTATTCGCAGCATAAGAAAGCCTAGGGTAGGAATGTGTATTTTCTAAATTCGTGAAAAGCGGCATTATTGATACCGCTGGTTATGATGTCCCTTCAAGAGAAGGCCGCGTGTGGGGGTGCTAAGGTTGGAGGAGGGCACAGTTAGGGCCTTTGGGATGGGCGTGCGCACACGGCTCTGTTTAACGTGGGTAACCAACAAGGGCCTCACGTGCAGCGCAGGGGGCTCTGCTAGCGTTAGGCAGCACCTGGGCAGGAGAGGGGTTTGGGGGAGCATGGGTACCTGTGTTTGTCTGGCTGAGTCCCTCTGCTCTCCACCTGAAACTATCACAACATTGTTCTCGGCTACACTCCAACACAAAATAAAATTTTAAAAAAAAGAGAGAAAGAGAAAGAGAAGACTAGTTTAGACTAGAAAGAGAAGTGCTAGTTTAAATCTTCATAAGGGATAATGTGGAAAGTGAAAGTTGCTCAGTCGTGTCCGACTGTTTGGTACCCCATGGACTATACAGTCCTTGGCTTTCTCCAGGCCAGAATACTGGAGTGGGTAGCCTTTCCTTTCTCCAAGGGATCTTCCCAACCCAGGGATCAAACCCAGGTCTCCCACACTGCAGGCAAATTCTTTACCAGCTGAGCCACAGGGAAGCCCAAGACTACTGGAGTGGGTAGCCTATCCCTTCTCCAGGGGATCTTCCCAACCCAGGAACTGAACTGGGGCTCCAGCACTGCAGGTGGATTCTTTACCAACTAAGCTACCAGGGATAATGCAAGCGCCTTAATAATTATGTGTTAAAATTCATCTCAGGAGAAACACAGTGGAGTCGAGGACAGTAGCTCCTGGGTGTGCGTAACATTCATATGTAGACTATTGTAGGCAAACATGAACAAAGCCATCCTCCAGCACGACTAATTAGTTTATGGGGCATATGCTCAGCACTTACCCTTGTTTGGACTTCTTACACAGAGTAACGTCTTCAAAATAATAGATACTGACTTTACTTGTATCTAATGAGATTTAAAAATCTCTCTCTGGAAAAAAAAAAAAAATCCCTCTAAGTGGAGCAAACCAGACACAGAAAGACAAATATCATATGCACTGATGGTGCTAACGGCCAGGAACTGCCAACGCAGGAGACATAAGAGATGCGGGTTCGATCCCCGGGTCAGGAAGATCCCATGGAGGAGGGCATGGCAGCCCACTCCAGCATCTTTGCCTGGAGAACCCCATGGACAGAGGAGCCTGGTGGGCTACAGTCTACAGGGTAGCAAAGAGTCGGACAGGACTCAAGCAACTTAGCATGCATGCACACATTGCTTATATGTGGAATCTAAAAAAAAAAAAAAGATAGAAATGAACTTATTTACAAAACAGAGTTACAGATGTGGAAAACAAACTTATGGTTACCAAATAGGAAAGGGGGGAAGAATTAGGAGACTGGGATTCACATATACACACTACTACATGTAAAACAGATAACTAATAAGGCCCTGCTGTCCAGCACAGGGGACTCTGCTCAGTATTCTGCAATGACCTATATGGGAAAAGAATCTAAAAAAGAGTGGATAAACTGATGTACTGTGCTAGACACTTGAAACTAACACATCATTGCAAATCAACTATACACCAACAAAAACTAAAAAGAACAAAATCTCTCAATAAATCAGAAGGGCTAATGCTTTATGGAAAAAAGTGAAAAGCTAAAGAGCCTCTTGATGAAAGTGAAAGACGAGAGTGAAAAAATTGGCTTAAAACTCACCATTCAGAAAACAAAGATGATGGTATCTGGTCCCATCACTTCACAGTAAATAGATGGGGAAACAATGGAAATAGTGACAGATTTTACTTTTGGGGGCTGCAAAACCACTGCAGATGGTGACTGCAGCCGTGAAATTAAAAGACGCTTACTCCTTCGAAGAAAAGCTATGATCAACCTAGATAGTATATTAAAAAGCAGAGACATTACTTTACCAACAAGGGTCTATCTAGTCAAGGCTATGGCTTTTCCAGTAGTCATGTATGGATGTAAGAGTTTGACCATAAAGAAAGATGAGCACCAAAGAATTGATGCTTTTGAACTGTGGTGTTGGAGAAGACTCTTGAGAGTCCCTTGAACTACAAGGAGATCCAACCAGTCCATCCTAAAGGAAATCAGTCCTGAATGTTCATTGGACGGACTGATGCTGAAGCTGAAACTCCCATACTTTGGCTACCTGACGCGAAGAACTGACTCATTGGAAAAGACCCTGATGCTGGGAAAGACTGAAGTCAGGAGGGGAAGGGGACAAGAGGATGAGATGGTTGGACGGCATCACCAATTCAATGGACATGAGTTTGAGTAAACTCTGGAAGTTGTTGATGGACAGGGAGGCCTGGCATGCTGCATTCCATGGGGTCACAAAGAGTCAGACATGACTGAGGGACTGAACTGAATGTAGCTGGTCTCTACGATACATGAGATTGTCAGAAAGCCTTTCATCTGAGGACTATGGTAATAAAGTTTCCGTATGGCAGCTGAGAAGGATACACTCCCCCCACCCACCCTCTCCCAGCAGTCTTGGACTCCAGGATCACAGCCCTTCTTCATAGCACCCCATCCCGTCCCCCAAACGTGCTTGCACTTTAAGCCCCTCCATCGTTTCACAGAAACCGACAGCCACGACTTCCCAGATGCAGAGCAAGCAGCAGGCCTGCTTTCCACAGGATCCTATAAAATGCTGATGGAGCAGGAAACAGCTATAAAACGTCCCCCGAAATCCTCAAGGGATGTCCTGTAACATTTTCCATGGAAACGCCATAAAATATTCCATGCAATTAGCTCCGCTTAAAGAAACACTTGTCAACGTGCTTCACCTTCGTATAGGTGACTTTTTTTCTCTCAAAATATGTTTCATTTACAAAAGTAGGATGTTGTTTAACAAAATACTTAGATGTTATCATCACTGTGGGATTCTGATGGACAGAAAGCTAACCAGAGCAAAATCACATTCTAAAGCTGAAGCAGAATTTATCAGTGAGGAGCGAGGTGGGTGTAGAGAATGCAGGGGAAAATTATGAAGAGATTTTTGTTTAGGTAAATCAAACTCCTACTCTTTCAGGGGTCCATTTTCCAACCTCAGAAAATATGAAATTTCCTTCGAAAGACTCACTGTAAACCATGTGACCCTGGAGAATTCACAGGAATTGAAATGAACTCCCAGGGTTCCCATCTGACGGCAAGAAACCAGGCTGCAAATCAACCGCTATTTTCCAAAGCAGGCAGGAATGTTACCACGAAGTCACCACGTGCTGACAATGGAAAACAGGTGTGCGGGTGAGGCTTCCTGACTGCAGCAAGGCCACGCTCAGACCCGGGGGGCTCATCTACACCCTTCCAGACGGCGGTCACTCCCGACTGGTGTGCAGGGATTTTCCACAGGGGTCCCAGGCCTTTCTCGGGGCTGCTCAAGTGCAGGATTATCCCATCACACTTTCCCTTCCTGGAGCTGAGACACCTTGGCCTTCTTGCCCCTCTTCCCAGACGCGCCTGCCTCTTGCCGACTCTCAGGACCTTGCCACTTCTGCCTACGGTCACGTGCGGTGGCAAATGCCTTGTCTGGGTTCACGGGGCTGTGTTGCCACGTTGCTGCTTCGACGCCTCCCTTTCACAGGTATCTCAAAATTCTTCTTGCTGTTCTTTGGTTGGACTCCACCATAGAAGGAGACAATTCGCTCAGTTTTGTTGTAACGCATCCTTTGTTTATTGCTGGGCTGGATCTTCACTGCTGCACGGGCTCTGTCTCGCTGCAGGGAGCGGGCGCTTCTCTCTACCCGCGGTGTGCGGGCTTCTCTTGTTGCTGAGCACAGGCTCTAGCAGTCATGCCCACGGGCTTAGCTGCCCCACAACACGTGGGATCTTCCCACACCATGGACCGAAACGGTGTCCCCTCATTGGCAGGTGGATTAAGTCCATTCACCCAGTTTTGAAAGGTATTTTTTTAAAGCTTTGGAGAGACTAGAGCAACAGGGATGGTGGGAAGAGTTAGACTGTGGGCGGAAGGCTTAGTTGTGAGGAGTCACTGTTGAAACAGATGCAGAAAAAGCTCGAAGTGCAGACAAGGAGCCTCGATCAGCTGTAAGGAGACATGGGCAGAGGCCAGGCACCATAGGCAGTCTGCTCGACTTCCCTGATGGTCCAGTGGTTAAGATTTCCCCTTCCGTTGCAGGGGGCGAAGGTTGGGAAGCCTGGATCCCACATCCCTTGTGCCCCAAAAGCCAAACCATAAAACAGAAGCAATACTGCAACAAATTCAATAAGTTTTTAAAAATAGCCCACATCAATGAATGCAGTGAAAAAAAGCTGCTCTACCAAGCAAAGGCAGATGTGAGGGTGTGACCAACTAGGAGGCACTCATCAGAAGCAAGCAAAGGCAGTGTCAAGGACACAGCAAAAAAGACGGTAAAATGCACTGTTAAAAGAACGAGCCCCAACTTCGTGATGAGCACACACGATGTTTTCTAGACAGATTTATACAAACAGTGAGTTAATTGCATCCAACATGAAAAGCCAGGGGCCTCATTGTGTCACTCCACCCGTTTTAGCCTTCAGAGTACCGTTTTATGACATGATCTACATTAGGGATCAGGAATGATAAATATATATTTATCAAGGACTAAGATGTGAAAGAGGACAAACCAAACATCCAAACTGCTCCCAGAATGCTCAGCATGTTAATCCATCAGGACGATGTTCCCAGAATGCTCGGCGGCCCAAGGTCCGTCAGGAAGCCGCTCACAGAGGAGCAGTGTGATGATGCTGGGACCTCCCACCAGCATCCGGGGTCCAGGTCTTCCTCGTGACGCGAGTCAGTCATCTTATGCATAAGGCCAGAACTGTGGTTTATTAATTCACCCTGAGAAACGAGACTTACCTACTTGTGAATGAACACTGTGATCTGTCCCTGTAGGATGTTCACAGGAGTGAGCCAAGATTGGCGTGTGCAGGTTATGACTAAGGATAGTTAACAAGCAGTCTGAGTGTTCCGTGCACTCAGCCTAAGAAAACACAGCAGAGCCGTCCCGACGGCTGGGATGCACTTGCCAGTGAGTCCAGAGTGTTTAGGGCTTCCCACGTGGCGCTAGTGGCAAAGAGCCCGCCTGCCAAGGCAGGAGACCCAAGAGATGTGGGTTCAGTCCCTGGGTCAGGAAGGTCCCCTGGAGGAGGGCATGGCAGCCCACTCCCAGCATTCTTGCCTAGAAAATTCCAGGGGCATAGGAGCCTGGAGGGCTACAGTCCAAGGGGTCAAAAGAGTCAGGCATGACCTTGCAGGCAAGAATGTTTAAGTCCAGCTAATAAAGTTCTGGGCCCCAGCCCCTACTCCATTTCCTGGCCCGACAGCTTCTGAAAATACCTGCCAACATCTCCCTCTGTGAGTTCTGTTTGCATTGCTCACGTGTCTGTCTGACATATGTTTCCCTCATACATTTCATCAGGCTGCGAGCAGTTCCATCTTTACACATCTCTGTTGTGATCTGTGCAAGGACAGACTGATTTACAAGTTTCACAAGGGGCTTCCCTGGTGGTTCAGTGGTAAAGATTCCACCTGCCAGTGCAGCAGACAGGGGTTCCATCCCTGATCCGGAAGATCTCATGTGCTGCAGAGCAACAAAGTCCGTGCATCACAACTACTGAGGCTGCACTCGAGAGCCCAGGAGACACACTCCTGAAGCCCGTGCGCCTAGGGCCCTCCTACCGCAACCAGAGGAAACCCCTTCAGCAGCGAAGACCCAGCACAGCCGAGAATAAATAAATAAACACTGAAACCAAATTATTAAAAAAATAAAGTTTGACTCCTAGAGATCAATCTCACGGCTCTATTTTCCATGGCTTAGGGGGAAAGGCTGGCAGAGGCACGTCATCATTGTTCTCCAGCACAAGAACAGAAGTGTCTTGCTTTCCTTCTCATTTAAAACTTTAATGGGATTTTCTCTAAAGGCCTATTACTGCACTTTCTCATTTATATGTTTCTATCAACAGACCCTGAATCATTTCAGTCCTCCCAGGATGCTGGATTTGGAAAGCTCTTTTTATCAAGGTCGTTAACGAATTCCCACTAACAAAGGAACTTTATCTGGGTTACATTCAGTATTCACAGGGGCAAAACTGTGAGCTTCTCTGGAGAAACCCTGGCAAATGATAATCAGAAGTATCACGGAAACAAATGAGAAAAGAAGATAAGTTGTGCAAAGCCCTTTCGTATTTTGGAAAGCGCAAGTTAAAAGCGCGAGACAGATTGAAGGCGAGCTCAGTTATACAATGGAAAAATACCGTGCCGAAGATTAAAGGCCTGCCTGCCAGAGAGATAATGCCAAATTTGATGAGAAAATACATAACATTTCCTTTCCTTTGAAACCTTAGTTGATATTTTCCACTTTGACTGGAAAGAAAGAAGCTCTGAGATGTCACTCAGCACTTGGAGAGGGGGCCTCCTTTCCAGATGCAAAAGCACAGAGGATGTGCCTCAGTGTTTTTCCTGTGGAGGACAAGGCCCTGGAAAGGTCGAGACCCACTCAAAGGCTGCAAAAAGGCTGCCTCGAGTCTTTTATTGTTTGCCTGCGAACGCTTTTCTCTCTTCGGGGAACTGGGGAACTCGTAAAGGGGGCTGGATAAAGAAAACTGGACGTGCCCATCCCCTTTATTGCTTTGTGGTTTAGAGGATAAAGCGTCTGCCCACCATGCGGGAGACCCGGGTTCGATCTCTGGGTGGGGAAGATCCCCTGGAGAAGGAAATGGCAGCCCACTCCAGTGTTCTTGCCTGGAGAATCCCATGGACGGAGGAGCCTGATGGGCTATCGTCCATGGGGTCACAAAGAGTCAGACACTACTGAGCAACTTCACTTCACTTCACAGTTGCTTTACAATGTTGTGTAAATGTTTTCTGTTCAGCAAAATGAATCAGCTATATGTTTACAGATATCCCCTGTCTTGGCTTTCCTTCCATTTAGGTCGACCATAAAGCGCTGAGCAGAGCTGACCAGCGCTGCATAGGACGCAGCATCTGCACTGTGCGATGCAGGCTGGGCTACATGAGGGTCTCGGCAATTATCAGTTTCCTTGTTGCTGTTCAGCTGCTCAGTCGTGCCCGACTCTTTCCCACGGACCGCAGCACACCAGGCTCCTCTGTCCTTCACCGTCTCCCACAGTTTGTTCAGACTCATGCCCGTTGAGTCGGTGATGCCATCCAACCATCTCATCCTCTGCAGCCCCCTTCTCCTCCTCCTTCAATCTTTCCCAGCATCAGGGTTCCAATGAGCTGGCTCTTCACGTCAGGTGGCCAGAGTAGAGGAGCTTCAGCATCAGTCCTTCCAATGAACACCCAGGCCTGATCTCCTTTAGGATGGACTGGTTGGATCTCCGTGCAGTCCAAGGGACTCTCAAGCATCTTCTCCAACACCACAGTTCAAAAGCATCAGTTCTTCAGCATTCAGTCTTCTTCCTGGTCCAACTCTCACATCCATGCATGACCACTGGAAAAGCCATAGCTTTGACTGCAGGGAGCTTTGTTGGCAGTGATGTGATTAAACTGCTTTTTAATACGCTGTCTAGGCTTGTCGTAGCTTTTCTTCCAAGGAGCAGAATGAGTAGATCCTGCAGATTACGCAGCAGGTGCTGTTCATGACTGTGTTCCCAGCGTGAGACCTAGAAGCACAACCGCATCCCTGCCCAGAGCTGACTACCCCCGGGCTAATGGGGTGAAACACACACTGTCAGGCAGGACGGGGCGGGGTTGAAAAGCTGAGCGGTCCCAGCTGCGCTCAGCCCGCACACATGTGTCACGCTCATTAGATATTCAAGGGCATGCACTCATTAGCGTGGCCCCTGCTCTGAACAGGCACAAGGCCTCCAGCCGTGTCACATGCTGACTTGCAGGAGAACCCGAGACTGATTTGCATTCACTGAAAAGTTGTGTCCGGACTTCAGCCCTCACTTCCAAAAGTGCAGGGCAGAACTGATGAATTCCAGGAAAGCACGGCCAGAGAAGCAAAGAGTGAAACTGGATTTGCACCTCAGTTTAGAAATCAATCTACTGATCTGATCTTCCAGCTGAAATCCTTCATCAGAAATGGCAATAAAACCTGGTTCATCAGCCAGATTCTTCTGCATAATCGTTTCAGGAATACTCGCACTTCCTGGCTCTGAGTGCAGATGTCCTCCTTGCTTCTGTGGGAGACTCTCCACCCTTCCGTATTCCTGTGGCACCGCCCTACCTCCCCGGATATGCATAGTTTCAGGCGAGCTGATCCTTTTTCTCATTTTTCGTACTTTTTCCATCTATAATGCATGTTAATGAAACTACACTGTTGTTCATTGTTCAGTTGCTAAGTCATGTCCGATTCTTTGTGACCTCCTGGACTGCAGCACGCCAGGCTTCCCTGGCCTCCACCATCTCCCAGAGTTTGCTCAAACTCATGTCCATTGAGTCAGTGATGCCATCCAACTGTCTCATCCTCTGTTGCCCGCTTCTCCTCCTGCCCTCAACCTTTCCCAGCATCAGGATCTTTTCCAGTGAGCTGACTCTTTGCATCAGGTGGCCAAAGTATTGGAGCTTCAGCTTCAGCATCAGTCCTTCCAGTGAATATTCAGGGTTAAATTAATGGAATTAGAATAGCTGCTTGTTAATGGAGGATTCCAGGCAATTATAGGTTGTATTTAAGCAGATTTCCCTTTGAAGAATTTAGATCACATGGATGTTACAGGGCAAGTGTTTCAGACTGGACCAACGAGATCACACAAATGTAACAAGGATGCCTAGCGTAGACCCATTAAAACCCTAGCCCCACATTCAGGGAAAGTCAGATACTTGCCAGTATCAAGTCAGGTACTTGATGGCATGAAGGAATTATTATTTTAATTTATGCATAAAGTAGTACTGTGACCATACTTTTAATAAATATTTATCTTTTAGAAATACCAGGTTGGCCGAAAGGTCTGCGTGCATGAGTGCACTGCTGCTTCAGTCTTGCCCGACTCTTTTTGACCCTATGTCCTGTAGTCCACCAGGTTCTTCGGTCCATAGGCAAGATTCTTGGAGGGGGTAGTCATGCTCTTCCACAAGGGATCTTCCCAACCCAGGGACTGAACCAAGCTTCCTGTGTCTCCTGAATTGCAGGCAGAATCTTTACTGCTGCGCCACAGGGGAAGTCCAAAATGTTTGTTCTGTAACATTTTGTAGAAAACTTGAATGAAATTTTTGGCCAACCCAATGAATTACCCAATTGTAGAAGGGGCTGGAGAGACATTAAGTGAACCAGACTCGGAAAGAATTGATCATTTTTGAAGTTAGGTGATGGGTTCAGGATAACAAATTTTAGTACGGTCTCAACTCTTCATATGAATGACATTTTCCACAAAGAAGCTCTTAAAAATGTGTCTTTTTGTATTCTGTATTTATTGGGAAAATCCACTCTGCATATTTACTGGAAGGACTGACGCTGAAGGTGAAGCTCCAATACTTCGGCCACGAGATTCGAAGAGCTGACTCCCATTGGAAAAGACCTTGAAGCTGGGAAAGATTGAGGTCAAAAGGAGAAGGGAGTGGCAGAGGATGAGATGGTTGGATGGCATCACTGATTCAATGGACATAAGTTTGAGCAAACTCTGGGAGACACAGGAGGACAGAGGAGCGTGGCGTGCTGCAGTCCATGGGGTTCAGAGAGTTGGCCGTGCCCTAGCGCCCGAACAGCAACAACAATCATTTCTTGGCCATGGAACGTCGGGCCAATTGCTCTCTGAGCCTGTTTTTACCTGTGTAGTTGTAAGAGATGACGGGGCCAGTGCAGAGAAAGTGACGAGTCACAGGAGAGAGGATGTGGAGGGCTCCCTGACAATGGCTCCACAACTCTGTCCATCGTGGGCATTCTTCGGCAGAACCTGCCGCCAGCCCACAGCTGACCATATTCCTTCTTTTGTCTGCATGTCAGCCAGCGTCTAGACTGAGCTCAGACTTCTGCTTACATTATGAAACCAGATCAGGCTTTAAGAATCCAGCCTGCTGTGGAGTGCCGGAGTCCTAACCTCCCATGCGCCCTTCCTTTCAACTGCCACACCTTTCAAAATAACACAAATATATATTTGGATTTTCCATAAACAAGAGCGTGTGCCAGACAGGTTTGTGCAGATTGCAGAAGAATGTTCCTTTGATTCAGATGCTGAAAATATACCACTGAATGACTGTACTTAACAAGCAGCGTCACTGAGAGCTCTTGTACCAAACCAGTCTGCAGCCTGCCTATGGAGAGCTGACGAAACAGCTGTAGAGGGAATCAATGACTGTCTCAACAGTGGCGACCTACTGAGCACGCTTTAATTACTATGCCTTTTTTTACCCAACAAGGAGCTGAATCACTCTGCATATCACTGGTATAACAAAAAACAATGATGATCTAGTGACATTCTCCTAGAGGGCCTTCTGCTATGCTGAATTTCCTTAGAGGGGTAAGCCAGTGTAAATAAATACCCTGTTTCTCCAAGCAAGTTGACAGACAGGATTGATTGCAAGTGGAAGACTTTCTTAAGTTAGAGAGAAAGAAAAGGTAGTTTCTGGTTTTTGCTGTTTTATTCAATCGCTAACTCACATCTGACTCTGTATAACCCCATGGACTGCAGCATGTCAAGTTTTCCTGTCCTTCACTATCTCCCAGAGTTTGCTCCAATTCATATCCATTGAGTTGGTGATGCTGTCTAATCATGTCATCCTTTGTCGCCCTCTTCTCCTCCTGCCCTCAGTCTTTCCCAGCATCAGAGTCCTTTCCAATGAGCTGGCTCTTCACATCAGGTGGCCAAAGTATTGGAGCTTCAGCTTCAGCGTCAGTCCCTCCAATGAATATTCAGGGTCACCTTTCTTTAGGACTTGCTGGTTATAGACCCTTAAACGTCACTGTCTCCTCCACTTGCTACAATTCTTGTGGACCTTAACTGCAGCCCCTAGAAAGTAACTTCTGGGGAGAAAACACATGTCTCTCAAGAACTCTTAGCATCACAAAGAGGCCTCTTTGTGAAAATAGTCTTTTACAAGTTAGGAGTGCTTTGTTTTGTGCAAGAAGCCTTAGATTCATGAATTCCAGTGCTGTGTGCAGCCATCAACACTGAAAATCCCACAGAATGTCCATCAACAAGGGAGAGAAAAATGGAGTTATAGTCACATCATAGAGCACAAATCCTCCAAAAATGACCTGCGGGATTTTCTTGAGGTACCACTAAGAAGAGGAATACTGCAAAAGAATGTGTCTTTGAGTCCAACCCTGAGATCAATTCAGTTCAGCTCTTTTCAGTCTCTCAGTCGTGTCTGATTCTTTAAGACCCCATGAACTGCAGCACTCCAGACCTCCCTGTCCATCACCAACTCCCAAATTCTGCTCAAACTCATGTCCATCAAGTCAGTGATGCCATCCAACCATCTCATCCTCTGTTGTCCCCTTCTCCTCCTGCCTTCAATCTTTCCCACTATCAGGGTCTTTTCCAATGAGTCAGTTCTTTGCATCAGGTGGCCAAAGTATGGGAGTTTCAGCTTCAGCATCAGTCCTTCTAATGAATATTCAGGACTGATTTCCTTTAGGATAGACTGGTTGGATCTCCTTGTAGCCCAAGGGACTCTCAAGAGTCTTCTCCAACACCACAGTTCAAAAGCATCAGTTCTTCAGTGCTCAGCTTTCTTTATAGTCTAACTCTCATATCCATACATGACTACTGGAAAAACCAAAGCTCTGACTTGATGTACCTTTGTTGGCAAAGTAATGTCTCTGCTTTTTAATATGCTGTCTAGGTTTGTCATAACTTTGATTCCAAGGAGTAAGCGTCTTTTAATTTCATGGCTGCAATCACCACCTGCATTGATTTTGGAACCCCCCAAAATAAAGTCTGTCATTGTTTCCATTGTTTCCCCATCTATTTCCCATGAAGTGATGGGACCAGATGAATGCTGAATTTTAAGCCAACTTTTTCACTTTATTCTTTCACTTTTATCAAAAGGCTCTTTACTTTTTTGCTTTCTGCCATAAAGGTGGTGTCATCTGCACATCTGAGGTTATTGATATTTCTCCCTGCAATCTTGATTCCAGCTTGTGCTTCATTCAGCCCAGCACTTCACATGATGTACTTTGCATATAAGATAAATAAGCAGGGTGACGATATACAGCCTTGACATCCTCCTTTTCCTATTTGGAACCAGTCTGTTGTTCTATGTCCAGTTCTAACTGTTGGTTCTTGACCTGCATACAGGTTTCTCAGGAGGCAGAACAGGTGGTCTGTTATTCCCATCTCTCAAAGAATTTTTCAGTTTGTGGTGATCCACACAGTCAAAGACTTTGGTATAATCAACAATACAAAAGTAGATGTTTTTCAGGAACCCTCTTGCTTTTTTGATGATCAAACAGATGTTGACGATTTGATTTCCGGTTCCTCTGCCTTTTCCAAATCCAGCATGTACATCTGGAAATTCACGGTTCACGTACTGTTGAAGCCTGGCTTGGAGAATTTTGAGTATTATTTTACTAGTGTGTGAGGTGAGTGCAATTGTGCGGTAGTTTGAGCAGTCTTTGGCATTGCCTTTCTTGTACTGGAATGGAAACTGACCTTTTCCAGTCCTGTGGCCACTGCTGTGTCTTCCAAATCTGCTGGCATATTGAGTGCACAACTTTAACAGCATCATCTTTTAGGATCTGACATAGCTTAACTGGAATTCCATCACCTCCACTAGCTTTGTTCATAGTGATGCTTTCTAAGGCCCACTTGACTTCACATTTCAGGATGTCTGGCTCTAGGTGAGGGATCACACCATCGTGGTTATCTGGGTTGTGAAGATCTTTTTTGTACAGTTCTTCTGTGTATTCTTGCCACCTCTTATTAATATCTTCTGCTTCTGTTAGGTCCATACCATTTCTGTCCTTTATCGAGCCCATCTTTGTATGAAATGTTCCTTCATATCCCTGATTTTCTTGAAGAGATCTTTAGTCTTTTCCCTTCTATTGTTCTCCTCTATTTTTTTGCACTGATCACTGAGGAAGGCGTTCTGATATCTCCTTGCTATTCTTTGGAAGTCTGCATCAGATGCTTAGATCTTTCCTTCTCTCCTTTGCCTTTGGCTTCTCTTCTTTTCTCAGCAATGTGTAAGGCCTCCCTAGACAACCATTTTGCCTTTTTCCATTTCCTTTTCTTGGGAATGGTCTTGATCCCTGTCTCCTGTACAATGTTAGGAACCTCTGTCCAAAGTTCTTCATGTACTCTGTCTATCAGATCTAATCTCTTGAATATATTTGTCACTTCCACTGTATAACTGTAAGGGATTTGATTTAGGTTATACCTGAACAGTCTAGTAGTTTTCCCTACTTCCTTCAATTTAAGTCTGAGTTTTGCAATAGGGAGTTTATGATCTGAACCACAGTCAGCTCCTGGTCTTATTTTTGCTGACTGTATAGAGCTTCTCCATCTTCGGCTGCAAAGAATATAATCAATCTGATTTCAGTGTTGACCATCTGGTGATACACAAGATGGCAGAGCAGAATGCTCACTCACCTTCTCCTAAGAGAACTCCATAATTACAACTCACTGCGGAGCAACCATCGACAGGAGACTGTTGCATAAAGATACCTCATGTCCAACAGCAAAGGAGAAACTCCAGCAAGACAGGAGGAGGGTCAAAATCGCATTTATAATCAAATTCCATACCCTCAGAGATACTCAGAGGAATCAAACAGAACCTTGTACACACCAGGAAACCCCACAGGGACGGAGCCAGACCTGCCTTTGAGTGTTTGAGTGTCTCCTGCAGAGGTACGGGTCAGCAGTGGTCTGCTGCAGGGGCAGGGGCTCTGGGTGCTGCAGACCTGGGTATGGCATAAGTGCTCTTAGAGGAGGTCGCCATTAACCCCACATAGAGCTACCAGACTTACCCATGACTGGGGAAACAGACTCTTGGAGGGCACAAACAAGACCTTGTATGCACCAGGACTCAAGAGAAAGTAGCAGTGACCCCACAAGAGACTAACCCAGCCTTGCCTGTGAGTTGTCCAGGAGTCTCCAGCAGAGGCGTGGATCGGTGGTCGCTGGATCAGTGGTGGCGGGAGTCTCCAGCGGAGGTGTGAGTCAGCGGGGGCCTGCTGCAGGGTCAGGGGCACTGAGTGCAGCAGTGCATCATGGGGCCTTTTGAAGGAAGTCACCATTATCTTCATTACCTTCACCATAGTTTGGCCTCAGGTCAAAAAACACCAGGGAACATAGCCCCACCCCTCAACAGAAAAGTGGATTAAAGATTTACTGAGCATAGCCCTGCCCATCAGAACAAGACCCAGTTTCCCCCACAGTCAGTCTCTCCCATCAGGAAACTTCGATAAGCCTCTTAGCCTTATCAGTCAGAGGGCAAACAGAATGAAAACCACAATCACAGAAATCTAACCAAACTGATCACATGGACCACAACCTTGTCTAATTCAGTTAAACTATGAGCCATGCCATGTAGCGCCACCCAAGACCAATGGGTCATGGTAGAGAGTTCTGACAAAATGTGGCCCACTGGAGAAGGTAATGGCAAACCACTTCAGCATTCTTGCCTTGAGAACCCCATGAACAGTATAAAAAGGCAAAATCATAGGACACTGAATGATGAACTCCCCAGGTCGGTAGGTGCCCAAATATGCTACTGGAGATCAGTGGAGAAATAACTCTAGAAAGAATGAAGAGACGGAGCCAAAGCAAAAATAACATTCACTTGTGGATGTGACTGATGATGGAAGTAAAGTCCAATGAAAGAGCATTATTGCTCTTTACAGGAACTTGGAATGTTAGGTCCATGAATCAAGGTAAATTAGAAGTGGTCAAACAGGAGATGGCAAGGTGAACATCGACATTTTAGGAATCAGTGAACTAAAATGGACTGGAATGGGTGAATTTAGCACAGATGACCATTATATCTACTACTGTGGGCAAGAATCCCTTAGAAGGAATGGAGTAGCCATCATAGTCAACATAAGAGTCCAAAACACAGTTCTTGGGTGCAGTCTCAAAAAAACGACAGAAGGATCTCAGTTTGTTTCCAAAGCAAACCATTTAATAACACAGTAATCACATCTATGCCCCAACCAGTAAAGCTGAGCAAGCTGAAGCTGAATGGTTCTATGAAGACCAACAAGACCTTTGAGAACTAACACCGAAAAAAGATGTCCTTTTCATTACAGGGGACTGGAATGCAAAAGCAGGAAGTCAAGAGACACCTGAAAAGACAGGCAAATTTGCCCATGGAGTACAGAATGAAGCAGAGCAAAGGCATGAGTTTCGCAAAGAGCATGCACTGGTCAGAGCAAACACCTTCTTCGAACAACACAAGAGAAGACTCTGAGATCACCAAAGTGCAAACAATATATCGAAGAACACACACTAGGGAGTCATCGCACCTTCATGGTTGGATGTGTCGACAGAGCTGGAACGAGAGGCACCAGGATTAGGAAGGGTGGGGATGTGTCCATGATGAAATCACAAGCTGCCATGCGGGGCAAAATCTCACGTAAGGAATACCGTGTGTGCATGTAGTGTCTATGTGTGTGTGCACATTTGCACACACAAGTGCGTGCGTGTGTGTGCGAGCATGGAGTCATGGAACAATAACACCTGCAGGTTCCCTGTGCTTGTAGCTACCAGGATCCCACAGGACTCTGGCTTTCCTTGTTAAGCTGTTATGTGTTGTTCGATCTCCTCACATGAGGCATCCATAGAGCGTTGACATTATGAAGGAAAGATAAAAGCTAATTGACTGTTGAAACAAAAAAGCTTTCCAAGCAGGCTCAGTTCAATGGACATTTATTGAGCCTTTTAATCATTTTCTTTTGCTGTCCACGTTGCTCACGCTGAGGTCCCTTCCTCCACGTTCAAGGGCAGTGATGCGGTGCTTTCTCGGACCCACTGAATGTCACCTCACTTTCTCTGAGTCTCTTCCGCCTCTCTCTCCTACTCTGAAGGATTCTTACGACTGCGTTGGACCCAACCACATGAACTAACATAGTCTTCCTATTTTAAGATCAACTGATTAGCAATCTTAACTCAGTCTGCAGTCTTAATTCCCGTTTGTCATGTGACTTAACATATTGACAGCTGAGGGATGAGGAACAAGATGTCTCTGAGGGATGGTGACATCATTCTGCCCGCCACAAGAATCTCCACTCCATGTGCTAGCTCTGCACTAGGCATGGAAATCATGATGAAAACTAGCAGAATAGGCACTTCCAAGAAAAATTACATCATCAACCAACATTTATAAAGGATTTCCTGTGTTCCGGGTATTGTTCCAAGCACCATACGTATGCACTAATTCAACAAACACCAAGCACGGACATCCATTTGCTGACAAAGGTCCATCTAGTCAAAGCTATGGTTTTTCCAGTAGTCATGTATGGATGTGACAGCTGGACCATAAAGAAAGCTGAGCACTGAAGAACTGATGCTTTCAAACTGTGGTGCTGGAGGAGACTCTTGAGAGTCCCTTGGACAGCAAGGAGATCAAAGCAATCAATCCTAAAGGAAATCAACCCTGAATACTCACTGGAAGGACTGATGCTAAAGCTGAAGCTCCAATACTTTGGCCACCTGATGCAAAGAGCCAACTGATTAGAAAAGACCCTGATGCTGGGCAAGACTGAGGGCAGAGAGGAGAAGGGGATGACAGAGGATGAGATGGTTGGACATGACTGAGCAACTGAACAACAATAAGATCTTCAATTGGCACTGGGGATGCCATAGTCAAAAAAGCGAATGCAAATCCTTGCCCTGATGGAGAAGATGGTAAAGAGAAGAAAATGAATGCCTCTGTCAAAAAAATCCTATGATGTGGGTACATAATAATTCCCATTTACAGAAAAGGAAACTGAGGCAAAGAATGGTAATCATTTCCTTAATATCCTGGCAAGGGATAAAGCTGAACTTCAAATGTAGGTCTTTTCTTTCTAGAACCCAAACTCTCACCATTATATTACAATGCCTCCTTTGACTTTGTTGCCTCAAGACAGTCCCAACTAGAGTGAGTCCAATCATACAATGAAACTAGGGCACTCCGATGCACAGTCAGACACCTGGACAAACTGCCAGATGGACAAACTGCCAGATGGACAAACTGCGAGAGGTGTTTCGAAGGCAAAACTTGGTCTACCGAAACCCACCCTGGCTACTTCTCTCTCCACGCCAGGCCAGCCTGTCAGTGTGACCTTCCTTCTGTCTCTTCTCTTACTTTTATCCTATCGTTATTATCACAAAGGGTAAGCCCTTAGTGTGGGAAGGAGTCTGAGATAATTCTAAATCCCCTTTAAACTGAGAATGAGCCAGAGCCTGTGGCTGGCATCTCTGTTCCTGAATCTAAACTGATATCTGTAAAGCCACCTATCACATTTCTAATTCTTTCTCTCCCTAACCTTTCTGCCACTCTAATCCCTTAACCCAAAACTCACAGTTGGCACAACAACTCTGGGTCTAGAAATTTCAATCCTATGGCATGTAGGCTTTGCAGTACCAAGATTGCAAAGGCAATTAACTTTGGCAAAAATAAAGACCACACCAAATTTCCTGAGAAACTCATAAACATCACGTAAGGGAATGGCAACCTACTCCAGTATTCTTGCCTAGAGAATTCCATGGACAGAGGAGCCTGGTGGGCTACAGTCCATGGGGTCATAAAGAGTCAGACACAACTTTGCCTGTGTGTACTGAACTGTAACTTCCTCCAATTTTAAAGGAAAACTGGAGAAGGAAATGGCAACCCACTCCAGTGTTCTTGCCTGGAGAATCCCAGGGACGGGGGAGTCTGGTGGGCTGCTGTCTATGGGGTCACACAGAGTCGGACACGACTGAAGCAACTTAGTAGTAGTAGTAATCCAAAATAACGGGAGGTCTGTCAAAGGGGTTTGTATTGTGATTCTCTCGACAGATCATCAAAATTTACTGCTCTAGTTCCCAAGAAATGCAAAGCTCAAATTGATTGGCTAATTCTGTACTCTGCTGGGTCAACAAAGCCTGACCTGCTGCCATACTTTCGAGACTCTCCTGAACCTCGCTGGCTCATGGGAAACTCTTTTCACACCTGTAGTCTCTTCCATTGACTCATGAATCACAGACCGAGTCAAGAAAGCTCTACCTTTACTCCCTGCTTCAGAGGACCCCAAGCTTTCCCTCCACCTCTTTGGTAGAACCCGTGCTGTGAAAGAAGGCTTCCCAGGTGGCGCTAGGGATAAAGGATCTGCCTGCCAGTTCAAGACACATAAGAGACAAAGTTCGATCCCTGGGTTGGGAAGATCCCTTGGAGGAGGGCATGGCAACTCACTCCAGTATTCTTGCCTGGAGAATCCCGAAGATAGAAGAGCCTGGTGGATTACACACCATGGGGTCGCAGAGTCAGACACAACTAAACCAGTTTAGCAAGCACACACACACACACACACACGCACACACGTGTTTTGAAAAAGTAGGTTTGGGTACAAAGATGTGGTTCTTCTTTATGTGCGTCTTATTAAAGTCACAGAGAATCATCCATACAAGAGTGAAAAATACCTGCCTATCGCACGCTCTACTGTCAGAAAGAGGAACAGAAGCTGTGGGTCCAAGGCCAGGACACACATTGCCTTCTAGCGCCACACCTGGATGTCCACAGTGGCCCCCTTCCACTGCTCCCCCGAGGTTGCTTGCAAACACTCCTGTATCAGCCCTGGATGGTTCGGATGCCTTGCTGCTCCCCTTCATGTGCCTTCAACCTTTCCAGTGCATAAAGGACAAGAACGGTCACATTCCAGACTTTCACCAGTCTCGCCATGACTCAAGCAATTAGAAATGTCCCTCTTGTTGCACAGTGTGGTTTTATTTGATTCTTTGGGTGGCACTGGAAGAAGTCATGTTTGTTTGTTTGTTAATCCCTTGTAGCTATTATGCCAGTCGCACTATATTTCTTTATCAAACAATTTGAACCAAATGTTAGGAAACTGCATGGAACATTTGGGGCATCAGCTCCCTGGGCCACAACTGAAACTTCAAATGAAAAGCAAAAACTGCTATTCCCTCTCTTCCTTGTTTCCCAGTCTGTCAAACCATCCCTTTGTTTGTATCAAAGGCTGTCAGGAATACTTTTCAGGCTTCAAACACAGACCCTCCTCGAAAAGAAGCAGTGCCAGTTTCCTGGATACCAGATCTGACATCTGCAAACAGACGTTGGTTTTCCACGTTATATTTTAAAGAAATTATTATATCATTACCCATGATTTATTTCACTCAAAGGGACCTCCCAGGCATTGTTAAGTGAAGCTTGCCTGAGCCAACTTTTAAAAGTCATAACGCCCTTCTAGTATTGACTCAGGGACATTTTATCTGTTCTTTCTCTGAAGAAAGATCACACTGCTTTCCTTTCAAGCTTAAAAGCTCAACACAAATCACTAAGCAGCGTAAAAGCTGACATGCTCAGCAAAGGCCATCCTTTCCAGGGCCAGACTCAGCAAAGGTGAGTTTGCGTCTACCATGGCAAACAAAGGACCCAGAATGGAAACATCTGCCACTGTTCATTTTCTGAAATGGATGATTCCAAAGACTTCATCGCCTGCAGGGACTGGCGATGCTATTTTTAGATAATTATCACTTACGTACAGTTGAATGTCTTGATTCCGCTGGGGAAGTGCCTAATACATACATAGAGCACCCATGATGTACCATGATCCTGAGATAGTTATAGCACTGCACGCACTCATGCTAAGTCACTTCAGTTGTGTCCAACTGTTGGCATGGCCCGCCAGGCTCCTCTGTCCATAGGATTCTCCAGGCAAGAATACTGGAGTGGCTTGCCAAGCCCTCCTCCAGGGGGTCTTCCTCATCCAGGGGTTGAGCCCCCGTCTCTTATGTCTCTGCACTGGCAGGCGGGTTCTTTACCACTAGCGCCACCTGGGAAGCCCGTTTATAGCACTGCTATCATTCAAAGAACGCTAAAGCGTGCTTTTTCAACGATGCTTAAAAGGAGACGGTATGTAGCTGCTTAGTGTAGAAGAAAAGAAACTGGGATAGAAGATTACTAGGTATTGATGTCTTGCTTACAAACAAGAACTTTTTTTTTTGTTGTTTTGTTTTTGGTTTTACAATACACAGATCTGCTGCTCTGGGCATAATTTATGATGCTTTAGACAAGTTAATAGCCTGCTTCTGCTGGCGGCTTTGCTTTGACTCACCTCTCAATTGACTCATCGATTTCTGGGCTCCAGCACAGGCAACGACAAGCCAAGAAAATACCAAGGCTGGTAGCACCCGATAAATCAGTGGCTGACTATCGCTGCCACCAGGACTCTGAGCAAAACTGCAAAGTACGGGAGCTTTGAGTGTTTCAACTCAGTCTGTTTCTTCAACCAGTTCTCAGCAGAAGGAAGACCACACTCGGGAGAGGCCCATTCTTCCTACAGCTCTGCCCCTGCACTTGTAGGACGCTTAGCAGACACAGCTCAAGGCACCAAATGAAGGAAGTATGCCCCCTCCAGACTGGGGCTGGCACATGCACCCTGACATTGCATGTAAAGGAGACGGCGAACGACAGCCTGCTCTGCAATGGTGGAATTCTATGCAGTGCTCCGTGATGGCCTTAGAGGGAAGGAAATCCAAACCAGAGGGGATATAGCATATCTATGTGTGCACGGTGAGTCTTTAGTCCTGTCTAAATCTCTGTGCCCCTATGACTATAGGCTGCCAGGCTCCTCTGTCCTTGGGGTTCTCCAGGCAAGAATACTGGAGCGGGTTGCCATGCCCTCCACCAGGGGATCTTCCCCACCCAGGATTGAACCAGGTCTCTTATGTCTCCTGCACTGCAGGCAGATTCTTTACTGCTGAGCCACTGGCTCATTTTGTTGTACGGCAGAAACTAACACAGTGTTGTAAAGCAATGATATTAGAATAAAAATTAATTAAAATAAATGAAGTACTCCCCTTCCCCCACATGTGTGCACACACTTACACACCACACACACACACACACAGGCATGTATTCAGTCACATCACACAGTTCCAATGTGCTTTCTAACACTTTCTGCTGCCTTGCAGCTCCAGAGAACTCACCCAACCAGCTCCATTCTCCCAGACTTTCCCTCCCTTACCCACATCCCTCCTCTCACACACAAATATCTAAATCCTGGTGAGAAGCCTCAGGCAAATAGTCCCACATGAGCTATGTTGAATTAAGGACTGATGTGTGTCCTGCTCCTTACTATTTGTAAAGAGGAAAGTGATTTAGTGAGCCAATTAAAGTAATTAACAGTAAACGCTCAAGGACTAATAAATATCTTTTCAGGCATAATTGCACATGAAAGAGGGCTTCCCAGGTGGCGCTACTGGAAAACTGGGGAAACTGTCTTTCAGATTATGAAAAATAGACTGCCATACAGCCTCCTTCCTCCTGGGTCACCAAGAAAACAAGAGCCAGATTTGTTCTCAGTCTCAAAGAGAAAGACAAAAAATGTCGAATCTAGGGGAGAAGAAATAAGTGGCCCTGAATCTTCAGGTTACACCTAAAATTCCTGGGTTTGTCTCACCTTCCTTGTGTCCAGTGACCACAAACCCAGGACGTGTCTTTCCTGCAAATGTCCTGAGGTTCGGCTTTATTTGGCCGCCAAAGAAAAGTGTCATTTTATTCAAGTTTTATTAAATGCAGTCCCTCCTCCCATAAAAATTATAATAAAATTCAAAGTCCAAGGATATAGCAAGTAATATTGCCCTGGGGAATGTGTACATAAAATCTGGAGGGGTAAAAAGGCTTGGCTTTCATTTATGCAAAGCAATGATCTGAACTCTCCTTTGTGAAACTGTAAGGCTGTCTTCAGAATTACTTCGCAAATACCCAGATGAAACATCAGAGCTCTTAACTGTGACCTAAATGTCTTTTCTTTATTTTTCTCCCTTGGAGGATCTCAGTCCTATTGTGAAATGGAATGATTGAGTTGCAAGTTAAGAAACCCAGCATGATTTCTGAGTTCTTTTCCATCTGTCCCTTTGAATGGGCACTTTGGTGATTCTAAGAGTTAGCGAGAGCAAAGAGGTTATGGTGAATGAAGCCACAACGGAGGAAGACCCACCGATCCTGTTTCTCTCGTAGGTGTCATTCCAGCAGTGGTGAGATTCACCAAGCCCTCCTGGGTGAGGGGCACAGAGAGACTAACACCCTCCTGTGCGGGAACATGGGTGGATCATGTCCTTATCCTGGAAAACTCATACCCAAAAGAAGTGTCATGGCTCCCAACAGAGCAGTCCAACATAAAAATCCATCCACACAATTTAGTTGAAGCTCTATGACTCACTCCTTTGAGAAATAAATGAATAAGTAAATCCGCCTTAAAGCTCAGTGCTCTTCCTGAAGACACTCATACAAATGCTTCATTCAATCACACAGACGTGCTCAGCCCTCCAGCTCTCTGCAGCCTCATGCACCATAGCCCGCCAGGCTCCTGTGTCCGTGGATTCTCCAGGCAAGAACGCTGCAGCTGGTTGCCATGCCTTCCTCTAGGGGATCTTCCCCAACCCAGGGATTGAACCTGAGTCTCCTGCATTGCAGGCAGATTCTCTACCACTGAGCCACTGAGAAAGCCCTCATTTAATCATTTGTGTGTGTGTGTGTTTGTGTGTGTTAGTCGCTCAGTCGTGTCCTACTCTTTGCAACCCCATGGACTGTAGCTCGCCAGGCTCCTCTGTCCATGGGATTCTCCAGGCAAGAATACTGGAGTGGGTTGCCACTTAAGCATAGATCCCTTCAAACTCCGTGATTCTGGTTTATAATTAGGAGACTTCTATAAATCATCACTTGTAAATGGAAATTACAGGTCACCAGCTAATTAAAATGTTCACTTGTGGGGGCATCAGCATAGACAGTGAGTAACATGTAACAAATTAGAATTGTCTCCTCGTTATTGTTTTATGTCAGTATGTACATGCGTGTGTGGAAATTTTATTTCTTTTTTAAATCATATGGTAAAAAGCCACAAAGAATCACCTTGGTTTATTCCCTAAGCCATCAAGTCCTACGCGTTAAAATGTTTTTAAATATATCTTGTATTAACTTAGAAACACCAAAACAATAAAATAATTATATAACGAGTGTCCGTGTACTCACCACCCAGCTTTAAGAAATAAAGCATTAGCACACAGCCAGAACTCCAAGAAGCCTCTTTCCTAAGGTATTTGCTGTTGGTCCCCAAACGCTAGCCACTGCTCTCACAGTGGCATTTCCTATTCGGACGCATTTCCTTGTCCTTTCGGTGCCCATGATGTATATGTGTCTCGGCACTACACGTAAGCGGCGTGCTTTTACCTCCTTGCGGCATACTATGCTATCTTCGCCTTTTGATGCCCTGTGCGGTACTCACGAGTCGCATCCTGCTTCCGTCTTACCACAGCATAATACGTAACAGTGGAAGGAAAAGAAGTATAGTTGATCTACTGCATTTGCTCATGCCAGGGCCTTATTTCCAGCGTCTCCACACTTCATCCTTGCACAGTTATCACAGTTCTCTCACTGGCCTGCCCGCCTCTAGTCTCTTCTAGACTAAAACCATTTCCATTAAACCATCAGGAGTGTAATAAAACATGAAGACACTAAAAATGTGCAAAACTACCCCGTGAACCCCTGTCCTTCCCCCATCACAGCAGTGCTCCCTTGTCTACCTGCCGAGGCGGCAGGGCCACGCCTGGACCCTGCAGCCCCCAGGGAGGCCCCCGGCAGCCTCGCTGGGCACTGCTCACTCACACTGATGGTCTGCTGGTCCATCGGCAGCACTTTCTACCAGAAGGCTCTGGCAACACGTGCAAGCGCAGCCCACAGTGCGTGAGGCCAGAGATGCCAGGAGCTATTGCTCTGGGCAACCAGGAGGGACAGAAGCTGATGGAGAAACATCCTCCACGGAGGGGAGGATGCTGAGATGTGCTCTGTGGATACAAAGCCAGAGACTCTCCGTGGAAGCTTCAGCAGGATGGAACCCGTGGACCACCGCATGACCCCGTTTATTAAAGCCTTTCTTGGCTTTCCCTCCCTCCCTTCTCATCTCCAGCCTCCGTCTGTGTCCTCTGGGTTCGGCTCCAACATGAGCTACTGGTACTTGGAGCCTTGCCTCAATTTCTGCCTTTTAGACAAGTGGATAGAGACCCTCAGGCAGATGGCAAGAGGCATCCTATGACTGATGACGAGTCAGAGAGTAGCAACGCTGGGCAGCTGCCAGGATTACTGAGAGGCTCACCTGTGGTGGATCCGGTCCAGGCAGAAGAGGAAGCACTGGCTTTCACATTTCTTCTCGTCCTGGAAAGATATAAGAGCGGTGACAATTATAAAGATTATAGAGTTGAACAGCTTTTGTTAAACACCCTGGAGGCCTAGCAGAAAGAGAATTACATGCTGAGACAGCCAGCCACCACCTCATGGCGCATCACGGAGCCAGGACGCCTACAGGCAGCCCTGCAGAAGCCTGCGTGTCCTGCAGCCAGTGGGCAGACGGTGCTGAAAATCAGGCACAAGCTTTGATCTTCAGGGCGCTGGAGGTACAAGGGAGCTTGAATTTACAGTTCAAACCCTCTCTGATGAAAACCTCATCATGCTAAAAAGGCAGCAATAGTACCCACCAGGATAGGGATTTTGGAAGGCTGACACTTCTAGAAAATTTGAACTGCCGGAGCCATGTGAAATCATCCAGCTACGGAAAAGCGGCTTCTTGTCATTGCTCGTGAACAAGAGCACCCTGTGGCCTGAAGACTGCGGCCTGAGAAAGATGCGTTGATGACGGGCCTCTCAAGACCGTCTTTCATGCCTCTTATTGTTTTCTAGTCCCCAGAACAAGGAGCCGTTCTCAGCATAGCCCAGTTGGGACAGCCCACTTGCTGCTATGGGAAGAAAGGGATTGGATCAAAAACAGTTGAAGGGCACGGCTTCTTCGTACCTGTGGTAACTAGGAGGAAAGGCCTGGAAACTGGTGTTGAAGAAGCAGGACCAGAGGCGGGGAGGACAGAGCCAGAATATAAGTCTGTGCAGGAGAGGACTTTCCACTGAAGGGGAGCTCGCCCGTGTCTTAAGATTCGCCACCCTGGCAGACACACCTGGAGCCTGTCCCAATATGCCGTTGGAGGGGCCCTTTGAAGCTTAGAGAGATGATGGCCTATAGAATAAGTCAGGTGGATATGCCAGCCTGCCTTGGCACAGAACTAAGAGAGAGATCAAAAGGCCCAGTTTTTGCAACAGCTTTCAGCTGATACCCTGAGCGTAAGGGGAAGTGAAATGTTAGCCACTAAGACATGTCCGACTATCTGTGACCGCATGGACTGTAGCCCACCAGGCTCCTCTGTCCATGGAATTCTCCAGACAGGAATACTGGAGTGGGTTGCCATTTCCTACTCCAAGGGCCATCTTCAAAATGTGGTACAGACTTTGATGGAACAATCCATCATACAGTCTTACGTACTTATGTATACATGTATACATGGCCTTAGAACCAAAGTTTTTCCTTTTTTTAAATATTGGAAATTAAAGCTGAGATATTTATAAATTTTTTCTTTATCTGTTAAAATATAAACCTATGTTATATCAGGTTATATTCCATGTTAACATAAATATGTTAGCAATAGTAACTGTATTTTCCAAAAAAAAATTTAGTGAAAAGAGTGGACTGGTTTTACATTTTGTAAATCTCTTTCAAGTCCGCCCTAATCAAATACTAAATTCCAGGCTCTCCCATCTGCTTTGCTTTCACTCTGTTGTGGTCCATTGTTCTGGTTGCATGCTCAGTTGCTCAGTGGTCTGACTGTGACCCCATGGACTGTAGCCCGCCAGGCTCCTCTGTCCATGGGAGTCTCCAGGCAAGAATACTGGCGTGAGTTGCCATTTCCTTCTCCAGGGGATCTTCCCGACCCAGGGACTGAACCTGCATCTTCTGCGTTGGCAGGCATATTCTTTACCACTGAGCCACCTGGGAAGTCCCTATTTTGGTTGAAGTGGTTTAAAAAAAATGGAATTCACAGGTAACATAGTTGGAAGAGGGAGGAATATTTTGATGATCTTTTTATATAATTGTGGACATTTATCTTCAATATGACACCAAAACTTGACAGATGGTAGTTTATTAACGTTAGTTACATCGTGATATCTGAAACCAAGCTGAGAGTCCCCTTGGCAGCTTTAGGCTTCCCAGGTGGCACTATTGGCAAAGAACCCACCTGCCAATGCAGGAGACACAGGAGACGCAGGGTCAGTCCCTGGGTCGGGAAGGTCCCCTGGAGAAGGGAATGGCTACCCTCTCCAGTATCCTTGCCTGGAGAATCCCATGGACGGAGCAGCCTGGTGGGCTATGGTCCACGGGTCACACAGAGTCAAGCACGACTGAGCACGCAGGGTGAAGCATGTTAACTAGAGTTATCGTAGTGATCATGTCACAACATACACAAACAAAGAATCATTATGCTGCGCCCTTGAAACTAAGGTATGTCATTCTCCCAAACCATCCCTTCATGCTAAAAAGGCAGCAATAGTACCCACCAGGATAGGGATTTTGGAAGGCTGACACTTCTAGAAAATTTGAACTGCCGGAGCCATGTGAAATCATCCAGCTACGGAAAAGCGGCTTCTTGTCATTGCTCGTGAACAAGAGCACCCTGTGGCCTGAAGACTGCGGCCTGAGAAAGATGCGTTGATGACGGGCCTCTCAAGACCGTCTTTCATGCCTCTTATTGTTTTCTAGTCCCCAGAACAAGGAGCCGTTCTCAGCATAGCCCAGTTGGGACAGCCCACTTGCTGCTATGGGAAGAAAGGGATTGGATCAAAAACAGTTGAAGGGCACGGCTTCTTCGTACCTGTGGTAACTAGGAGGAAAGGCCTGGAAACTGGTGTTGAAGAAGCAGGACCAGAGGCGGGGAG
Source organism: Litocranius walleri (assembly GCA_006410535.1). Taxonomy (NCBI): domain Eukaryota; kingdom Metazoa; phylum Chordata; class Mammalia; order Artiodactyla; family Bovidae; genus Litocranius; species Litocranius walleri. Next base: position 415,876 of record SJYG01000187.1, on the reverse strand, counting down.
GACAGAGCCAGAATATAAGTCTGTGCAGGAGAGGACTTTCCACTGAAGGGGAGCTCGCCCGTGTCTTAAGATTCGCCACCCTGGCAGACACACCTGGAGCCTGTCCCAATATGCCGTTGGAGGGGCCCTTTGAAGCTTAGAGAGATGATGGCCTATAGAATAAGTCAGGTGGATATGCCAGCCTGCCTTGGCACAGAACTAAGAGAGAGATCAAAAGGCCCAGTTTTTGCAACAGCTTTCAGCTGATACCCTGAGCGTAAGGGGAAGTGAAATGTTAGCCACTAAGACATGTCCGACTATCTGTGACCGCATGGACTGTAGCCCACCAGGCTCCTCTGTCCATGGAATTCTCCAGACAGGAATACTGGAGTGGGTTGCCATTTCCTACTCCAAGGGCCATCTTCAAAATGTGGTACAGACTTTGATGGAACAATCCATCATACAGTCTTACGTACTTATGTATACATGTATACATGGCCTTAGAACCAAAGTTTTTCCTTTTTTTAAATATTGGAAATTAAAGCTGAGATATTTATAAATTTTTTCTTTATCTGTTAAAATATAAACCTATGTTATATCAGGTTATATTCCATGTTAACATAAATATGTTAGCAATAGTAACTGTATTTTCCAAAAAAAAATTTAGTGAAAAGAGTGGACTGGTTTTACATTTTGTAAATCTCTTTCAAGTCCGCCCTAATCAAATACTAAATTCCAGGCTCTCCCATCTGCTTTGCTTTCACTCTGTTGTGGTCCATTGTTCTGGTTGCATGCTCAGTTGCTCAGTGGTCTGACTGTGACCCCATGGACTGTAGCCCGCCAGGCTCCTCTGTCCATGGGAGTCTCCAGGCAAGAATACTGGCGTGAGTTGCCATTTCCTTCTCCAGGGGATCTTCCCGACCCAGGGACTGAACCTGCATCTTCTGCGTTGGCAGGCATATTCTTTACCACTGAGCCACCTGGGAAGTCCCTATTTTGGTTGAAGTGGTTTAAAAAAAATGGAATTCACAGGTAACATAGTTGGAAGAGGGAGGAATATTTTGATGATCTTTTTATATAATTGTGGACATTTATCTTCAATATGACACCAAAACTTGACAGATGGTAGTTTATTAACGTTAGTTACATCGTGATATCTGAAACCAAGCTGAGAGTCCCCTTGGCAGCTTTAGGCTTCCCAGGTGGCACTATTGGCAAAGAACCCACCTGCCAATGCAGGAGACACAGGAGACGCAGGGTCAGTCCCTGGGTCGGGAAGGTCCCCTGGAGAAGGGAATGGCTACCCTCTCCAGTATCCTTGCCTGGAGAATCCCATGGACGGAGCAGCCTGGTGGGCTATGGTCCACGGGTCACACAGAGTCAAGCACGACTGAGCACGCAGGGTGAAGCATGTTAACTAGAGTTATCGTAGTGATCATGTCACAACATACACAAACAAAGAATCATTATGCTGCGCCCTTGAAACTAAGGTATGTCATTCTCCCAAACCATCCCACCCTCGCCCTCTCCCACAGAGTCCAAAACACTGTTCTATACATCTGTGTCTCTTTTGCTGTCTCGCATACAGGGTTATCGAATGGCATTGAAACATGTATAATATCATATGTGAAACGAATCACCAGTCCAGGTTCGATGCAGCATACAGGATGCTTGGGGCTGGTGCACTGGGATGACCCAGAGGGATGGTATGGGGAGGGAGGTGGGAGGGGGTTCAGGAGGGGGAGCACGTGTACACCTGTGGCGGATTCATGTTGATATGTGGCAAAACCAATACAATATTCTAAAGTAATTAGCCTCCAATTAAAATAAATAAATTTAACTTAAAAAGAAACTAATGTGTGTCAATTATGCCTCAATTAAACAAAACAAGGTTTGTTTGTTTTTTTTAAGTGCCAGCTCTCCTGGCCGAGGACTCGATCCTGAGTGGCACAAGTCAGCTGCGGGGTTACCATTTTCCGGGGACGTTTAGAGGCGGGCCCGTGGCCCGGCTCTGATCTGGAAGATACCAGAAGAGGTCTTCGCCGGAGTCTGCGCCAAGCTCTCCAGTGCACAGGACACACGGCAGGAGGCCTCCCAGCACCTCCGGAGGGTGATTCAGCCAGCAGCCCGCCGCGGGCCGGACCGGCGTGGAGAGACCGGGACGCTGCCTTCTAAAGTCAGTCATTCTTCCCAGTGGCCGTAAACAGCTCCAACGTGTCAGTGGCTTGAGGCAGCACATTTGTCTCCCTCTGTCCTGGGAGGGCCGCAGGACTTCTGGGCTCCAGCCCACACCGCGCCCCCACCACCGCCAAATGCCTGCTCCTCCCAGGCCGGGCTCAGAGCCGGGCTAAGCGCTGGGCTAAGCAGCGGCTGCTGAGACCTGCTGCTCGGCCGCAGCGAGCGGCCCCTGGCGAAGGCGGCGCGAGCCAGCCGCTCTCCGGAAAGCTTCTGTGTGGAGCATCCTGTCTGCAGGATCACCCCCGGCAGAGCTTGTTTGGAGCCAAGGCCCACAGTCCTGGGAGACTGCAGTGGGGAGTGAGGGCGGGCGGGGGGAAAGTGAAGCCGGCTCTCCCCTTAGGGGTGGGGTTGTTGTTGAGTCACAAAGTCATGTCCAACTCTTTGCAACCCCACGGACTGCAGCCCTCCAGGCTCCACTGACCGTGAATGAGATTCTCCAGGCAAGAATACTGGAATGGGTTGCCATTTCCTTCTCCAGGAGATCTTTCCAACCCAGGGATTGAACCCGGGTCTCCTGTGTTGGCAGGCGGGCTCTTTACCACTGAGCCACCAGGGAAGGCCACTCTCCTCTCTTGCTGTTCATTCCCTGTCGTGTCTGACTCTTAGCGACCCCATGGACTGCAGTCCAGCAGGCTCCTCCTTCCATGGGATTTTCCGGGCAAGAATACTGGAGTGGGGTGCCAATGTCTTCTCCGATCATTGATAAAAGGGCTCCTATTTCTGGATCTCCACTTCTGTGAGATAACATGCGTCTTTACTGCTGAGTTTTTTGTGACTTACACAGTTTAGGGAAGGGCATCTTCACTAATGCAGTGAACAGTCCCAAGGATTAGCTTCTATTCAGAAGTAGAGGAAGAAAATTGAACTGGTAACAGACCAGACAAAGGACAAGCTCCCATCCCTCCAGGCACTGATCATCCTTCCCAAAGACATCACTGCTTCTCTCTCCAACTACGAGAACTGGGACACAGCTTCCTACAATGTGAAAATGGCCCTGAGCCTGGAGGGCAAAAGACAAATCTGACCAGCAGTTTCAAGCAGTGCACTGAATGAGTGCAGGAGCTTTCAAAGGCTCTGTTTTCCACTTCATTAAACGTCTGGGCAACAAAGTCTGAGAGAAAAAAAGAACTCAAACAGACCGTATTTTTCACTGCTGGTTCAATCAGATCTCTCTTTCCAGAAGAAAAGTAAAATGCATTTGTTTATGTCTTCCATTAACTCTCCAATATGGACCAATAATGGTGCCCCCTGGTTTTTCTAATGTATGCAGAGTACTAAATGGGCTCTCTGGGTGGCTTAGTGGTATGAAGAATCTGCCTGCAATGCAGAAGACATGGGAGATATGGGTTCAATCCCTGGGTTGGGAAGATCCCCTGGAGAAGGGAACGGCAACCCACTCCAGTATTCTGGCCTGGAGAATCCCATGGAGAGAGGAGCCTGGCTGGCCACAGTGCCTGGGGCCGCAAAGAGTCAGACCCAACTAAGCACACAAGCACCATCCAGCTCACGCTCAGTCGCTCAGTCGTGTCCAACTCTCTGAGACCTCATGGACCACAGCCCGCCAGTCTCCTCTGTCCATGGGATTCTCCAGGCAAGAATACTGGAGTGGGTTGCCATTTCCTTCTTCAGGGGATCTTCCCGACCCAGGGATCAAACCTGGGTCTCTTAGATCTCCTGCACCGGCGGGCTGGTTCTTTACCACTAGAGCCTCCTAAATGTATGTTGATGTTGTTCAGTCACTAAGTTGTGTCCAGTTCTTTGTGACCTCATGGACTGCAGCACGCCAGGCTTCCCTGACCTTCACCATCTCCCAGAGTTTGCTCAAATTTATGTCCATTGAGTCAGTGACACTATCTAACCATCTCATCCTCTGCCACCCTCTTCTCCTTTTGCCTTCAATCTTCCCCATCATCAAGGTCTTTTCCAATGAGGTGGCACTTCACACCGTACATGCAATTCACATCAGATGGTAGATTTTACAGTCTATTTGGCTAATAAACTACAACTTGGTCATAGGCCATTTGGGCAATCTGCGGAAGCCGCTGCTGCAACCTAGGATGACCTTAGAAGAACTTTTCCTGAACTCAGTGAAAGAAAAAAAAATTAATAAAAACCTTCAAACTGTCCAAGAGAACAGAGCTGAGGGAGTTGCAACAATCATCTTTTGTTTTTTTGTTTTTTTCCTTTCCTTTTTTAAGAACACTGGCACTGTGACCACAGAGGTGACTGGAGAATCACAGCCTTTCCCCAGCGATATCCAAACAGAGAGTTTTCCAATACATCCCCTAAAATCGCAGAGCGTGTAATTCCACGTTAGCTCCAGGAAGGCAGTGTCTCTGCTTAGGGTATGGAAATTTGGAAGTTCATTGCTATAATCTGTGGTTATGATTTCAACCTCCCTGAGTGATGCCGGGAATAAAACCACAGGCTCCTAGTGCTAGGAGCCTTTATTGTAATCCAATAAAACCTTAACAACCAGTCTTCTTTTTTATGATAAATTAAGGGCCTCATTTGCTTTGAAGCAGCCCCTCTGTCCCAATGTTTACCCCGCTGTGGAACCAATCCTAGAGAAACACTGAACTCAGATTGGGGAGGGGAATTCCGATGGGGGAACAACAGCCCAGATTCCCCACCTTGGTTTCATGGATTCAGAATCTACAAAACAAATTAAAACTTTCCCTTCCCAAAGAACTCATCTTTAGGATGGCCTCTCCTTGGGACTTCTGACAATATTTTACCAACAGACCATGACTTCCGAACCCAGCACCAAACACAGAATGTCACCTTGAAATCATAAATGTCATATATGGGACGGAGGCCATGGGTTCTCTTTCCCACTTTTAACTTTTTTTTTTTTGTTTTGGCTAATTTGAAACTTTATTTGGAAGCTCAAATTCTGCCCCAATTGCCAGTAATTTATACTTTCCTGCGGTGTCATCTTTGTGAACCCATTTGTCATGGAATGATTTCCCAGCTCAAAACAAACTTCAGACAGAGGTCAAATTTATTTCACAGCCATAATTCCTTGCTAAGATCCAATGTACTAAGATGTTGATGAACCACCCCAAAACCTATGCGTGTGTTTGTCAAGGATTTCAGAGACCAGTCCAGGAAGTTTTTAAAAATAAGCATCTGCTTAACCCTCCTACACTGTTGGTGGGTATGTAAATTGGTAAAGCCACTATGGAGAACAGTATGGAAGTTCCTTAAAAAACTAAAAATAGAGTTATTCTATGACCCTGCAATCCTACTCCTGGGCATACATCCAGAGAAAAAATGTGACTCAAAAAGAGAAAATCACCCCAAAGTTCATTGCAGCACCGTTTAGAATAGCCAAGACATGAAAGCAACCCAAATGTCCATAACAGAAGAATGGATACAGATATGGCAAATATAGACGATGGAATATTACCTGCACGTGAAGAAGACGGAAATAACGCCATTTGCCGCAACAAGGATGGACCAGACCGTGTTATACCAAGAGAAACAAGTCAGACAGAGAAGGAGGAAAAAACCTATCACACCCTGTACATGTGGAACTTAAATAGAAATTATGCAAATTAACTCACAAAACAGAAACAGAGAAGGAACTATGGTTGCTGGGGGCGTGGGAGGGAAGGATGGGGAGAAGGGATGGTGAGAGAGTCTGGGGTCAACATGTGATCACTGCTCTATCTGAACTGAATAACCAAGTTCCTACCGCAGAGCAGAGGGAAGTCTGCCCAGCGTTACCTGGCAGCCTGGACGGGACAGGAGTTCCAGGGACAATGGATACAAGTATACGGCTGAGTCCCTTTGCTATTCACCTGAAACCATCACAACTTTGTTTGCTAACTGGTCCCCCACCAGTGCAAAATTAAAAGTTTTTTTTTTTTTTTAAGATATGTTTACTTATCACAAAATCTTGGTTATTTCTGGCCAAATATCAATTTAATTATTTCCATTTTGATTCAATTTACCTCAGAATTCTTTTTTAGTATCTCAAGACTCCAAGTTACACATAATTATGCTTTGTTATCTTCCAAGATTTATATTATTAACATATTTGATGCATATTTCAATTTAGTTGGGATGGAAAATGTATATAAAAAACATTATGAGACTGAATAGCATACTGTTAAACTCATTTCACAAAGTTAAAACGGGATGGTGTTTAGAAAACTGAAGTATGTTTTAAAGGGTCTTTTTGTTAGTTACTGGCTGTTACCAAACGTATTTTGTAGCTGGTAAGCCATTTGTAATTGTGTGTGTGTTCAGTCACCAAGTCCTGTCTGACTCTTCGCAACCCCACGTATTGTAGCGTGCCAGGCCTCCCTGTTCCTCACCATCTCCCGCAGTTTGCCCAAGTCCATGTCCATTGAATCAAAGATGCCATTCAACCATCTCATCCTCTGCTGCCCACTTCTTTGGCCTTCAGTCTTTCCCAGTATCAGGATCTTTTCCAAGGAGTCAGCTGTTTGCATCAGGTGGCCAAAGTACTGGAGCTTCAGCTTCAGCATCAGTCCTTCCAATGAATATTCAGGATTGAGTTCCTTTAGGATTGACTTGTTTGATCTCTTTGCTGTCCAAGCTTGCTGTCCAAGGGACTCCAAGAGACTCTCAAGAGTCTTCTCCAGCACCACAATTGAAAAGTGTCAGTTCTTTGGCACTCTGACTTCTTTATGGTCCAACTCTCACATCCATTCATGACTATTGGAAAAACCATAGCTTTCCCTTATAGCTTTTACATTTTTTTAAGTTTCTTAGTGTGTCCAACTCTTTGCGACCCCACGAACTATACACTCCATGGAATTCAAGGCCAGAATACTGGAGTGGGTAGCCTTTCCCTTCTCCAGGGCATCTTCCCAACCCAGGGACTGAACCCAGGTCTCTTGCATTGCAGGCAGATTCTCTACCAACTGAGTCACCAGGGAAGCCCGTGGCTTGCGTTTGTACAGTGTTGTATGGCAATTATATCTCAATAAAACTGGAATAGCTATCAAAATAAAGAAATAAAAAATTAAACAGGCATTCATTCCCAGAACATTCATTTTAATATTTAATATAGATGATTGAGCCAAAATAGTCTGAAGGCAGGAAGAGAGACCATGGGATATCATAGCTAGTACAGAACTCAGCTCAGCTCCATCTTCTATGTTCAAATATCAGGAAAGACCAGCGATAAATTCAGCCCTTGGGACCTCAGCTTAGTCCCTCCTGCACTTGTTAGTATACAGAAACTCAATATATGCATTTTAAAACTCAGGAACTCTCTCACACACACACACAGCTTTCCCACATCCAGCTCATTTTCAGTTTTATCATGCTTTGCAATAAATGAGAAAAGGAGAATTGAGGGGGAAAATTTATCCAAGCTGCAAAATTTTAGATATAATATGTTTAAAAATTAGTGGTTTGAATGAGGCTTATACTGGTCTATGCTTTTTTCCTTCTCACCATCCCTTCAGGCTCCTGAATCCCAAAGATAATAATGACACTGTGAATTCCAAGGGGGTATCGTTGGAAGGTAACTGAGGACCTCAGCCAATGATCCCTGCCCCTCTCCAAAAGAAACAATGGGTTTTGGAATTCTAGATGCTCTCTTTACACATTTCAGCAGTCATATGATTTCCCTGAGAGCAATAAATTGACCATTATTGCTGATTCTTTGGCAAATTGAAGGTGTTAATACATTACCCCAGAGGACAGTATTTTCACTTTTAAGATGTACTCACAGTTCACAGCTCTTCATTCTCTCTCTGGGGTTCTCATTTAATTAGCGGTTGAGAGAAGAAAGTCATTTCATTTAAATAGGAATTCCATTTGGGAATAGCATACATTTTCTTGGTTTTAGGAACCCATCAATATTTGCTCAATTAAGACACCATTTGACTTGCTATTTATTCTAGTTGAGGTTATACTTCTGTTTCTACTCCAAGTCTCTTAAAAAAAATAATTTGTTCATGTTAATAGGTTTCCCTGGGGGCTCAGATGGTAAAGAATGTGCCTGCAATTCAGGAGCCCTGGGTTCCATCCCTGAGTCAGGAAGATCCCTGAAGAAGGAAACGGCAACGCACTCCAGTATTCTTGTCTGGAGAATCCCGTGGACAGAGGAGCCTGGCAGGGTTGCAAAGAGTCGGACACAGCTGAGCAGCTAGGTGAGAACAGCGTTGTGGGCGCTGACGGTGACCCTCTCACCACGCGGCCCTTTCCGTTGCTGTCTCTCGCCCCGGCTTCTCTTTAAGAAAGGTGCTGTATCAATGCCATACCGCTAAAGACCTTAAAGGTCACATGGCCCCAGGCAGCTCTCTTTGAAAATTCGCACTTTTCTTGCGTATACTCTACTCCCGTCTCCCTGAAACAATCGCTTCCTACTCTCTTCGATGTTTCTTAGGTCGTGTCCTTTCCGATACCCAAGCAACAAATACCACCATTTCTTACCTGTTCCATTCTAGAATATTCCCTGTGGACTTCTTGCTGTAAACCCTAAGGTTTAACTCATTTACCACATCTCTTTTACACTAGTCTCCATACGTTCTTGCCTTCTAGTCAGACTCCCAACTCATTTATATCCAAATTTGTTACATTAGCACTTAGTCATGATATCATTATTGCTAGGCAAATATTATTCAGAGCTAAGCCATGACATGTAGGTCAGGAATAGTCACTTTCTTGGGACAAGTTTGATTATCATGCAGTTGATATTTACTTGGTTTTTGGTTTTTTTTGAAAGTTTTTTTTCTTGATGTGGACCATTCTATTAAGTATTGAATTTGTTACAATATTGCCTCTGCTTTATGTTTTGGCTATGAGGCCTGTGGCGACTTAGTGACTGAACAACATAATAAATATATGATAAATATGTATTTGCTTCTTTTCTTAAAACAACAGTAGAAGTGTATATACATAAGTTTAGCCTTCCTTGAATCTACATTGTTCTGGATATTTCCTTTTGAAACTACGTAAATGCTTCAGATAATTATAAAACTTAGATATTATTTTTAAAATGCAGCACCAAAAATAAAAGTAAATGGTTTTAAATATGTATCTAGGTGGTAGCATCATCACACATAGAGAAATCTAACCATTCTATGCAACTTTAAAGCACAATAATTTGTCTGCATGCTTCTGGAGGGTGTCCTGTAAATATGCTCAAGACAATGACCCAGACAAGTTGTACAGTCTCTTCCATAATCACACAGTTGGCAGTAGTGTGGTATTATTATTCCTAGAATGTTGGGAGGGCATGAAACATAAAAGCACTGAATGTTAACAGAATATGTTTACTCTAAAATCCCTCAATGCAAAGCAACTATATTACAATGAAATTTTTTAAAAGAAAAATAAAAAGTAAATAAAATTCCTAGTGCTGTTGAAAACTCAGATTCTAGGGTAAGGGAAAGAAGATAGAGATCTGATATAAAAACACGTTTAGTACAAACCTTAAAAATCCTTCAATTAGAACTGGAAGCATCAATAAAAACTCAGTTTTTTTTTTTATTTTTAAAACATATCTACATATTTCCTAGCATTGTCCCACTGAGAAAGCCATCTCAGTACCAATGAGGACCCCTGCCGACTAGACAGTGGTGTCCAAGTATTTTTTCCTACTTAAAAGAACCAGGGCTTCTTGCAAAAATGACTGATTACAGATATGAAACTGGAAATGTACAGGAGAGGCTGAAATCCCCATATGACAAGGACCCTAGCAAAGACTACAGATGTCTCACAAAAGGGCTCAGGAACCAACCTGAAGAAGCTCTGCCCACTGTTCCCATCAAAGCGGGATACTCTGCGCAATGTTAGGAAAAATCATCATAACATACTAAGGGTGTAGGTTTCATGCATGTATGCATGTGTACATGTATACATGCATGTATAATCTGTAAATCAGTGACCCTCCCCAATAAGTAATCACACTAACTTAATAGCTGCTGCTATTAAGTCGCTTCAATCGTGTCCAACTCTGTGAGACCGCATAGTTGGCAGCCCACTAGGCTCCTCTGTCCCTGGGATTCTCCAGGCAAGAACACTGGAGCGGGTTGCCATTTCCTTCTCCAATGCATGAAAGTGAAAAGTGAAAGTGAAGTCACTCAGTCGTGCCCGACTCTTAGCGACCCCATGGACTGCGGCCCACCAGGCTCCTCTGTCCATGGGATTTTCCAGGCAAGAGTACTGGCGTGGGGTGCCATCGCCTTCTCCGATCACAGGTGCTTACTGACTCATTATTTTAAAGGTAGTAAACATAGAGGGGAAATGAAGCATTTGCCCTGACTTTCCTACATAAAGTGTACCACTTGGGGGAAAAGTTGTAAACGAGAAGACATTTTTTTAAACAGAAGTTTTTAGCTAATGAAAAAGTTGCTAAAATTAGACTACAGCAATTTTGGAAATGCTAATTAATGAGTCTGAGCTTCCCTAGTGGCTCAGTGGTAAAGAATTTGACTGCCAATCCAGGCAACACAGGAAATGTGGGTTTGATCCCTGGGTCAGGAAGATCCCCTGGAGACGGGAATGGGAACCCACTCCAGTACTCTTGCCTGGAGTAGTCCATGGACAGAGGAGCCTGGTGGGCTACAGGCCACGGGGCTACAGAGAGTCAGACATGACTTAGTGACTAAACAACTTAGTTAATGAAGCTAGGTTGCTACCAACAGTATCTGTAAATATCATAAAAAAAGAGAAAACAAGCCCCCCCTGCCAGGGCCCAGCACCAGTGGATCCAGGGTAATTTGAAGGGGAGACAGAGTAGGCGCCCTAGGAAAAAACTTATTTAATTACAGATACAGTGAGAGATTAGAAATGGATAGTGTAGTAGGAAAATTAGTGGAGAAAAAGAGGCTGAATAACTTGGTTTATGTGGAATACCAATCACCACCTATGTAGGCCACAGGCGTCTTTCCATTCTCCCAAAGGAGAGGAGGCACTGAGGCTTCCCCGGTCTAATCATAGAAGCCCAGGCAAAATTAGCAGGCTTGGGGAGTACCCACGTTCCAGATGGGAATTTAGCCAGAAAAATGGCGAGCAAGAAAGAAATGACATGGGGGAATCAGTCTTTTCAGAAACTGACCCCATTTCTTTATTTTTCAGGTTTGCTTATATACTTTTTGTTACACATAGGGATGAATACAGAGTCATGCAGGGGTCAGCAGACCTGACCCTTGTCAAAATCAGGTGCTTCATATAAAATTATACAAAGGTCTTATGGGTTTTACATCATCTTCTGGCCATGAGGCCTGCTGACATTTTATGGCCCTTTCTGATAACAGTCAGTCAACCAGAAAACTTATTTTTTCCAGGGGTGATTTTTTTCTTAAACTAGGCGTCACCCTCTGAAGGTACCCAATAAAGTTGCATTCCTATAGGGTGAGGGTGTAGTAGGTTACAACTAAGAAACGAATTTATTTAGCCTAAGGTTAACATGATTAATCTTAAAGGTTAATACTTATTTCTCCTATATGCTAGTTACATTCATTATAAGGGCACAGAATATGGAGATTTAGCAGCAAACATCAGCCCAACAAATGAAAACCCTTCACTAATGTTCCCCTTAAGATCTATTTAGTCTTAAGATAGTGATAAAGTTACATTTTTGCATAGCAAGGATGCAGTAATTTATAACAAAGTACAGTGATCTATAACAAAAGGGAAAATTCATTAACTCAAAAAGTCTAATATTGCTAACATCAAGAGCTACTATATTTCCTTTTCTATATTCCAAATACATTAATATATTCCCAGGTGCCTAAGGATATGGAGGCCCAGCGGCAATCATTGACTCAACAATGAGAAAAGCCCTATGCTAATTAAGACTCTCAAAATACTCCAAAACTCTCTGTGCTATTTATGGTTGAGAGGTAGTAAACCACCATGTGCTTGGCAGGAGTATGGATAATCCTGTCACACAAGCTAGTTTGCCAGCAGAGAGGTTTGACCTGAGACACCCTTGTCACACCCAGGGCAGGGAATTAGCAGCAATTATTGGCACAGCAAATGAAAAACCCTTCACCAATATAATTCCTAACCAGCCCACTATACTAATAATTTCTAAATTCCCAAAATAATTTGCCTTTAGTAAGTCTAAAACATCTCGGTGCCTCTCACGATTGGGAGGCTGTAAACAATCACATGTGGCCAGATGAACCTATACAGGCAGGCTAGACAACTTTCAGAGGAGTTCGTAAGTTGAAACACTCTTGTCACAGCCAGGAATTTTTATTAACTGGAGCTGCAAGTTAACTCCCTCTCCAAGAGAAATAGTGATGGGGGAGAGCCCCCCGTAAAGTCAGAGGTGTAGGTGAGAGCATAAAATAGACTCTGGTTTGGGAGGTAGATGCTTGGGAACAAGGGGTCTCCTGAGGCTCGATCCTGCCGAAGCCTCCTTCCTCATGACCTTTGCCATGGGTGGAGTTCCTGACGCTGGCTCCCGGCACCTCCCTACAAAAGGCAACAAAGCATCCACAACTCTTCCTTGCCTTCCCCACAACTTATTCTCAGGTTGGCCTTATCAAGCCTCCATACAGAGCTATCAATTTATAGGAAACTTAGAAGGCAGCACTTCCCTGGTGGCTCAGACGGTAAAGCATCTTCCTGCAGTGCTGGAGACCCAGGTTCAATCCCTGGGTTGGGAAGATCCTCTGGAGAAGGAAATGGCAACCCACTCCAGTACTCTTGCCTGGAAAATTCTGTGGACTAAGGACCCTGGTAGACTACAGGCCATGGGGTCGCAAAGAGTCGGACATGACTAAGCGACTTCACTTCCCTTAGAAGGCAGGGCCACCCTGGGGTGCAACCAGCCAAATCCAGACTCTGGACAAATGATCCAGTCTATTCCATAAATAAATTGCAAGTAAAGAAAGAGAGAGGGCATGAGGAAGAATGGGGGCACCTACAAATCAGAAGTTTATTTGTCATATGTGGAAATCAGGCATATCTCAGTTCAAATAAACAATTTTTAAAAAATAAAAAATACACACACACGTGTTTAACTTTTATGAGGTGACTGGAAAGTTGAGTGCTGGACGTCCGATGGCACGCACAGACCTCACTTCGCTGTGCTTTGCGGCTGCTGTGCGGCTCTGCAAATCGAAGGGTCACGGCAACTCTGCCGTGGGCAAGTCTAGTTCCAGCAGCATTTGGTCACTCCCTATCTGAGAGCCACGTTTTGGTAGTTTTCCCAATATGTCCAGTTTTTTTATAGGTGTTTTATTTGCTTTGGTGACTTTGACGTCACCATCTCAAATGTTTTGGGACACCATGAATTCCACCCATGAACACAGAGGGCGTCACGGATGAATGCTGTGTGTGTTCTGACCGCCCCATCAGCTGGTCAGATCCGCCTCTCTCCCTTTGTCCAGGCCTCCCTGTTCCCTAATATTGAAACTAGACCAATGAGCGGCCCTACCAGGACTTCTAAGTATTTAAGAGAAAGGAAGAGTCTTGAGTCTCTCACTTTAAATCAAAAGCTAGTGATGACTGAGCTTAGTGAGAAAAGTATGTCTGAAGCTGAGTCGGGCTTCAAGCCAGGCCTCTTGCCCCACGCAGTCAGCCAAGTTGTGAATGCAAAAGAAAAGTCCTTGAAGAAAAACGAAAGCGCTGCCCCAGTGAGTGCACAAATGATAAGAAAGCAAAAGAGCCTTACTGCCGACACGCAGAAAGTCTTAGTGGTCTGGTCAGCAGATCAAAGCCAGCCCAATATTCCCTTAAAGCTAAGCCTCAGTCAGAACAAAGCCTTAACTCTCTTCACCTCCTTTAAGGCTGAGAGGCACGAGGAAGCTGCAGAAAAAAACCTTGGCACTGAGCAGAGGTTGGTTCGTGAGGCTGGAGGAAAAGAGCTGCCTCCATCTCATCCACGTGTCAGGAGAAGCAGCAGGTGCTCTGTAGAAGCTGCAGCAAGCTATCCAGGAGATCTAGCTAAGACAACCTATTGCCTACTTTCGAAAAACAGGGCCCTATTACACTTTCTGGTTTTTATGTGGTTATTTATTGTGTTAGCCACTCAGTCGTGTCTGACTCTGTGACCCCGTGGACTGCAGCCTGCCAGGCTCCTCTGTCCATGGGGTTCTCCAGGCGAGGATACTGGAGGGGGCCGCCATCTCCTTCTCCAGGGGAGCTTCCCTACCCAGGGATCAAACTCACGTCTCTTACATCTCCTGCACTGGCAGGCGGGTTCTTTACCACTGTGCCATCTGGGGGACCCACTGAAGGTAGCCACACTGAACAAAGAAACTTCAGTGTAGAAGAAACAGCTTTATTGCGGAAGACGCCATCTAGGATTTTTATCTTTATAGACAGAAGTCAATGCCTGGCTTTCAAGCTTCAAAGGACAGGCTGACTCTTCTGTTAGGCGCTAAAGCTGTTGGTGACTTTAAGTTGAAGCCAGTGCACGTCTGCCATTCCAGAAATGTAGGCCCCTTAAGGGTTATGCCTGCTCCACTCTGTGCTCTGTACAGGGACCACAAAGCCTGGATGGCACACTGTCAACAGCACAACTCACCGAGTATTTTAAGCCCATTGTTGGGACCTACTACTCAGGAGAAAAAAGAAAAGATTCTCTTTAAAATATTAATGCTCATGGACCATGCACCTGGCCATCCAGGGGTTCTGATAGGGCTGGACTAGGCGATCCTAAGGTTTTCACACCTGCTAACATAATATCCATTCGGCAGTCCCTGGCTTAAGGGGTAATTTTGACTTTCAAGTCTTACTTTTTTAAGAAATACACTTCACAAGGTCTAGCTGCCATTGACAGTGACTCCTCTGCTGGATCTGGGCAAACTGAAAGTCTTCTGGAAAAGATTCAGCATTCTAGACACCACTAAGGACACTATAATTCATGGGGAGAGGTCACAATATCAGCATTAACAGGAGTTTGGAAGAAGTTGATTTCAGCTCTCTTGGGCGACTCTGAGGGGCTCAAGGCTTCATGGGAGGAGACACCTGCAGACGAGGGGGAGACAGCAAGGGAACCGGGACGAGCAGTGGAGCAAAGATGTGACTGCAACACCGCAACGTCATGATAAAGCTTTACCAGACGAGGAGGTGCTTCTGATGGACGAGCCTGAGCTGGGGTCTACTCCTGGTGAAGAGGCTGTGAAGGCTGCTGAACTGACAACGAAGAATTAAGAACACTGCGTAACTTAGTTGATACAGCAGCGGCGGAGTTTGACTCCAATTTTGAAAGAAGGTCTCCTGTGGGTAAAATGTGATCAAGCAACACTGCCCGCTACAGAGAAATGACTAGTGGAAGGAGAAGTCAATCAGGGCAGCAGACTTCACTGCTGGCTTCAGCAGTCCTCGTCCTGATCAGTCAGCAGTCATCCAGGTCGAGCTAAAACTCTCCACCAGCAAAACGATTATGACTCACTGAACACTCGGACGATGGTTCGCTTTCTTTAGCAATCAAGTACTTTGAATTAAGGTACATTTTTAAAGCAGAATATTGTTGTACACTTATTAGACTACAGTAAAATTTGGGAGGTTTGAGCTTTTATGTCTTAAGCTTAAATCAGAGCCAGATGGCCAAATACAGCCTACCACCTCTTTTGGAACCACCAGTCAGCTAAGAATGGGTTTTACACTTTTAATAGTTGAAAAAAATCATAAGGGTAATAATATTAGGAAGATGAGAAAATTGTATGAAATTGAAATATCAATGTTTATAAATAAAGTTTCATTGGAAAACAGTCATGTTTGTCTATTTAGCTACTTTGTATGACTGGCTTTTTTTTGGGGGTGGGGGTGCTTCCCAGGTAAAGAATCCGCCTGCCAATGCAGGAGACACAGGTTCGATCCCTGGACTGGGAAGATTCCCCAGGAGGAGGAGATGGCAACCCACTGCAGTATTCTTGCCTGGGAAATCCCATGGAGAGAGGAGCCTGGTGGGCTGCAGTCCACGGGGTCGCAGAGAGTCGGACACAACTGAGCGCGGCTCAGCAACATGGCTGCTTCTGTGCACAAGGGCAGAGCCGAGCAAGTGAGATGGGGACCACGTGATGCACAAACCCTAAATATTTATCTCCTATCCCTTTGCAGAGAAAAAATCGACTGACCCTGCTTTCAGGCGAGACCAACAGCAGACCATACTAAAGAAAAATCACGATTAAGTTTATGTTTTAGGATGGGTCAGATCATGCAAAAACAAGTCTCTGAATGAGCACAGTCTCGCCAAGCTGGTCTTTAGAAAGTTACGCAAGGGGCTTCCCTGGAGGTCCAGTGGTTAGAACGTCACCTTCCGAAGCAGGAGGTGCAGGTTCGAAGCTAAGACCCCAGATCCCATGTGCCTCGCAGCCCAAAAGCCAAAACAGAAAACAGATGCAATATTCTAACAAAGTGAATAGAGACTTCTTGCATGGTCCACATGAAAAAAAATTTTTTAAGAAAATTATACCAATTTACAAGACCACAGGTTACCATCTCAGAACATATTCTTTTCACTTTCACTTGCCACTTTCAGAGATTTAAAAATAATGCTATTGTCATGTTATTTTCATTTAAAATTGTCAGAGTGAACTTTTTGTTCATATTTCAATAGTGACTTCTGCATTCAGTTGCCAAATGTCTGTATTCTTTGCCTATTTTTCCATTGAGCTTTTAGTCAGACGTGTTCATGTTACACTTAGTCATTACCTACAGGATGGGTATGTTTTAAATAAGGTCTGAGTAAGCAGAGTTAACCAAGGTCTCCTGGGAGGGAAAACGTGTTCTAGTGAATTCTGAGATTCCGCTTGTGGGATCCTAAGGCAATGAGATCACACCGTGCACGATGCCGATATGAAACAGCCATGTGTAAAGTCAGAATAAACTAATCAACACCCACACTCATCTCTTTGACGCATTTTCCTTTCGTTTTGTGCATG
This sequence comes from Litocranius walleri, assembly GCA_006410535.1. NCBI lineage: Eukaryota > Metazoa > Chordata > Mammalia > Artiodactyla > Bovidae > Litocranius > Litocranius walleri. The sequence continues at coordinate 398,822 of SJYG01000187.1, read as the reverse complement.
GATTTTCCTTTGTTCTTGTTCTGCTGCATGTTCATTTTCCTGTTTGCTTGTTTTTCCTTTGAGCCCAAAATCTGTTTCAAAAAATTCCAAGGCACTGGAGTCAGCGCCTTCTGATCACATCTTATCTGCCAGTAACCATGTGTCGGGGCCAATTTGGATGCCTTCAACAAGCCCAATGCCTTACTCATCAGGAACACTTTTTCCTGCTGTGGCGGTGATAAGCCATCAGCACCACCGTTTATCATAGACCACTTGAGGTCACGTGCATGCAGATTTCCCTACATTCAGTAGCTGAAAAGGGGGCCATTTGACTCAGAGACACTGAGACAGACCGTGGCCTAGAATTAAGTGCAAGCCTGTGGAGTCACGCAGCCACAGGTAAAGACCTGCTCCCCATCACACCAAACCTGCCACGTCCATTTTCGGATTTCTTGGTTTTCTTTTCTGCCAAAGGACTAAGACAATGAAGACAGAATAGTATGAGGGTGGGGTGGAGCCTTTCCTCTGAACAATCCTCAAGCGAAAATTAAAAACAAAGTTATTAAGCTTTTCTATCTACTAAAGAAGCAGCAATGTGACATTCCATTTCAGTCCACCTCTAATCTTCAGTCCCTTTATCCCAAATACTGAAATTTCATTAGAGATGACCAATTCCAAAATCCCAGATTCTTCAATTAGTGTGCACTTTACATTTTTAAAATAGGAAACTTGAATATAGACTCTTTTCTCATTCAATTTTCTCAGCTTCTGTTCTCCCTTTCATGGTGTATAATTTAAATTTATAATTTCTATGGAAAAGCTAATATTCTACTGAGATAAAGACTCATCTAATTTTTGCAACCAAGGACATCACAGTAAGCACCTACATTCTGTAGAAGAGAAGTGAATCTTTCACAACAGTCTGTAGAAGCAGCACAGGGGAAACCAGCTTCATGAAATGAACTCCACTTGCTCCAGAAAGAGTATGAACCACTGGAGTTTGGTAGCGGGGATCAAAAGGAAATAAGGTCAAGTCCAATGTACTACAATGAAAATTTTAAAGGAATTCGGAAAATGCCCTGGTTGTATAAGAAGAGGACTTATATGGCCCTCTTTGTCTAGGGTGGAAACCAAGTGCCTAGGTTCCCAGGGTCTCTATCTGAACACAACACTCTGACCTGTTCCCATCCCTACCGCACGCCCTTACCTACCCATTTCTAGGCTTCTAACCCAGCCAAGCTTCTTCGAAGGATGAAAGTCAATCAGGAAAAGTGAGAAACCCTAAATCTCTATTCTCTCAAGTTGTTGTTGCTTAGTCACTCAGTCGTGTCCGACTCTTTTCGACCCCACGGACTGTAGCCCGCCAGGCTCCTCTGTCCATGGGATTCTCCAGGCAAGAATACTGGAGTGGATGCCATTTCCTTCTCCAGGGCATCTTCCCGACCCAGGCATCGAACTCGTGTCTCCAGGAGGATTCTATACCACTGAGCCACCAGGGAAGCCCATTCTCTGACCCCCCCAGACTAAATCCTGGCTTCCTTCTCTCCCTCAGAACACTGTCACCACGGGCAATGCTCAGATGTCACCTGGTCTCACTCCTGGCTCCTGAGTGGCCACTCGCCACTGTCCAAATAGACCCTGGGTCAGGCAGTGACGGCCCAGACCTGTACCCCAGAGGCACTGGCTGCTGATTCCCTGCAGAGAGGTCTACAGGCAGGGACTCAGAGCTCTGGGAAATCATATATATGGTCTCACATCACCTTCTACCTGCACTTTCTGCCCCCACCTCCTGCTCTCTGAGTTGAGGGACACTTTCAGGAATTTTCATTGCAGCCCTCATGCTTGTTCTTGGGGCCCTCCCAGGGCCAAATGTGAAATTTCTCGCTAGGGGTGACACCATCAAGATGACGTCACAGGTGGCTCTGAATTTGGTCCTGCTCACAAGAAGACAGACTAGTGTGAAAGAATTTCTGTCTAAAGAAGAACCAGAGGGTGTGAACTGCAGACTTGGGAAGACCAAACTTAAAGACTAAGGGACTCGGATGGCAGGATGTTGCTCAAAGGTGGTCTTTACCCTTGGGAGTTTTCACCAGAGGCGTGGATGAAAAGCGCCCCAGCTGGAACGGGTCACACCAAGAAGGTGGCACTGAGCCTCGCTTGTGTGACGGGACTGTCTGCTCAGAAAGCTTCCAAGGCCAGTGTCTGCTTCTTGTAGATTTTAACTGACTGACTGAACCGCCCCCAAACTGCCCGCACTTTATAGTCTTTGCCTGTAAATACCACCTGCCCCACGCCTTCAACAAGCTCACTGTGGTTTGCTACCATTTGCTCACCCCGAACTGGACTTCTGCAGTTCCCAAACCCGCTCATCTTCCTGAGCTTGCCTCGTGATCTCACTTACACGTGCGATCTGGAAGCCTGAACTCACGCAGACAGTAGGCACGTGTATATGTATACCTGAATCAGTCTGCTGCACAGCTGAACGCAACAGCCCATGGACATCGACTACACTCCATACAAAAGAAGAGTCAACAGATTCATCAACTGGAAAAAGTAAGTTCCCTCCATAGAGAGCGAGAGAAAATGCTCTCCAGAGACCCAATTCATTTCTTTGCCTTTGTGAAGATGCCAAAATGAACTCTGCTGTAATTTTGTGGTTCCTCCTTTGTCTTCTGGGAATAAAGTATAAAAATGCAAAAAAAAACATTTAATATCTATGAGTTACACCTAAACGAAGCAGCCACTGAGGTTAATAAGTGATTTTCTGAGCACACATGGAAAGCAATGGCATCTGATGTAGCTGATTTAATTGGCAATCATATGTCATATTCACACAAATAATGACAAACAGACCCCCTTGTCAGTTCACCAAAAACAGTGCTTTTTGTCATTCATATCTGTTCCAATCTCATGAAACTGTTTACAATGACACTTTCATAAAACCATTCCCCATGAGAGGAAGGAAACACGAAAATGGTTTTTTAAAATATTCCTTGGGAGTTTTCTGTAACATTACAATAGCTCTTCAACAAAAGCCAGAAATTCCACAAACTCAGCTCTTACCTCAATATTCCCCACTACTAGTATCTATGATAAGAATAAACTGGCAAAATTTAATATTGCCATTTTTAGTAATATGGATGGACCCAGAGAATATCAAACTAAGTGAAGTCAAAGACAAATATATGATATCACTTATATGCAGGATCTAAAAAATAATAAAAATGAATCTATATAGTGTAAAACAGAAACAGACTCACAAATGTAGAAAGCAAACGTGGTGACCAGAGGGGAGAGGAGGGAGGGAGGGAGGGAGGGAGGGAAGGAGGGAGGAGAAGGGAGGGAGAATTCAGAGTGTGGGGTTAACAGTCATGTGCTACCACGTGTAAGACAGCCAAGCACAGGGTTTGCTGCATAACACAGGGAACTATATTCAATTATCTTGTAATAATGAATAACGGGAAGTAATCTAAAATATATCACGCATAACTGAATCACTTTGCTGTACATCTGAAACTAACACGATATTATAAATCAACTATTCTTCAATCTCATCCGGGCTTCTCTGGGGAACAGGTCTGAAGAGCTGAGTGTTTAACACGACCATGCGTGATTCTCAGCAATAGGAAATTCTGAGAAACTTGGCAGGTTGTCCTGACACACTAGAGGGTATCAGATTCACCAGGACACACATTTTGTTAAAAAGAGCAAGTTTCTGGATCTCAGCCTGAGATCCAGATGCAGTGTGCTGATGGAGGAACACACGACCTGCGTTTTAAACAAACTGCCCAGGTGATGCTCCTGAAATGTTCCAACACCCACCTCTCAAAGGACAGCGAGCAGGGATGCCCCCTCCTTGCAGACTGGGCCCCTCCCTGGATCCTGGGACCACAGCTGTTCCCAGGCCAGAACTGACTGGATCAGATGTCCGCTGGTTATGGTTCAGACCTTTACAGCCCAATTTAACACAAGATGTGTTCTTGCCTCAATGACGTTGCCGAATCGTTCCCTGTAATTTTCCTATCAACAGCTGAACTCTCGAGCAGTCCTCTCGTCCGTCAGCAGTTAAGGTTCCCGTCCTCAGGGCCCAAATTACCCTTGAAAGGTAATGGAAAAACCCCTGTGTGCCGGCTAGAGCCAGCCCCTGCAGCAGACCCCACTGGCTACCTGCTGCCTGTCCTGAGGATCACTGTTGGCTGTGCGGGTCTTGTTTTGTTTAATTGCTCAGTGGTTTTCGTAATTATTTTTAGCCCTAAGACGTTTTTGGAGAAAACTCTTACCAATACAAATAAAATGAAACTGCTGTGAATGAGATGGTAGGGCAGAAGAGAAGGCAGGCAGGCTTTCCAGTCCCTAAGATGCACACACACACACACACACACACACACACTCACAAACCCGACACACACATAAAGACACACAGAGACATACCCTCAACCCTAAGGAGGCACAAAAGCTTAGGGCTCCATGGAAGACCATCTGAAAATCTCTACTCTGGGTCACGAATTCAGTTTCTGCCTAGAGCACTGGGCTGCCTTAATAGACATAAGTGTCTGACTTTAAATTTACCGTCAAAAGTATCCTGACACTTGAAAATCATGGAGTTAGGGGTGTCAACCCTCCCCACCCAGTTTACATTCCAAGCATAACCCATAGTCAACAATCAGCCATCTGCATATACCCAGTTCATCAATCCACAGTGAGCCGCCTGTATATACAGAATTCATCAATCCACAGTGAGCCTCCTGTATGTATGCAGTTCATCAATCCAGTCACCCATCTGTATGTACCGTTCATCAGTGCACGGTCAGCCGCCTGTATATACGCAGTTCGTCAATCCATGGTCAGCCACCTGTATGCACCCAGTTCATCAATCCAGTCAGCTGCCTGTATGTACAGAGTTCAATCCAGTCAGCCGCCTGTATGTACTCAGTTCATCAATCCAGTCAGCCGCCTGTACGTACTGTTCATCAATCCAGTCAGCCGCCTGTATGTACACAGTTCAATCCAGCCAGCTGCCTGTAAGTACTGTTCATCAATCCAGTCAGCCGCCTGTATGTACACAGTTCAATCCAGTCAGCCACCTGTATGTACTGTTCATCAATCCAGTTAGCCGCCTGTATGTACTGTTCATCAATCCAGTCAGCCACCTGTATGTACCCAGTTCAATCCAGTCAGCCGCCTGTACGTACTGTTCATCAATCCAGTCAGTCACCTGTATGTACACAGTTCAGTCCAGCCAGCCGCCTGTATGTACTGTTCATCAATCCAGTCAGCCGCCTGTATGTACTAAATATTCCTTGGGAGTTTTCTGTAACATTACAATAGCTCTTCAACAAAAGCCAGAAATTCCACAAACTCAGCTCTTACCTCAATATTCCCCACTACTAGTATCTATGATAAGAATAAACTGGCAAAATTTAATATTGCCATTTTTAGTAATATGGATGGACCCAGAGAATATCAAACTAAGTGAAGTCAAAGACAAATATATGATATCACTTATATGCAGGATCTAAAAAATAATAAAAATGAATCTATATAGTGTAAAACAGAAACAGACTCACAAATGTAGAAAGCAAACGTGGTGACCAGAGGGGAGAGGAGGGAGGGAGGGAGGGAGGGAGGGAAGGAGGGAGGAGAAGGGAGGGAGAATTCAGAGTGTGGGGTTAACAGTCATGTGCTACCACGTGTAAGACAGCCAAGCACAGGGTTTGCTGCATAACACAGGGAACTATATTCAATTATCTTGTAATAATGAATAACGGGAAGTAATCTAAAATATATCACGCATAACTGAATCACTTTGCTGTACATCTGAAACTAACACGATATTATAAATCAACTATTCTTCAATCTCATCCGGGCTTCTCTGGGGAACAGGTCTGAAGAGCTGAGTGTTTAACACGACCATGCGTGATTCTCAGCAATAGGAAATTCTGAGAAACTTGGCAGGTTGTCCTGACACACTAGAGGGTATCAGATTCACCAGGACACACATTTTGTTAAAAAGAGCAAGTTTCTGGATCTCAGCCTGAGATCCAGATGCAGTGTGCTGATGGAGGAACACACGACCTGCGTTTTAAACAAACTGCCCAGGTGATGCTCCTGAAATGTTCCAACACCCACCTCTCAAAGGACAGCGAGCAGGGATGCCCCCTCCTTGCAGACTGGGCCCCTCCCTGGATCCTGGGACCACAGCTGTTCCCAGGCCAGAACTGACTGGATCAGATGTCCGCTGGTTATGGTTCAGACCTTTACAGCCCAATTTAACACAAGATGTGTTCTTGCCTCAATGACGTTGCCGAATCGTTCCCTGTAATTTTCCTATCAACAGCTGAACTCTCGAGCAGTCCTCTCGTCCGTCAGCAGTTAAGGTTCCCGTCCTCAGGGCCCAAATTACCCTTGAAAGGTAATGGAAAAACCCCTGTGTGCCGGCTAGAGCCAGCCCCTGCAGCAGACCCCACTGGCTACCTGCTGCCTGTCCTGAGGATCACTGTTGGCTGTGCGGGTCTTGTTTTGTTTAATTGCTCAGTGGTTTTCGTAATTATTTTTAGCCCTAAGACGTTTTTGGAGAAAACTCTTACCAATACAAATAAAATGAAACTGCTGTGAATGAGATGGTAGGGCAGAAGAGAAGGCAGGCAGGCTTTCCAGTCCCTAAGATGCACACACACACACACACACACACACACACTCACAAACCCGACACACACATAAAGACACACAGAGACATACCCTCAACCCTAAGGAGGCACAAAAGCTTAGGGCTCCATGGAAGACCATCTGAAAATCTCTACTCTGGGTCACGAATTCAGTTTCTGCCTAGAGCACTGGGCTGCCTTAATAGACATAAGTGTCTGACTTTAAATTTACCGTCAAAAGTATCCTGACACTTGAAAATCATGGAGTTAGGGGTGTCAACCCTCCCCACCCAGTTTACATTCCAAGCATAACCCATAGTCAACAATCAGCCATCTGCATATACCCAGTTCATCAATCCACAGTGAGCCGCCTGTATATACAGAATTCATCAATCCACAGTGAGCCTCCTGTATGTATGCAGTTCATCAATCCAGTCACCCATCTGTATGTACCGTTCATCAGTGCACGGTCAGCCGCCTGTATATACGCAGTTCGTCAATCCATGGTCAGCCACCTGTATGCACCCAGTTCATCAATCCAGTCAGCTGCCTGTATGTACAGAGTTCAATCCAGTCAGCCGCCTGTATGTACTCAGTTCATCAATCCAGTCAGCCGCCTGTACGTACTGTTCATCAATCCAGTCAGCCGCCTGTATGTACACAGTTCAATCCAGCCAGCTGCCTGTAAGTACTGTTCATCAATCCAGTCAGCCGCCTGTATGTACACAGTTCAATCCAGTCAGCCACCTGTATGTACTGTTCATCAATCCAGTTAGCCGCCTGTATGTACTGTTCATCAATCCAGTCAGCCACCTGTATGTACCCAGTTCAATCCAGTCAGCCGCCTGTACGTACTGTTCATCAATCCAGTCAGTCACCTGTATGTACACAGTTCAGTCCAGCCAGCCGCCTGTATGTACTGTTCATCAATCCAGTCAGCCGCCTGTATGTACCCAGTTCAATCCAGCCAGCCGCCTGTATGTACCCAGTTCACCAACCCAGCCAGCCGCCTGTATGTGCCCAGTTCAGTCCAGTCAGCCGCCTGTATGTACACAGTTCCAGCCAGCCAGCCGCCTGTATGTACCCAGTTCATCAATCCAGCCAGCTGCCTGTATGTACCCAGTTCAATCCAGCCAGCCGCCTGTATGTGCCCAGTTCAGCCCAGCCAGCCGCCTGTACGTGCCCAGCTCATCCATGTCCAGGGCTCCACGCCTGCAGATTCAGCCATGATCTTGTAGCACTGTGGTATTCACTACTGAAAACACTGCAAGTCTAAGTGGACCCACAAGCAGTTCAAATGTGTCTTGTTCAAGGTCAACTGTGCTGCACTGCCTCTTATGAAAACTGACTAGTGAAACTGACTGCCGTGTTCCCAATTCCAGTCCAAACTTAATCCTACACTCTTAAAGTTCCTTTCCAAACGTGTGGTAGTCAGGCCCATTCAACTACTTATCAAGCGTGGGTCATCGCAGGCTCATACACAGTCTCCGAAAAAATAAATGAACAAATAGAAGTCATTATGTGCAAGTTAAAAATGGTGCTATTGTGACTGACATTGCCTTTAAACTTAGACTTTTTCAGTGCTATTTTGAGGACATATAATCGATGTTTGTGTAAACATCACACCAGGTGAGGAAAGAGAAAGGGGCCTTGAGAGATGCTCTCAGCAGGTACTGTATAATAAAACCGACATTTGTGGAATCATTAGATGAGCGTTGATTACACGGCAGCAATGTGCTAGTGCTTTGCAGACACGCTCTCAACTCTTCCTACTGTGTGGAAGCAGGCAGGCGTGCGGGTCTCACTCTGAGATGAGGGCGATGAATCTCCCAGAGGGAAGCCGCCTGCCGGCAGGGACCCTGCCAAGATGGCTGGCAGGACGAGAGCTGGCTCTCAGCTTCAGAGACGGGGTGCACTCTGAGCCTGTCCCCGCTTGGAGGTCAGGCTCTGCAGGTCTCTTTGGTCTTCCTCGCATCTGCCATTTCACACTGGGCTTCTCTTGCACAACTTGCCGAGCCGCGCAAAGACATCTTTTTCTTTTTTTTTAATCAGTTGTGTCTTCCTTGGATGAAGGCAAGATTGAGGCCAAAAGATATTCCCTTTCACTTTAGAATCGCGATTCCATTCACAGAAAAATGAAATTGATACACAGACTAGCCCGCACAACACAATGCTTACTTTTAAGTGAACTTGATCACTCAGGCACCCCAAACACCTTTATGTGTCTTCAAGCTACAGTCTGTCCATTGGATGAAGAACATTTGTTTTGGACTTCAGAAGGCATGAAAACCGAGCTGATATTACAGAAGTTGGCCGTTTCAGGTCAAAGAAAATAGCATAGAAACTTTCTCCAAGTCAGAGGAGGGCAACCACCACTGCCTGCATTTATCCCTAAACCAGCTCCCTAAGGAGAGACGAGAGAACACCAGCATGTTCCTCTACTGTAACAGACTCCAAGGAACACACACGCACCCTAGAAACTGCCAAGGTTTTGAATACAAAGCATCTCTTTCAAAAGCGATAATATAATAGATGACACGTCTTAGAGACTACGACCTTAAATGACATAAGGGACATTATTAGAGGCACTGCAGCTGTTTGGTGAAAGCACAAGGGTTTTTTCCTACTTCTTCTTGTTGATCCTTTTTTAACCTTCCCTGCCAAAAAAAAAATTTACTACATTTTTTTTCATTATTTCCCTTGTGTCAAGTGGAACTTTTTCATCCAAATCTCACTGCTCAGGCCCATATGCCTCTTCTTTCTTCTTTTCTTTTTTTTTTTTTAAGATACCACATAACAAAAATGTTTCTCTTATATTAATTTTGTTACTCAGGCAAAGTAAACCATCACTCCTCAGTATGGCATATAAAAGCCAGAAGAGCAGTGACTCACTCAGGCAGAGACTTTATTTGAAACATTTGCTCTGTGGTCGGAGCAGATTAAACACAGACCAGGTTGCCCGTGGAGCCGTGCGGGGCCCCGAGTGTGCGATGTCACCACCTGGCGGGCCAGCCCCAGGCAGCTCAGGGCCAGGATCTGCCCTCGGTCCCCTCTGCCTCCCTGAAGCAGGGACACCTGCCTCCAGCAGACTGGGATGAACCGCCCTTGTGGATGTGAAGGCACTGATCACTTTTGTCTGGTGACCGAAAATGAAATGGCTACTGAAAGGGGACAGGAGCATGCAGGGGGCATGCAGAAAAGAAAAAGGCAGAAAACTGGGAAAGATGAAGAGGAAACAAATCAAAAGGGAAATGAAAGGAAAGAAACAAACCGAGTCAGAGCACCAAATTTCCATTGTTCGTCATCTGTGCCAGATAGAGCCTGGAATTTTAAATGATTGCAAATTGAGCAGCTCGTGGTAATCGATTTGGTCTCCACTGGTAGGGGTCAGAAACCCAGGACATGCAAATGATATTTATACAGTTGAAACGAGGAACAGATGAAGTCCATAGAAGAGAAGGCATCTCTGCTTTTTTGATGATTTTTATAGAAAAGTACAAATGCCAACATCTGAGGCAGACACAGTCAGAAAAATGTGCATGGTGGGAGCTCACGTGTGGATGAATAGCCATGACTTTGGGTGCGAGGAGGCTGTGTGATATTTATCTCAGCTCTAGCAACTAAAGTCATACAAAACCCACTCATTAACCCATTTGTGTTAATGCATCCATTTTCAAATTTACACTTGTCCTAGAGGCAGTTCTCTTCTCTCCTTCCATCCTTGTTCCCTTTTAAATTTCTTTAAAAAAAAAATATGAAGCAAATCACTGATTTCTTCACAGCTAAATTCTGAGCTATTGAAGATGGAAATCATTAATGAAACCACAGTATATGAGGGTTAGAAGACAACCCAGTGCTCATCGAGTTGATCCTCTGACTCAAGGCAGGAATCTTTTCTATAACAGCAGTTAATATACAGTCACCAGAGAGAACATGCTTGTAAATATTTATACATTTTCATTAGCAAGCAACCTGCGGTCCCGCGGTCCACTCTTCCATTATTCATGCATCTGTGTATTACACACCCATATTTAAGCACTCTCACGGGTGCTGGGAGCAATCCAGTGGGCAGGAAAATCGTAAGATAGTAACACGTGGAACTCAAATCATCGAAATAGAATAATGTGAGGGCAACTGCCCAGCTCCTAAAGCTCAGGCGATCGAGGAGGGCTGCTTAAAGCAGGTGACATCGGCATCAAGAGAGCAAAGTGTTCCAAACAGAGGGAAGAGCTGAGATGAAGGGCCTAATGGGAATCCTCTCAGCCAAGCGAAAGAAGAGATGAAATAAACAGCATGGCAAGAAACGAGCAGGCTGGGCCAAGGATGCGGGAAGGTGAAGCTGGAACCTGGGCAGAGGCCGATCAGTGCTGGGCTTGGCAGGGTGGGGTAAGCATTGAGGATTCTCTTAGCGCAAAGAGAAGCTGCTATCAAAGCAACTGTACTCCAATAAAAAATTTTTTTAAGAAATGCCAATTAAGGATGGGAAAATTAGAAATTAAAAATGCCAATTAAGGATGGGAAATTTTTCTAATGGGAAAATTCTCATTAGAAAAATCAGAATTGTAATGCAAAGGATTAAAACACTACAGATACATTAAAATCTGTAAACTTACAATGATACTAAGGAAAAAAAGGACCACATCAGTCACATTTGGAGGATGATAGAGAACCAAAAGAATACTTTGAAAATGGTAAATAAAAGACCATAAAACTTTTGTCTTGCCTTTCCTTGTGATCTATAAAAAAAAAGAAATTTCCACTTGTAGAAGCTTTTCACCAAAATTAACATAAAGTAAAATTAAAGAAGCAAAATTTTAAATAAACAGTTGTAAACAGAGGACTTCACTGCTCATGTGGAGAGAATGGATTCCAAAGCAATAGGGACAGAAGCAAGGAGAACAACTCCAAAGTTAGATCAGAAACACACACACATATATTCTGACGGCTTGGGTTGTCACAGTGACCTTGGAGATGGAAGCTGATGGATTTGCAGGATATTGGGAGGTCAGGGTTAAAAAGACTCAGAACTTGGTGTGGCTTGGGGTGGGGGAGAGGAGTAAAAGAAAGAAAAATTGCCGAGAACTTGAAGACATTTGATTTGAACAGCTGAGCAGGCGGCAAAATTGCTGTTATGGGAAAGCTAAAGGTTGACCAGATTTGGGTTTCCGAGTTGGTGCTAGTGGTCAAGAACTCACCTGCCAATCAGGAGATATAAGAGACAGAGGTTTGATCTCTGGCTTGAGAAGATCCCCTAGAGGTTGGCATGACAACCCCCTCCAGTATTCTTGCCTGGAGATCCCATAGACAGAGGAGCCTGGGGTCACAGGGTCACAAAGAGTGGGACATGACTGAAGCCCCTTAGCACGCACCCAGGCAGGAAATGCATGACACCCAAGAATTCTGCTTTGACCCTGCTGTGTTTAAAATGCCTGCTGTGTAGACTGGCCATACACGTGTGCAGTTCTAGGCAGAGGCCAGATGCTTGAGGATCTGCATTTTGTAAACAACTGAATTATTAGTGGGGCTTCCCTGGTGGCTCAGTGGTAAAGAATCCACCTGCCAATGCAGGAGTCCTGGGGTTGATCCCTGAGTAAGATCGCCTGGAGAAGGAAATGAAAACCCACTCCAGTGTTCTTGCCTGGAGACACCCATAGAGAGAGGAGCTTGGTGGGCTGAAACCCACAGGGTCACAAAGAGTCGGACACGACTCAATGGCTAAAAACAACTCCTGAGAGTGGAATGGACATTTCTCCCCTACAACTCTCTGTGGTCCTAATTTCGTCTTGGGATGGGGAGGAGCTAATTCCTTGCTTAACAAACCCCCAAACATGTGAAAGAATGAAAACCACCATTCACTGCACAGCCGGTATATGCCGAGCACTTTGCCTACAGTTTCTTATTTGGACATTCAGGATCTCTGAGGACAAGTGTTCATGTTGCAACTTTACAGGAATCAAGGGTATAGAAAGTATCTCATGCGAGGTTCCAGAGCTACAAAGTGGAGGAGCTAAGTTTGTTTTCGGTCTGTCTCCCACATCCATGATCACAGCCTGCCTCCCAGACCCCGGTGAATAAACGCTAGTGCCCTAAGCGCTGCTCACACAGCAGGGCTTCCAGAACATTTTGCCATTCTGCAAGTCCCCTGCTAGTGTCCTGCATCAGCAAGACCTCTCATTAAATTTCGGTCCTTCCAATGAACACATCTGATCTGACCAAGGAGGAGTACACCCAGCTTCTGGTCAGACGCCTCCTGACAATGATGCTGGACATTGCGTTAGAGTAACCACATCACACTGCTGGCTCATATAAAATTTGTGGTCAACTACTGTCTAGCCAGAGCTCCCACATCCTATACTTGTGCTGTAATTTTTTTGCCTAAATTAAAAATGTCAAGATATTTGAAACCCGAGTCGTTTACCTAGCATATTAGCTATTCCTTCCACTTCTGCTGCACACACAAGTCTAGGAAATCACCCTTTTGTCTATGTCCCATTAGTGGGTTGAAATGATATTTGAATGACAGAATCAACATTTTCGCGTCATAAAAATCACAGCTGGGATGTATTGTTTCAGATATTTTAAGTCTCAGTTTGTTCATCTGTAACATGGAAATCATCATAGTAACAAGCGGTAAATGACAAATCGCCTGTGCAATGCTGAGCCATGAGGTCATATTTATCCACTGCTCGAAATTTTAGAAGAGTATCTTATTTTCAGATGTTGTATGCAGGCTCTGGTAGTAAGCCACTTTCTGGTCTAACGGTGGGACATTGTATTGGAAAAGTATACAGAAGCCAGAATTAATAAACCCAAAGCAGCTTTTCCATAGAAAACAAGAGCAAAAGATTTTCATATGTAGCAGAGAGTAGCAATTGCCTGCTGGAGGTCACACCCATTCTATCCCACCAAGAAAAGGAGCTATTTCTGGAGCCCAGCAAGGGAATATCCTGGAGAGACAGTACCTGAAGGAGGCTTTAAACCCGCCCCCCTCCCCAGCCTGTCTGTGGCCCGCACTCAGCCTGGGCTTCCGGCTTAGCTGGGATCACCCAGAGGACACCAAGAGACGAGCGTTCACATGGCCAGTTGTTTGGAAGGAGATGAGACAGCCAGAAAACGGGGAAATGAGTCTGGCAAGAAAAAGAGCTCTTATTTGATGAACCTATTCGCAGGGCAGGAAGAGAGACACGGACCTAGAGAGCAGACTTGCCCACACAGTGGGGAAGGATGGGGTGCCGCAGACATAACGCAGGCTCAGCAGAGTCCTCTCCAGCACCGCAGCTCAGAAGCATCAGGCCCTCAGCGCTCAGCCTTCTTTACGGTCCAGCTCTCACAGGCACACGTGACTACTGGAAAAACCACAGCTTTGACTAGACGGACCTTTGTCAGCAAGGTAACGTCTCTGCTTTTTAATACACTGTCTAGGTTTGTCATAGATTTTCTTCCGAGGACTCCTGAGAGTCCCTTGGACTGCAAGGAGATCAAACCAGTCAATTCTAAAGGAAATCAGTCCTGAATATTCATTGGAAGGACTGATTCTAAAGCTGAAACTCCAATACTTTGGCCACCTGATGTGAAAAGCTGACTCATTAGAAAAGACCCTGATGCTGGGAGGGATTGAAGGCAAGAGAAGAAGGGGCCGACAGAGGATGAGATGACTGGATGGCATCACCCACCCAATGGACGCTGAGTTTGAACAAGTTCCAGAAGATAGTGGAGGACAGGGAAGCCTGGCGTGCTGCAGTCTGGGGGGCTGCAAAGAATCGGACGTGACTGAGTGACTGAGAAACAATATGCGTTACCATGTGGAAACAGAGAGTTACTGGGAAGCTGCTGCATAGCACAGGGAGCCCAGCTCGGTGCTCCGTGAGGACCTAGAGGGCTGGGATGGGGGTGGGAGGGGGACTCAGGAGGAAGGGGATATATGCATCCACATGGCTGGTTCCTGTTGTTGTGCAGCAGAAACTAACACAACACTGCAAAGCAAATATACTCCAGTAAGAAAAATAAATTTAACCAAAAAACAGAATCACTATGAAGCCAGTTACCACTGCGAGTAAACACCCTGATTCCTGCTGGGGAGCTCTAGGGTCCAGGGCAGAATGTGTGTCTCCGAGTCATCCCATCCCAGGCGACTGGTTACCTGCTAACTCCCAGCAGTCACTGGATGAGCCTGCCTGGGGTGAGGCTACTCCCCGAGCACGTCAACGTGGCCCTGAGCATCCAGGATGCTGCCGGCCAGTGGGGAGGGAACAGTGACCCCGCACACAGTGCGACCCAAGAGACGGCAGAAGGAACACAGCCCTGAAAGGTTTCCTGAGCCCGCCCTCCACTCTCTAACAACCTAGACGATCAGAAGTGTCAGGATGCCCAGGCCTCAGGAGCCTTAACAGGAGAAAGGCCAACACTGGACAACTCCACAGGAATGGTCACAACCACCAAGATATTCCCTAAGCTAAGGACTTGAGCAGGCATTTCTCCAAAGATGTGCCACAGCCAATAAGCACATGAAAAGATGCTCAACACCTTTCTTTACCTGCTAAGCCACCAGGGAAGCCCAGGAACACTGGAGTGGGTAACCTACCCTTCTCCAGTGGATCTTCCCAAGCCAGGAATCGAACCGGGGTCTCCTGCATTGCAGGCAGACTCTTTACCCGCTAAGCCACCAGGGAAGCCCTCAGTCACTGGGCAAACACAAATGGAAGGTGAGCCCTTCACGTCCCCTCGGATGGCTACGACCCAAAGTGGGGAAGGAGCAGGACTTCCCGCTTGTCCAGTGGTTAAAACTCCATGCTTCCAGCGCAGGTGGTGTGGGTTTAGTCCCTGATGGGGCGGCTAAGATCCTGCATGCTTGGCGGCCAAAACACCAAAACATAAAATGGAAATAATACTGTAACAGATTCAATAAAGACCTTTAAAAATGGTCCACAGGAAAAGAAAAAGCTTAAAACCAGAGGGAGGAGGATGGGTGGAAACAGGAAGTGCACCTGAGGACGTGGGGAGACTGGAGCCCTGGGCACGCCGGATGGAGTGAGAAAGTGCACGGACCGTGGTAAGCAGCACGTGTCTCAGTTAGCTCAAAAAGGCAAACCGGATTTGCATGGGATCCAGCGACTTCACTTGTGAGGACAGACCCAGAAGAATTGGAGAGACTCAAACGGATGCTTGTACGTCAGCCCACGTGCCAACAGATGAACAGACTTTGTAAATGTGGTATATGCTCGCAATGGACTATTACTCAGCTGCCAAAAGGAGTGAAATTTTAATCCACGCTACAACATGGGCGAGTCTGCAAAACATCATGCTATGTGAAATGAGCCAGATACAGAAAGACAATGTCGTATCTCTGCATTTCTATCAAGTATGTAGAATAGGCAAATTCACAGAGGCTGGGCATGAGGAACGGAGAGTTACTGCTCTGTGGGTGCAGAGTTTCTATTCAGGATGAGAACAAATCCTGAAAACAGATCATAGTGAACGGCTAGCCAAAAATGTCACTGTACTTAATGCCACTAAATCGCACACTTAAAATGAACAAAATAATGAGTTTTGTTATATACATTTTACCACAATAAAGACATCAAAACTAGCTTATGTTTTTTTAAAAAAATTTTAAATGAAGAAAAAATTTAAGAAAGGAACTTTGGAACCAATTAATATAGCACATTTAAGCCAGGACTGCTATCTGAATGCCCGAAGCTTAAACATACATAAACAGGAGTTTGCAAAGTATAATACTTCAAATGTGCAAACACGCACATTTTAATAAGCCAACAACTGTTACACCTGTTGCCAGATTTCTCTTTCATTGTTGCTATGAACTTCATAACATGACTGACTGTTTTCCTTCATAGTCCTATTACTATTACATCACTAGATCCTTTCTGGTCAAAATTAACATGGAATAAAGTTCAGAGAAGCTTTTGACTTTCATTTTTTGCTCAACTACTTTTAACGTGAATCTTTCCCCAAAATGTCAAAAGCCCATAATTCACCAACTTCTCAACTTTCTATTTTGCCTCCTCCCTTTATAAAATTGGTAAGCACATCTTGTTTTCTCTTTACTGAAATAAATTTTACAGTGAGTATGAGGCTTTATCCATGACAGTGTCCCAACAGTGAAGTTCATCTTCACCCCTTTCTTTCCAGAATCACAGTCCATGCATGCCCAGTCACTTCAGCTGCCTCCAACTCTTTGTGGCCCCACGGACTGTAGTCTGGCCTGGCTCCTCTGTCATGGGATTCTCCAGGCAAGAATACTGGAGCAGGCTGCCATTACCTCCTCCCGGGATCTCCCCGACCCAGGGATCAAACATACGTCTCCTGCATTGGCAGGCAGATTTTTTAACACTGGAGCCACCAAGGAACCCCTAGGATCACAATCCACCCTTTGCCAACGCCTCTGACATGAGCTCTGATCATCCCTACATGACAGGTAGATGCTTCTATTCTTAACAAATAAGCAAGCCTGTATTTGAAAATATTATATATCTGAAAAATAGCCATTATAGACTAGATAGTCACTTTACCAAATGCTTTCATCCTTAAAAAGGGAAGTTATTTAAGAAATTTAGTGAATGTACAGATGCTGATTTGAAAAGATACATCTAGTGACAGGGATGAGAAAGGGTCCTGGTTTGGCATGCATGTCTTTTCATAAATATAGAACATTGTTTTTGCTCTAAAGAATATACATATTTATGCTAAAAATTCAAACAGTGTATAAAGGTGTGTGGTGAACAGCAATTTCCCTCCTTTATCTCTCAGAGTCCCATTTTTATTCCCCAGAGCGGATCATGAATTGCAATTCCTAGGTTTGCTTTTCAAATATCTTATATGCAGATATAAAGGTGTGCATAAATCATAGGCATCATGCATAAATGCTGATATGAAAAGATTTGGAGAGGGGGAAAAAACAACAAATTATATGAGTTTGTATACTATAGTATCATGTGTGATGCATCTATGTTATGTATATTTTTATAATGATATATATAATGTCTGAAAGGATTAGTAGGAAATATGATTTGTGATTCTCTCTGGGGAGATAGAAATGGGAGTCTGAGAAACAGAGGTGCAAAACTAATTTTACTAAATGTTTCTACATACTGTTAGGACATTTAGCATAAATATGTATTGTTTTTGTTACAAAGAATGTATTTATAAAAAGGCAACATGCAAATGAAACCGAGGTCCCTTTTTCCTATCGCTAGGTATATCTTTGCAAAGTCACTTAACCTTTCTGAACTTCATTTTTTTCATCCTTAAAATGAAATTACTAATTTATATCAGGGGTTCTTCACCTGGAGATCCTTTGGGTGTTCTTTAAATACAGATTGCGCCCAAAGGTGTGTTAAACTGGACTCCCTAGGTTTGAGGTCCCAGAAGAAAAATAACAAAAGTCTGCAAGTGATGGTGCTGGCCAGTGACGGTTACAGTCTAAATTCTTCTCTATAACTGTGTTTGTTTCTCTTCTGTATTCAGTCATTCAATAACATTTTTTGATACTTAAATATAATGATGTTTATGGAGCACTAAAGGTTGAGAGCTGAATAAGTCATGCTTTCAAACTGTGGTGCTGGAGAAGACTCTTGAGAGTCCCTTGGACTGCAAGGAGATCAAAACAGTCATTGGAAGGACTGATGCTGAAGCTGAAGCTCCAACACTCTGGCCGCCTGATGCAAAGATCCAACTCACTCGAAAAGACCCCGATGCTGGGAAAGATTAAGGGCAGGAGGAGAAGGGGACAACAGAGGATGAGATGGTTGGATGGCATCACTGACTCAATGGACATGAACTTGGGCAAACTCTGGGAGATGGTGAAGGACAGGGAAGCCTGGCGTGCTGCAGTCCATGGGATCGCAGAGAGTCGGTCATGACTGAGCAACTGAACAATAAAACTGTCTGAATGTTCATGCCCCTGCAGAATTCACGTGTTGGAATCCTAACACCGAAAATGATGGTGTTAGGTGGTGGAGCCTGTTGGGTGTGATTAGGTCATAAGAGTGGAGCCCCCATAAATGGGATCAATGCACTTACAGGAGACCCCACCAAGCTTCTCACCCCATCCATCGCGTGAGAAGACAGGCCTCACCATGCTGGCACCAGATCTCAGACTCCAGGCTCTAGAACTCTGAGCAAGCATCTCTGCTGTTTACAAGCCACTCAGTCTAGCTTTCACTATGGCCCTGAAAGCACTAACACAAAGCTTCAGGAGTGAAGCACTGACCTGAAGGAACTTTTGGTCTAGCAGGGAAAACGAAGCACAAGTAAGCAGGATGAGCCAGAGCTCGCAGCACATGCCACAAGATACACCAACGTCAGTGTGCGTCACCCCATGGTGCCTTCTCCCTGCCAGCAAAGAAGCCTGACCCATCTCAGACTTTCTTGCTAGCAGAGAATCTTCTACCTGGTTCTTGCTTTCGTCCAGCCTGGAATCTTTGACGAGATGATGCTATAAGTTCTTCATCAGGTGGGGACACACAGGAAGCCGTATGATTAAGCAGGGAGAAGGAACTCACTTAAACTGAGCAAAGGTCCGCCTTCAATCAGCAGCTCGGCTGGGCGTGGTGACTGCTGGTCGGGAAGCAGGACCTCAGGGGGGCTGGGTACAAGTCCTTCAGGGATGGGAGACTCCAGGATGACAGGCTCTCACCCTTGACAAACTGCCAGTGCCCCACAGGGTACAGAAATAGCAGAGGACAATCTCTGAAGCGACCGGAAAGCCCAGGACAGGAGAGGTCAACTGGATGATGGAGGAAAGCCTCCCTCTTCACTTCCCTGGATCAACAGGATGCTGTTCGTGACCTTGGAACACTTACGCAGTGCCAGTGGCGGTAGGTAGCAGAGAGGAGAGGGACAAAGAGAACAGTGAAGACAAGGAAGCACCCCAATAATTACTGAAATCTACTTTTCCTCAGGCAAGGGCCAAAAAGAGGTTCAGAGTCACAGCTAAGTCGATTTAAGAAAAATACATGGATATGAAATGTTGTGGGTGTCCTAAGTGGGGCTAGCGGTAAAGAACCCACCTGCCAGTGCAGGTTTGATCCCTGGGTCAGGAAGACCCGCTGGAGGAGGAAATGGCAATCCGCTCCAGTATTCTTGCCTGGAGGCTCCCATGGAGGGAGGAGCCTAGTGGGCTGCAGTCCATGGGGTCGCAAAGAATTGGACACGGCTGAGTGACTAAGCATATTAACTATTACACACATTTGTATTTTTTAGGTTAGACTCATGCAAAGTAATCAGGCGTTCAAGATCTTGGAGAAAGAAAAAGGCACAAACAAACGACTCTGAAAAGAGAGAGTTTTAAAATACACAAAACACTTCTGTTCATAACCCCAGACCCTGGGTTAAGTCCATTTCACCTGTCTTCACTCATCAAGGTCGTTCAAAGACTCACACGTCCTTCAAGCGGGAGCACGAAGCCTAAACAGTAAGACGTCGGCCTGAGCGGTTTTCCAGGAACTTGGGCACCGGCTGCCTCGAGTCCGGTCTCAGCCGGTTCACACCGGACAGGACCACTGACTCGCGTCAACGGGGCATGCGCGGGTCGGCGAGCGTGGGCAGGAGCGGCGGGTGCTTAATGATGCCTGCGTGGAGCAACGTGGAGCACACCTTTTTCCAGTCTCCACTTCCCCGGTGGCTCAGATGGTGAAGAAACTGCCTGCAGGGCAGGAGACGCAGGTCCGATCCCTGGGTCTGGACTATCCCCTGGAGGAGGCCATGGCAACCCGCTGCAGTAGAATCTCATGCAGAGAGGAGCCTAGGGGGCTGTACAGTCCGCGGGCTCGCAAAGAGTCAGACATGACCGAGGCTGACCCTTTCCCCCTCTGGCAGTGCCTCGGGCCACCTTTCTCCTTTATTCCTTCTCTCATCAGTAACCACCAAGCCCCAGGGGGTACCAGTCCTTGCTCCAGGCAAGATGGTTAAGATCTGTCCTTCTGTCTCCTCCCTTGGCTGCAATAAACCCCCTCTTGCTGCAAACCTAGGCGTCTTGGAGTTTGGGCTTGCTGCGTGTGGGGGGCAAAAATGAATCTGCTTCAGTGACAGTCTTTGCTCAGTGATGACCCTACAGAGCACATGTCCTGCTTACCATGTGTACTCCTGGCAAAAGGCTATTGTTTATCATTTATTTGAAATAAAATAGTCACTTCTTTAAATTAGCATTTAATCAAAACCCTTAATTTTACCTAAAATAATCTTTTGATTTTAGTATTAATATTTTAAATGATTTGGTCAAATTACTAAACTTTACCGTGTAACTTGAGTTAACCACAGAAATTCCCTGTTTGCAAACCTCACTTAGTACATGTGTCCCCTCCTCAAAGCTCCTAAATAGACAACCTTTCAGAACTCCAGTTGTGCAAACGAAGATGTTTCTTTCATGGGTGAGGCCACCCGGTTCTCAGTAGTCAGCACTCTCCTCATCACATGAGCTGCATAAAATGGTGGAAAAGATAAACCCCGTCTGCAATTTAGAAATACGTTAGGAAAATGCGACTACTGGAAATAATGAAGGAGATGGTCAGAATGGATAAAAACTGAAAGGGCACCAAGGAGGGATGGGGGTGGAAGGATAAATTGGGAGATTGAGACTGACATGCACACACTCTTGATACGGTGTGTAAAACAGATGGCTGATGAGAGCCTGCTGTGTAGCATGGGAACTCGACTCCCTGTCGGTGACCCGGATGGGAAGGAAATCCAAAAGGAGTGGATACATGTGTGTGCTCCTGTGCTGTGTGACAGAAACTAACACAGCATCGTAAAACAAGTACATCCAGTAAAAAAAATAATAATAAGGGAAAAATTAGCTAACAGAGCCAGGACAGGTGTTCTGAAAATAGTTTGTAAAAGGTAAAGGTGGGAAAGGCAGATAGCTGTCCTGAACGCCTGGGGCCTCAGAAGGGCTCCTCTAAGAAGGCGTCTGCAGTCGGCGCCCAGTGGCTCACGCGCTAGTGCACGGCGATCCTCGCTGAGCGCTCTGCCTCCTTCCCTGGCAGTGGCTCCAGCCAGCGCTGGGGCCTCACTCTGAACTTGCTGCTGGGAGTCAGAAGTCCTGGCCTGAAGCCCATGCAGAGTGCCCACCTGGCCGCGCTCCCCAGCCCCCTGGTCCCACACAGTCCTTGAGCTCCCTGCGGAGGTCCTTTTCAGGTGGAAGTGGCCTGTAAATCTGTCACCTTGGAGTACGGTGTTTCTCCTCCATCGTCTGGAGAGGCATGTCCAATGAGATGAAAGACTTAAGAGAAAAGACCGAAGTTCTGAAAGGGGAAGGAATTCTGCCTCCAGGCTGGCAGCCCTGGCTCCCCAGCCTGCTGACCTGCGGATTTCGAACTTGCCGGCCCCCACAAATGTGTGAGCCGATTCCTGCAGGTAAATCTCTCCAGGTATCCGTACTGCTACTGTTGAGTCGCTGAGTTGTGTCCGACTCTTTTGCAACCCCACGCACTGTAGCCCGCAGCCTCCCCTGTCCACGGGATTTCTCAGCAAGAACACTGGAATGGGCTGCCATTTCCTCCTGCAAGGAATCTTCCTGACTCAGGGATCGAACCCACATCTCCTGCAGGCGGATTCTTTACTGGTGAGCCACCAGGGAAGCCTCTGTGTGCATTTGTCTATAGATCCATCAATCCTACTACTGGTTCTGTTTCCCTGGAGAACAGTGACTAGTATAAACCACTTTGAGCTTAAACAACATGGCAAAATTTAGGGGCATTTCCTTCCTTATCAAAGACAGCCACCCTAAGGGGACCTGAATTCTGTTTGTGTTAAACTGTTTCCTTGCCAATGGTGGCTGTGTCTAAATGATTTAAGTATCTCAACACTGACCGATTGATGCTGGACACAGAGGTGGTTTCCGAAAACTAAAAGGTGGAGCTAATTGTTCCTAGACACTGTGTGCTCATGGTACAAAATGGAAAGGGCCTTTGCAAGTAAACATTTTCAAATTTGGGATAAAGGTAGCAGAAATAGCCTAATATTTTACAAAAACCCCTTTTCTGGCTGAGTTTTAGGAAGTAACTACAGCATAAAATACTGTAGTGGAGAAAGATTTTTTTATCTTTCTTTCTTTAGTCTCATTCATCTGTTTCATTTTGAGAGTGAGATCTGTGCTCAGCCAAGTATCTTAAGATCAATTAAATCTCCAAAGATTATATTAACAGGATTGCAACTTGACTGCTGTATTTCAACTACACGGGTCCCCAAATATCCATGGCTAACAAAAAAGGGATCCTGTTACCAGTCAAAGTTCCTATCTCAAGGAAATGAAAATGATTACTGGCTTGCATGCCTGTGGGTATTGCCCTAAAGTAAAGCCAAGAATTTCAGTTCCAAGTGGTCAAGTTATTCTGTATGCTTCAAAGTTATGGTTTCTACATGGGATTAAAAACGGGAGGCAGTCCATCCAAGATTACAATTGCTAATCCCCAAATAAACAGTTCAAATAGATGCTACGGCACCAATTCAGAAGACCAAATGCATGAGAGGATATCTTAGGGTTTATTTGGGGTATGGAAGAAGTGTGTGACTTATCTTGATGGACGAATGCAAGCAAGAAAACAGAGATATGGCCACACGTGGATCATGGATGATCGGGGACAAAAATCTGTTTGACTTGAATAAGGACGCAGAGGAGAAAACAATGGGGGTGGGGATGAAAAGGCAAGAATACAGGGCGTTTCAAATGCCCAAGTTAGTGCCATGGGCTTCATTTTGTGGGCTGGGTTACTAGCACGTCTTTCCATAATCAAGGGAAGAAAATAGACCAGGTAGCAGCTGGTCCCCAAAGAAGGAGCTATTAGCACATGAGATAAATCTGAATTCAATACACGTGTGAAGCCAAGTGTAAGCAGCCCTGCATGAGCCCAGCAAAACCACCACCCACCCACAGGCCTGTGAGTGAGAAACACACGCTTGTCAGTGCAAATCACTGAGTTTGGGGCTGTTCGCTATATACAGAAGCAACTGTCTAACAAAAGTGCAATGTTGGAAAAATCAGTCTGCCCATGAGGATTAGGAACACACTGGAACAAGAAGATGATTTAGAGCATCATTACAGATCCTCTAGAGATGCTTTCGCCCCTCTGACGCTAAAATGTTTAGGATGTGATAGTCCCATGTGCCTGGCTTCCAGAGTCAGGAGATGCAGAATAAATCCCCTATCTAATCTACAGTTTGCAGGCAGTCCGGGCAAGAAATAATAAATCTTTGCTGTTAGAGACCAGCGACGTTCTGGCCTTGCTTGCTCCCTCAGCGTCGCTCAGATCATCCTTACTCTAGAAGGGTGTTCCAGGATTCGTTCAGCAGCTCTCCAGTGTCGTGGGCTTTTTTGCTTCCTGTGTCCCCATTCTTTCTTCTGCGAACAGTGATGTCTCCTCTTAAAGTTTCAAGGTGACTGTGGCCGTTCTGGTTCAAGATTAATGGATGGGCCAAGTCTGGTTTGTAAAAGAGGCTAGGAAAATGAGAATGTTCCCCCTTTCCAAATCTATAGTGAGCAGCAGGCTCTGCCTGCCATGAGGAGGGGGCCAGGGATGGCTTTTGAGCAGGGAGCCCGTGGGTCCTCTGAATGTCAGGAGAGACACTTTGTGCATTTCCAGTCCCATCCTGTTATTTGCTGAGCACTTCATTCTGCTGGTTCCTTTCCAAAGCTCATAGACATTATCCCCCTGACCCCAGCCCCCACGTTACAGATGAGACGCTGGATGGACTCAGAACATCTAACTCTGAATCTCAAAGAAAAAGCCCCTGCTCTAGGATGACTCAGATAGGCGGGCGTACAAAGCAGGCTTGAACCTGTCGGCTGGTCTGTCTGTCCCTGAAGACTTTGATCCGCACGTCCTGCGTGGTAAGACTCCCGCCTGCCTCGTCTGCAGGGCTCCCAGGCAGTCAGCGGCGACGCAGCCGGATGCCTCTGGACGACAAAACAGGCGCGGAACACAGACCCAACAACAAAGTCTGTCCCTCGGGCTCTGAACTAGCAAAAAAAAAAAAAAAGGCAGATGATGATGGGTTTTTTTTTTTTAATGCCAAAGCCAGCTCCAGTGAAGCAAGCAAGCACCTGCTGCCCCATGACTTGTAACAATGAGCGGGGATTGGTTCTCTTGGGCTCCGAGGAAGCGTGCCCAGTCTGTTTGTAATTCTGCAGCTCACAGCAGGCCTGTCACAGGCTGGCCATTCATTCCCGCTGACGACTCTCTGGCCTTCTGAAGGCTTCGCAGGTCCCAGAGCCAAGAGTCCAGGCCCCAGCTTCTCAGGGGCTGGCGGCCTCCTCACTGCGTGGTCCGCTTCTCGGCACAGGCCTTTGCTGTCTCCGGGGAAAGGACTTCTTGCTGCCGCTCAGGAAGCAGCAGAAGCCGAAGTAGGTTGGGCAGTGAGGTCTCCGCTGTCTCTTACTCATCCCCAGAGCGCGACGACCCCCGATCACCGGCGCCCGACCCTTGCCGTCAGGACGGTGGCCCGACCTCGCTGGGACGGGCAGCAGGGCGGCCGCGGTGGGACGGGGCGCTGCAGGCAGGATGGGCCGCGCTCCGCCTGGGGGCCTTCCTCGCAGAGCAGCCCCTCTTCCCAGAAAGGCGGCTGAGCTCCCCATCTGTGGCGTCTTGGGGAAGGGACATCTCCGTGCTGGGGAATCATCTTGGCTTTTTCGCTTTGGAAGGTGGCTCCCAGACAAGGAGACTAGACTTTATTTTTTCCTTTCTGGGAATGCTGATGCTCTTATTGTCAATCAATGGACTGCCCACTCATCCTGCTCTCTCTCGATGAGATTGGGTTTTGTTTTTTTTTTTTAACATTTATTTATTTGGCTGTCTCAGGTCTTTGCTGTGGCATTCGGACTCTAGAGCAGAGGCTAGTTCCCTGAAGGTGATCTCCCTGAATTCCCTGTATTAGAAGGCAAATTGCTAACCCCTGAACCATCAGGGAAGTCCCTCAATAAGTTTTTTTTTAAGGAAGAAAGAGATCTCAGACGGGCCCCCCAGTTGGCACTAGTGGTGAAGAACCCCTCTGCCAATTCAAGAGACAAGAGATGCAGGTTTGATCCCTGGGTCTAGAAGATCCCCGAGAGAAGGAAATGGCAACCCACTCCAGTATTCTTGCCTGGAGAATCCCATGGACAGAGGAGCCTGGTGGCTACAGTCCACGGGGTTGCAAAGAGTCAGACACATTGAAGTGATTAAACTACCACCACCAGCAAAATATTGACAGCACGGGACTCTCCTGATGGCCCACTAACACCTCGAGCCATTTCTTCTCTTTCTCTTCCCGGAGATCTTCCCTCTGTATCGGTTCCTTAAATGGAGTTCTTCAGGGTTTGGCCCAAATACCTCCTTTTATGTACCTGTTTCCCTTATTGTGAAGGCATTACATCTATTTCCATGCCTTTGAGGCTTCCCTCATAGCTCAGTTGGTAAAGAATCCGCCTGCAATGCAGGAGACCCCCTTTCGATTCCTAGGTAGGGAAGATCTGCTGAGAAGGGATAGGCTACCCACTCCAGTATTCTTGGGCTTCCCTAGTGGCTCAGCTTGTAAAGAATCCATGGGAGACCTGGGTTCGATCCCTGGGTTAGGAAGATCCCCTGGAGAATAGAAGGGCTACCTACTCCGGTATTCTGGCCTGGAGGGTGCCATGGAGGTATGGAGTCGCAAAGAGTCACACATGCCTGACTGAATTTCACTTTCACTTTCCATGGCTCTGAATACCAGACCCTTATCACCTTTATCAAGATCATGCCTTGGGGCCTCCCTGGGAGTCCAGTGGCCAAGGTCCTGCACTTTTAATGCCGGAGGCCTGGGTTCAACCTCTGGTCAGGGGGCTAGATCCCACATGCCACAGCTAAGAAGATCAGGGATCTCAACTTTTTTTTTTTTTAATGCCAAAGCCAGCTCCAGTGAAGCAAGCAAGCACCTGCTGCCCCATGACTTGTAACAATGAGCGGGGATTGGTTCTCTTGGGCTCCGAGGAAGCGTGCCCAGTCTGTTTGTAATTCTGCAGCTCACAGCAGGCCTGTCACAGGCTGGCCATTCATTCCCGCTGACGACTCTCTGGCCTTCTGAAGGCTTCGCAGGTCCCAGAGCCAAGAGTCCAGGCCCCAGCTTCTCAGGGGCTGGCGGCCTCCTCACTGCGTGGTCCGCTTCTCGGCACAGGCCTTTGCTGTCTCCGGGGAAAGGACTTCTTGCTGCCGCTCAGGAAGCAGCAGAAGCCGAAGTAGGTTGGGCAGTGAGGTCTCCGCTGTCTCTTACTCATCCCCAGAGCGCGACGACCCCCGATCACCGGCGCCCGACCCTTGCCGTCAGGACGGTGGCCCGACCTCGCTGGGACGGGCAGCAGGGCGGCCGCGGTGGGACGGGGCGCTGCAGGCAGGATGGGCCGCGCTCCGCCTGGGGGCCTTCCTCGCAGAGCAGCCCCTCTTCCCAGAAAGGCGGCTGAGCTCCCCATCTGTGGCGTCTTGGGGAAGGGACATCTCCGTGCTGGGGAATCATCTTGGCTTTTTCGCTTTGGAAGGTGGCTCCCAGACAAGGAGACTAGACTTTATTTTTTCCTTTCTGGGAATGCTGATGCTCTTATTGTCAATCAATGGACTGCCCACTCATCCTGCTCTCTCTCGATGAGATTGGGTTTTGTTTTTTTTTTTTAACATTTATTTATTTGGCTGTCTCAGGTCTTTGCTGTGGCATTCGGACTCTAGAGCAGAGGCTAGTTCCCTGAAGGTGATCTCCCTGAATTCCCTGTATTAGAAGGCAAATTGCTAACCCCTGAACCATCAGGGAAGTCCCTCAATAAGTTTTTTTTTAAGGAAGAAAGAGATCTCAGACGGGCCCCCCAGTTGGCACTAGTGGTGAAGAACCCCTCTGCCAATTCAAGAGACAAGAGATGCAGGTTTGATCCCTGGGTCTAGAAGATCCCCGAGAGAAGGAAATGGCAACCCACTCCAGTATTCTTGCCTGGAGAATCCCATGGACAGAGGAGCCTGGTGGCTACAGTCCACGGGGTTGCAAAGAGTCAGACACATTGAAGTGATTAAACTACCACCACCAGCAAAATATTGACAGCACGGGACTCTCCTGATGGCCCACTAACACCTCGAGCCATTTCTTCTCTTTCTCTTCCCGGAGATCTTCCCTCTGTATCGGTTCCTTAAATGGAGTTCTTCAGGGTTTGGCCCAAATACCTCCTTTTATGTACCTGTTTCCCTTATTGTGAAGGCATTACATCTATTTCCATGCCTTTGAGGCTTCCCTCATAGCTCAGTTGGTAAAGAATCCGCCTGCAATGCAGGAGACCCCCTTTCGATTCCTAGGTAGGGAAGATCTGCTGAGAAGGGATAGGCTACCCACTCCAGTATTCTTGGGCTTCCCTAGTGGCTCAGCTTGTAAAGAATCCATGGGAGACCTGGGTTCGATCCCTGGGTTAGGAAGATCCCCTGGAGAATAGAAGGGCTACCTACTCCGGTATTCTGGCCTGGAGGGTGCCATGGAGGTATGGAGTCGCAAAGAGTCACACATGCCTGACTGAATTTCACTTTCACTTTCCATGGCTCTGAATACCAGACCCTTATCACCTTTATCAAGATCATGCCTTGGGGCCTCCCTGGGAGTCCAGTGGCCAAGGTCCTGCACTTTTAATGCCGGAGGCCTGGGTTCAACCTCTGGTCAGGGGGCTAGATCCCACATGCCACAGCTAAGAAGATCAGGGATCTCAACTGCTGCAGCTAAGACCCAGTTCAGCTAAATAAATATATATATATATGTGTGTGTGTTTTTAAAAGATCATATCTCAGATCCTTTCAAAGTATTCTCCAGGCAAGAATACTGGAAGGGGTTGCCATTCCTTTCTCCAGGGATCTTCCCAACCCAGGGTTCAAATGCGGGTCTCATGCCTTGCAAGCCGATGCTTTACCATCTGAGCCCCCAGGGAAGCCCTGAGTGAATCCGAGCAAGGGAAGTCTCCTCAGGGCGCTGAGGTGACCTGAATGAGAAGGAAAACTAAAGAAAAGAGCGTATATGCACATGTATAGCTAATTCGCTTTGCCGTACCGCAGGAAGTAACACAACGTTGCAAAACGACTGTACTTCAGTGAAAATTCACTGAGAAAATAAATGCTCTCCACTTGTTCTGTCATTGTGATTGTCATAAAAGACACACTTGAGCACATCGTGCTCACATTAAAATAGCTTTTTCTTACATTACTCTTAGGATAAATTATTGGTGGAATGAATAACTAAATTATTAATTGTAGATTAATCAAATAAGTCAATAATGAAAGAGCAGCAGTCAGTGATTCTTCTTTAATTTCAACATAAAAAGCCCCCCACTATTTGGGGAACTTCCCTGATGGTTCAGGAGTTAAGATTCTGCGCGCTCAGTGCAGGAGGCCTGGGTTCAAGCCCTGCTCGGGGAGCTAGAGATCCTGCAGGCTGCCAGTAAGACCCAGTGCAGCCAAATAAAGAATCGAATGAATGAGTTCATAAAAATACAGCTTTAAGAAAACACTCTTCAGGGGGCTTGCAGAGCCCAGGCCGTCTTGTTGGAACCACCTCTCTTTCCTTTGCTGAACAAGTCGCTTCTCTTTTCTCTCTGGTAACCCTCGTCAGAGCTGCCCAGATAGACGGAGAGACAGAGACGCTTGGCATCTTAACAGTTCCCAGGAGGGTGGCAGCGCTTCCCACAGTTGGGTTTCAGGAAATTCTCTTGGTTCCCTATCATAAATTTCCTTTTGGTTAACATGGGTTTGTTTTTCTTGTAACCAAATAGGACCTAAACAGAAATAAAATTAGCCTTCTGCCTTTCCTTCTCAATATAACCCCAAACTTGTATCCAAATTGTAATTTGCAAAGTCATCATATTTGAAAGCTCTGGTACATGTCCCAAGTCCAGGGGTTCATTTGCTGAGTTCTTCACAAGCAAGCTATCCTTGCCAAGAGAAATAAAAATTTCCCAGTTAAATGATATATTTTTAACTTTTTATTTGGAAATGACTTCAAATTTATAGATAAATTGTGGAAATAAAAATAATATGAAAAATACTCCTATACCCTTTACTCAGATTCACCTATTTTTAACAGTTTAACCCAGTTTTAGCATTGGTACTTTTTATCTAAACATATAGCCATCTGGCAGTATCTTTTTTTCTGAACTAGTTGATGGTAAATTAAATATAAATAGAATAGAAATTATATACAAATTAAATATATCCAGGCAAGAATAATGGACTGGATTGCCATTCCCTTCTCCAGGGAATCTTCCCAACCCAGGGATCGAATCTGGATCCCCTACATTGCAGGCAGATTCTTTCTTTATCATCTGAGCCACAAGTTGTGTGCATGCTAAGTTGCTTCAGTTGTGTCCAACTCTTTGTGACTTTATGGACTGTAGCCCGCCAGGATCGTCTGTCCATGGAGTTCTCCAGGCAAGAATCCTGGAGTGGGTGCTCCAATAACTCACTGGGATCCTCCGGGGGATCTTTCTGGCCCAGGGATCAAACCCACATCTCTTGCACTGCCACCAGGGTAGCCCCTAAATACATACTATCCTAAGGATGAGAATATTCTGCTATATAACCAAAGCACCATTGTACACTCTGACAAATTAATATCAGCAGATGTTTTAACTGATTCACCATTTGTATTACAATTTTGTGGCTTGACAAAACGAAGTCCTAGAAAATGTTGCCCCAGCCCAACTCCAGAGCTCAATGGCAAAGATGCCTTCTACCAACATAGGAGAGGCAGGTTCGACCCCTGAGTCGGGAAGATCCCCTGGAGGAGGAAATGGCAGCCCACTCCAGTGTTCTGGCCTGGAGAATGCCTTGGACAATGGAGCCTGGTGGGCTGCAGTCCATGGGATCGCAAAGAGCCAGACACGACTGAGCAACTAAATAATAGCAAGCCCCACAACACCCCTGCAGAACAGGACCCTGTCTGGAGTCAGGCACAGCACCGACTGGTCGTGTCTCCAACTTCTTTTCCTGCGAAACATTTCCATAGTCTTTATCTTCCTTGATATTGACACTGGAGGAAAATACAGCCCGTCTTTTGTTTAATAAAGTTTCTCAGTTATCTGTCCCCCTGACAACAGCTATGTCATCTGTGGAAGGCACTTCAAATCCACACTAAGACCCTGTTCCTCATCCAGTCGCCTTCCTGTATCTAGAATCCATCGCTGATTCTTGCCTGGCGTTCAAGGATGCTTTCAGGGATAGCCTGGAACACATCCTGCCATTCTGGTTGAGGACGATCATTTTCCAAGTACTCCCCTGCATCCAGTAGACCCTTGGCGTCAACTATTAGCAAGAGTGCTCCTTTCTCTATTTGTCTATTTTTTTATATGAACTCATAAGTTCTATTTTTTCCATTGCTTTCAAGGTGTCATTGTTTAATTCCTTCATTATTCTTTAATAATTATATAACTCAATTAGTTCAACATTTCAATTGTCCTAGATTTGGCTAGTAGTAGCCTTTTGACAGGCACGTTTGGGAGGCCACACCACACCGCATGTGGGATCTTAATTCCCAGAGCAGGGATCGAACCCATGCCCCCAGGGAAGTCTTGGCGTGTATATACATCTTGTACTTCTCCTGCTCCAGACCCAGAATCAGCCATTTCTCTTAATTATAAAAGTGAAATATTAAGTGCCTTTGATTTTCTGAAAATGATGCACATGTATGCCTGCCTCGCCCTTTGATATCAGAAAATTTCAGGCATACATAAGAGCAAAACAAATAAATTCCAGTGGAAAATTCTCCTAATGGCTTATTTCCCCCTCAGTTCCTTGGACAGGAAGATAGACCTCAATGTGGGTTGAATTCTCCTTATTGAAAATCGATGTATTATTATCCTAATTTTCCAAGCGCCGATGCTTGGCACGCTTCTGCAGGTTTTATTGTGAGTTACAAGGCTGGTGATCAACTAATCCAATACATTGCTCACATCTTCCAGTTCACTAAGACCAAATATGACTGCTCTTTAAAGAATGCAAACTTGTTGGACTCCATTTCTTCATCTACAAGTATAATGATTTTGACTAATTTTACACAGAAATATTGCCATGTGTGGGCTCCATAAATCTGTCTTTTTTTGTTAGTCGCTACTCTCTCCAGCTGCTATGAGTTTAGCAGAAAATTGCCAAATCGAAAAATAAGCTGTCGTGTGGTAATATCCTCTTTGTGGGCATTTTAAATTTTTGTTATTATATATCTTGTGTTTAGAGATATATTGTCTTAAGATATATAAAACACATCTGAGCCCATGCTCAAGAAACAATCATTGCTACTTTAAAAAACAGAATGGAGAATTCAGGGCACGAGGTGTTAGAACTTGAACTTTTTTTAGGAGATTTTATGTGACAAGTGTTAGCATCTCATCTAACTACACTTGCTAGATTACCACTCATCTTTAGGAACAAAATGCTAATGAAAACTCAAAATACTGAAATGACAGTAACTGAACTTTTTCCCCGGGCTTTCTATTCATGAGGAATGAAATTCTACAATTCTTTGAATGATGGGCGGTTATGTTGTTCCGAAAGGTTTTTGTGGTAGAGTTAATATACTCAACAGGATCATCATAATGTAACCAACTGTCTTAAACTGCCATATTTAAGAAACACTGTAATAGAAGGTCTGTGGTCAAACGTTTACATTGGTGACAGTTGGTTCGCAGGCACCTCCAACAGCTGCAGCTGCTGTTCAGTCCCTAAGTCCTGTCCAGGTCTTTGTAGCCCCGTGGACTGCAGCAGGCCAGGCTCCTCTGCTAGGAGAGGAGAGTTTGCGTAAATCTCCCAGAGTTTGCTTAAATCCACGTCCATTGTATCAGCAATGCCATCTAATCATCTCTTCCTCTACCATCCCCTTCTCCTCCTGCCCTCAGTCTTTACCAACATCAGGGCCTTTTCCTGTGAGTCAGCTCTTTGCATCAGGCGACCGAAGTATTGGAGCTCCATCTTCAGCATCAGTCCTCCCAGTGAATATTCAGATTAATTTCTTCAGGATTGACAGATTTGATCTTGCAGTCCAAGGGACTCTCAAGAGTCTTCTCCACCACAGTTCGAAAGCATACCTTCTTCGGCGCTCAGCTTTCTTCATAGTCCGACTCTGGCGTCCATACACGGCCACTGGAAAAGCCACAGCTTTGCCTGTGTGGATGTCATAGTCCTGTATCTGCTTCTTAATGCTCTCTAGTTTGTCATAGCTCTCCTTCCAAGAAGCAAGTTTCTTTTAATTTCATGGCTGCAGTCACTGTCCCCAGTGTTTTTGGAGCCCCCAACAATAAAATATGTCATTTCTTCTACTTTTTCCCTTTCTTTGTGCCATGAAATGATGGGACCAGATGCCATGATCTTAGTATTTTGAATGACAAGTTTCAAGCCAGCTTTTTCACTCTCCTCTTTCACCTTCATCAAAAGGTTCTTTAGCTTCTCTTCACTTTCTGCCATTAGACTGGTATCATCTGCATATCTGAGGTTGTCATTTCTCCTGGCAATCTTGATTCCAGATTGTCATACATCCAGCCCGGTGTTTCTCATGATGTACTCTGCATATAAGTTAAATAAGCAGGGTGACAATATGCAGCCTTGATGGACTCCTTTCCCAATTTGCAATCAGTTGTTTCATGTCCGGTTCTAACTATTGCTTCTTGACCTTCATACAGACTATTGTTTGGTTTATTAAGTTTCACAACTCACAAGAAGTGAAATAGGGAGAGATCTTTTTAGTACCAGCTTTTTTGAAGTATTATTCACATACCATGGCGTTCACTCTTGCCACATGGAATGCACATGCCTTTGGCATGTTCACAGAGGTGTGCCCTGGCCACCACCACCTACTGGGTCGGCCAAAAACATTCATTTGGATTTTCCAAACACCTGTGGAACGAAAAAACAGCCTTGCCCGCACAAATCTCGTTTTCTGTCTGTGAATGTGCGTCTTCCGGACACTTCCTGTAAATGGACTTACACGTTATGCGGTGTGCTGGGCCTGGTTACTTTCACTTGCCATGTCACTTTTCCATTAGTAAGACTGTATCCTTCTTCATCGAATACCTGCCACACACCATCAGTGCATTCAAGACCTTATCTCAAGTCCTTACTCTTCTTTGACCATGAAGAACTTTGAAAAAAAAAATGTTGTCCAGCCATAGAATGTGTGTTTCAAAGCTTAACTGAGGCTCCAGAAACACGAGCAATACCTTTATCACCGAGTCATTTGATATGATTTGGGAACACTGAAACCAGTCACTGGAAAACAATCAGAGCTCAAATCTGTGCTCAAACGTTCAGATGAGGTGACACACTGAAAGGCTCTGCCCTAACCAACACTTCAGCTGAGAGAGGGCCGGGTGAGGTTGCAGGAATCCTGTTACAGAAGTTGTATCAGGAAGATAAAGCTGAATCTGAATACGTCATCTGATTTCCTCATACGCCCAAGTGACTCGGGACCTGTTTCTCTTTCGTCACATGCTCAGCTCCACACCAGGGACTTCACTTCTAAGTCTTCCTCTGGAGAAGAGCATCTCGTTTCAGCAAATCGCTTTGTAGTTGGCTGCATCCAAAACAGCCACCTGTGGTTCCTGGTGTTCCTTGTATAAATTCCATCCCCTCTTTGTAGGGGAACTGGTCTTACTGTCTCAGTTCTAAATAGCAAAAGTGATGGGGTATTACTTCGGAAATTTAAGTTATAAAAAGTCATGACTTCCATGTTGCCGGCACCGGCTGGCTCTTTGTCATCTGCTCATCTTGACAGCACCAGCTCAGGCTGGGTAAGTCTGATGGGAAGACTAAGGGATACGGAACTGGGGCTCTGAGTCTACAGCCTACCGGGAGCTGAATTCTTTCCCACAGCATCATGTTGAGCTTGGCAGCAGACTCGCCCCTAGTGAGCCTCCAGACACCCATAGCCCAGACTGACAGCTTGGCTGAAGCCTTATGAGAATCCGTGAGCTGGAGGACCAGCTCAGCCATCTCCACGTTCCACACAGACTGAGATAATCAACGTTCTTTTTTTAAGTAACTGCATTTGGGGGTGATTTGTTACCCAGCAAAGGATAGTTAAGCAAGCGTGCATGCTCAGTCGTGTCCAACTCTTCTCAGCCCCGTGGACCGCAGCCCGCCGGGCTCCCCTGTCCATGATGGGCTTCTGCAGGCGAGAACACTGGAGTGGGCTGCTGTTTCCTTCTCCAGGGGACCTTCCCGGCCCAGGGACCAACCCTCATCTCTGTCTCCTGCATCGGCAGGATGATTCTTTGCCACTAGCGCCACCTGGGAAGCACAGCGTAACTTGGTGCCCTCTGTTTTCTATTTTGTGCTATAGTTTCTTAACACGCTGAAAGCGATGTGGAAGAAATACTTCCTCCATCCTGGGTTTTCACATCCATTCCTGCAGCTATCTTTCCCTCATTTAATTACTGGAGCAAGTTTACTCCCAGTCACCCTGCTGCGGTCTCATCTTCGGAGCATTATCTGGGAGTTTATCATCTTACCACTGAACAGTAACCTTTTATTCACCAATTCCTTTAACTTCTTTCTTACTGTTAACCCAAGCCAGGCTTTTTCAAACAGCACATCAAAGCCCTCTTCAATGGAGGAAGCTTCTTCTGACCTTCCCCACCCCATACCAGCTTCCTGCTCTGTCTCTGCCATTTACTGGTGATGGGAAACTGCGAGTTTATGCCACCCCTGCAAGCCTCTGTCTCTTCATTTCTTAAGTAGGATAACACCTGCTTCATACGATGGTTGGGAATTGGTTGGGATGATACAGGCCAAGGTGCCTGACGGGGCTCATCCCTCACCATGCGCTCAAATGATACTGGCTTCCGTTCCCTGATGCCCCATCCTCATTCTTCTGTCAGTAGGTGCTTACTGAATATTTCAATGGTCCCTTTTCAGAAACGTCCTGGCAATACAAAGACGGATGAGTCTCCCAGGCACTCACAATCTGCCAGAGGAGATAGTATTTATCACACGCTGATTGCAATTGTTATTTGGTCTGTGATAAATGCACACAGTCTGGGAACACAGAAAACAGGTGCTTCATTATCCTGATACGTCATCTTCATTAATTACATCAGCCTCTTTTCTTTCCTTTGTGCTGAAGTCTACAGAATCCTAACTCGCCCTCAAGCCTCGCCCTCCAGCTTCGGGTCCGTTGTCTTCCCACTCCCGTCTCTGCCCATCATGCCCTACTTCAACAGGCTGCCCTATTCACGCTACCTTCAGCAGTTAGTCTCACAACTCCTAGACAGATTTCACATTTAAGGACAAGCCCACCGTGGCTCTCCGTTGATACAGCTTACCCTCACTCCTTTCCCCGAGACCTCATCCTCACACAAAAGCACCTCGCCTCCTTCACACGCTGTCTCCTGCCTCTGATGCCCTTCCTTCCGCACTGCTTGGCTAACTCCCACTCCTGCTGCTCAGCCTTGCCCCTCACCCTACAGCCAGCTAACGGTTTCCTGCAGCCTCTTGATGCCTCGGGTGCATGCGGCCCCTCGCTGTTCCCGACGCAGCGGCAGCCTCGCTCTCCCAGCACCGTGCCCCACTGTTTGCTCCATGAGGGGCGCCCGCTCCTCCCTGCTGGCATCAAGCTAACAAAGAGAATCACTTTCATACTTGATAATAATATTTTTAATCGGAGTGTTATTGCTTTATAATGTTGTGTTGGTTTCTGCGGTGCGACACACAACTCGGCTACATGTGTGCATACAAGCCCTCCAGCTGGGCCTCCCTCCCACCACCACATCCACCCCTAGGCCATCACAGGGCGCCGAGCCGAGCTCCCGGTGCTATACAGCAGCTTCCCGCTAGCTCTCTATTTACACTCGCCCGCCAATGCGGGAGATGCAATTCAACCCCTGGATTGGGAGAGCCCTGGAAGAGGAAATGGCGGCCCACTCCAGTATTCTTGCCTGGAAAATGCCAGGGACAGAGGAGCCTGGCGGGCTGCAGTCCATGGGGTGGCAAAGAGTCAGACATGCCTGGGTGACTGAGCAGGCGTGAGTGCGCACGTTGTCTGGACGTCAGCACTGCTCTCAGTCCATCCCACCCCCCGCCTGCCCCATAGAATACTAATCCCCGTGCAAGGTCCGTTACCACGGCCAGGGACATGTTGCTTGTTCTAAGTGCGTGTCCATCATGCCCTGCTGCAATATGTGTGAATGTGGCCTTCCTTCCTCTTGCTCCCGAGAAGGCCATTCCTCCTGAGATACTTAAACTGCTCCCTTGAGTCTCAGTGGCCACGCTGCAGTTGCCTGGGCGTGGTCCTAGGTATATCTCCTAACACTTGAAAGTGCAAATGGTGTCGGTGGAATTTCCCTGGTGGTCCAGCGGCTAAGACCCTGTGCTCCCAATGCAGGGGGCCCAGGTTCGATCTCTCGTCAGGGGACTAGATCCCACATGGCACAATTAAAGATCTTGCCTGCCACAGCGTCTTCAATCCTGCATGCCACAGCTAAAGCCCAGCACAGCCTAAATAAGAAAACAATTAAAAAAAAAACGATGGGTGTGTCAGCATGAGAATGCCCATTACAGACCTTCAGCCACAGGGAAGGCCACTGAACAAGGCCCTGCTTGCTGAGCTCAGGGATCCGGCATCCTGTGTCAGCGGAGGCTCTGAGGTCCACAGGCCGCTGCCCCTGACCAGTGGCTGAACGCGAGGGACACTCAGGCAAAGCCCTTCTTTGGAGACAGGAGGTCCTCCAATGGCCAGTTTTGGCTTGAGCACTCCCCAACGCCCCTGAACTTCCCTTGGACTGCAGGGCATTCTAGGATTTCTGCTGTCCAGTCGGGGTCAGACTGGCTTGGTGGGCAGGTGAAAGGTTCTTCCTCCCAACCCCTCCCTATTTTCCCTTGCCTTGTATACCCCCATGAGGATCTCCCAACCCAGGGACTGAGCCCACAGCTCTTGCATCTCCTGCACTGGCAGACAGATTCTTTACCACTGAGCCACCAGAATTATTAACCTGAGCCAAAGCTACTCCTGTTAGAACAAAGGTCCCAGCATCTCTGAGACCAATAAAGTTTATGACCCCTCTGCCAGCCTGTAAGCTTGTTTCCACTTGGGAATTAATTAGGATCAGCATTTTACCAGTCAATATGTCCAAAAACCAAAAAAAAAAAAAAAAGAAGAAGGAAAGAAAGAGAAGAAAAATAAAAAATCAACAGTATGCTCCGTTTTTTCTTACAAAATAAGTCCATCACAATCACAGATGTATGTACACTATAGCTGGTATCTTTGAGGACAATTGGAAAATATTAACAAAAAGCATATTCTTGATGACTTTTTCCACTTCGTGCAGCTATATTACAGTCAATAAATGGAACTGATTAAATGTACCTGTTAAATGTGATGTGATATTTATCTATAAAGCATTTTCCATAAGCATTCACAGAGCAGAACACTGTTCGAGATTATTATCTCCTGTGCCTGAACGAAGCAAACCTGTAGAAGATGGTGCTGCCAGCCAATGTGACTAGAAATTGATAAAATTCTACTTCTGTTAAACCTGCCTCCTTGACATTTTGTTCTCTTCCACTCTCAGGACCTTGAAGGCTTGATGGACATTCCTGTGTTCTCAGCTACAGTTCCGGTCTTTCCACCAGAGCAGTTTTATTTCCTGACTACAGCTTAAGAAAGCCAGTGCCACTGGAGAAATAATTGCAAACGCACAGGTTATGTGGCTGGTGGAAAATAGGCATTAATGGAAAAGGGACTGAAACCAAGTTCTCTTCCGACTGCTAATTCAGAACTTCTGGCTTTTCTGTGGCGCTTCAGGTCCGTGTTGATGGCACAACCAAAACAAACTAAACAGGATATCAGAATTGCAAACGACCAGGCAAATCCAACCCAGTCGTGCTCTGCTTCCTTTTACAAGTCAGAAGCCGCGGGTCACGTTCAAGAGCGAGCAATGGTGTGGCGTGAGAGCAATGCGGGGAAACGTCTAGATTTCTCTTTTGTTTCAAATCGGGCGCCTCTCAGCCCAGACCCCTTCGCAGGGCTTCCCGGCTGCGTCCCTTGCACACCGGGCATGTTCCGACATGTACAAGTCCAAGTGTGTCTGGCGCAGTCCGTGGCAGCCAGCGCCACCTAGCTGCCGGCTTCAGCATTTCCTCAGAGCAACAGCTTTCCAGACCTTGCAATGAGTCTTCCAGGAGGGCTGGATATACGTTTCCCAGATTTTGAATGATGGAAGTCAAGACGGAAGCTGGAGCAGCCAAATTGCTCTAAATAATCATCAGGTGGAAAAACACGACTCTAAGTCTGTGGCACGTTAAGTGGGATTTGCACCACTTCTCGAAGCATTGACTGCTCAGAGCCTGTCTTTCATTTGACAAAACTCTACGTGCCAAGCAGTTAGAGAATACGCACAGAGACCTGGCTTCCGAATTCCAGAGGCTGTGTCCTGAATTAGGGAATATCTCAACGGAGAGCGTCTTTGCTGGGCTGGCATCCAGGGAACGATTCCTTGGATCTAGCGAACAGCTGATGAAGGGTCAGAAGGGTTAGAAAGTCCAGGGGTCGTGGCCCTGCCTCGAAGTGCACTCAGCCTTTCTGATGTCAGCTCTGCGTGGAGGCTACACTCCTCGCTTCTTTTGGCATGGAGGTTATGCTCCTCCCTTCTAGAGAAAGTAATAAGGCTTTCATCCAGATAACAATGATCTCCTGCCTTCACGAGAGCAGGCACCGTAACGTGAGAAGCAGAGGACACAGAACTCAGGGCCAGGCTGGGTCTGCGCTGTTGAGACCAATCGTCTGGCGTCCTGAGTTGACAAGCCTTTGAGTGAGTGGATGCTTGGAATAATATGTCAGTGAAATCAACACAGAGAGAAATGGAGCCCGCGGGCAAACAGCCCACCTGAATATTCTGACAGGCACGTCTTTCTGTTTTCTTTTGGAGGACAGGAGACTATGATTACCACCCACGAGCTCAGTGAGGGAACTCTCCAGCTGGTACTCATGATGGTGGCGCCGATGGTGATGATGGTGATGAAAACGAAAATTATGAAGATGGCCACGGACAACAGTGTTGAAGAAATTGGAAAGCAGTCAGTGCTCCCTGTCACACTTGAATAAAGCAGACTCCCTGCTGCCTCTATGCGGTCGTGGTAGGTGAGTCGCTAAGTGCTGTCCAGCTATTTTGACTGGCCAGGCTCCTCTGTCTATGAGATTTCCTACACAAGAATACTGATGTGGGTTGCTATTTCCTTCTCCAGCTGCCTCCATAGATGTAGACTTTTTAAAGGAAACACCTAGAATTGCTACAGTTCCCAAAGATGGGCTTCCCTTCAGCTGTAAAGAATCCACCTACAATGGCAGGAGACCTGGGTTCGATCCCTGGGTGGGAAGATCCCCTGGAGAAGGGAAAGGCTACCCACTCCAGTATTCTGGCCTGGAGAATTCCACGGACTGTATAGTCCATGGGGTCGCAAAGAGTCGGACACGACTGAGCAACTTTCACTTTCCCAGTGAGACTAATTGAAGAAAACTGAAAGAGCTCCTACAAGTCTTAAAATTCTCTTGCTTCCAAAGAGAAAGCAGCTTAAATCCACCTGAAGTTTTGCATGTTACCATGGCAGGTAAAACCCTATCATATCACGGGCTGGGGGAGTACCTCTCACTCTTCAAGTGAGAGTGAGATTGGATTAAGAATAGAAACTCGAGTCTCAAAGAAAAGAAAACAAGTCAAGCAACAAGTTCCAGTTCCAGGCAGTCCTTCCTTTCTGACAAAAGAAGCAAGGCTAAAAGTCCAACATAAACCCCATCGAATTTCCATTCATGTTTCTCTGAATTCAGTTTGTAGTCTTTGGAACCCACAAAATAACCCACACAAAGATCCCAGATGTTGGTGTCTTTTTTGGTTCTCCTCGTATGAGGCAGGGCAGTGGGTTTCACACCAGCATTTGCCGACAGTAAAATCTAATGAAAACCACGTACGTGTAATTCTGTAGACAGCCTTCCAACTGCCATTTAATATGACCCTGTTATATCGTGTTAAGATTTCAATGTGGCACAGCTAGCCATAGGAGCAGTTATGCTCTGATGGACCTGCCTAGATGAACCTGCTAATGCTCTTTTCCTGAAGTCACATTTCAAATTAAACTCTGTAGAAATTTTAAACTTTGAAGCTGATGAATGATGACCCAAGAAGGATTTGTGTCCTTAAATATAATGATTAGCCAAGAGAGATTTTGGTTTCCTGTCTAAAGTTGAATGACAACCATTCTCCCAAAATTTGTTTTCACCCAGAACCTGTGAAGGTGACCACATTTGGACAAAGGGGTCTTTGCAGATGTTTAAGCTAAGAAGTTGAGATGAGGCCACTCTGGACAAGGGTGGGCCCTAAAGCTGGTCATACTGTCTCTCTCAAAAGAGAAAGGATGCAGAGACTAGACCACGGAGACAGACACTGGAGCTGGTGACCAGATGCCAGGAGAGCTGGAGCCCCCGACGCTGGGCCAGGTGGGGAGATTCTCTGCTGGAGACTTCAGAGAGCATGAGGCC
The DNA here is from genome assembly GCA_006410535.1 of Litocranius walleri. NCBI lineage: Eukaryota > Metazoa > Chordata > Mammalia > Artiodactyla > Bovidae > Litocranius > Litocranius walleri. Next base: position 357,714 of record SJYG01000187.1, on the reverse strand, counting down.
TTGCCAACGCCTGGATTTCAGGTTTCTGGCCTCCAGAACTACGAGAGAATGGATTTCTTTTGCCTTTAGCCCCTAGGCTCGTGGTCATTTGTTACAGCAGCCTTCAGAAACTAATACATAGTATACTATCACAATAGAAGAACTGAGCAAGAGGAATAAAGGTTTAAAAACCAAGTCCTTCTCCACCAGTCACTGCAGGAAACCTGTGCCCTAGCCTCGTGCAGCCTTGCCAGTGTGGAAACTGCAGTGAGAAAGTTTAGAGATTTCAGAGGTTTAATGCGTAGACGTGTATGACACAAAGAAGCCGTAGAAAGTACTCTTCACTCATGCTCCCTGGGAACACCCTGTTCTGTTACGCCTCTGTGTCTTTGGAAATGCTTAGAACATCCTTTTCTACCTTGGAAACCCTACTAACCCTCCAGCATATGACAAATGTGACCTCTTTCATAAAGCGACCTTCACCACTGCCCAGACACACACACACACACACACACACACACACACACTCACACACACACACTCACACACACACACTCACACACACACCCCCACACACACATAGTCACTCCCTCTTCATCTGCTTCTACGGCATTTTTCACTCTCCCCTGTGACAGCACGGATTATAAAACAAGCTTTGAGATTAGAGTTCCCAGAGCTCTAATCCCTACTAGACTGTGAGGTTTATACACACAGTGAGGTGACCTGTTTATTTCCAACCGCTCTGCCCATGGTCTCCAATGCTCCAGTCTGGATGTCCTTAAAGCTTAGGGGCTGGGTTCCAAATTCTAAGAAACAGGAGCTGCTAAGCTCAACCCTTTGAAGTTCTGGAACTTACTTCTATTTCATTCTATTGGTCGAAGCAAGTCCGAACCCCATTTCCAATTCCAGTAGGGAAGTAGAACCCACCTCTTGATCTAAGGCATACAAGCACACCCAGAGGCGGGAGGAGGTGTTGGTGACCATATCTGGAGACTCCAGCTGAGGTCTAGGCCTGCGCAGTCTCTCGCTAGGATTATGGCCTTAGCCCTAGATATACAACCTCTAGGACTCAACATTCTCTTCTATGAAACTGAAATCGCAGTGTCTACCGGATCAGGCTGTTAAACAGTGAAAGGGGTGCTGCAGTTAACGTAGTGTGGCTTTTTGCATGTAGCAACCCTGTAACAATAACTATTTTTCCTTTTCTGATAAAGGAGGATATAAGTCGTCACTGTGTGGATAAAAGGACAAAATGCAGACAGAGAGAGATCTTCCTGGGAAAAAAAAGGAAAAGGATAATAAAGACACCAACTTCAGTCAAGTTTCCAAGGGCTAATCTTATTACTATGAGGCAACAGCAGTTGAAATAACCAAAACTCTGCCGGGAAGCATTTGGGGGCGCTGAGCAGCAAAGCACGCGCCAGCCACATTCTAGGAACCCTCACAGTTGAGCTTCAGGATATAACTGTAGCTTTGTAGGACTTATGAAAATCTATAGCTTTTAAAAATAATCTTTACTTCTGACTATTAAAGCAGTATATGCCGTGGAGAACATTTTAGGAAATTTAGTAAAGCAGTAGGAAGACAATAACTATCCATAATGCAACCACAAAAGGAAGCTGCTAGAAATAACTGAATATGCTTTTTTCCAGTTATTTTGTTATCGGAATATGCACACAGGACTGGCCTTATAAGTGTAGAGCTTGTGTGGACACAGGGCTCCACACTCGGGGGGACCACATGTTTGGTTTCAATCTATGTTGTCACCATCTTGAAATTCTTCGTTTTTCTTTTAAATTGGACGATAATCGCTTTACAATGTTGTGTTGGCATCTACCATAAAGCAGCATGAACCAGCCGCAAGCACACATATGTCCCCTCCCTCCTCAACCTTCCCCCCTCCCCAGCCCAGCCCAGCCCTCTAGGTCATCACAGAGCCCCGAGCTGAGATCCCTGTGACACACAGCAGCTTCCCACAAGCCATCATTTCACACACGGTAGTGTGTGTCTATGTCAACACTACTCTCCCAAAGGTCACCCCTTTCCTTCTGGAGTCCTAGCCACTTTTTATAATATATTATATAATTATATAAAATAATATAATTATATAATATAATATTTTATTATAGAATATATTATTGCAAGTATGTTCTCACATTATTAAACATGTTTTGTAAACATTATTTTAATGATGACATATTTCTTCCATGGACCTCTCATGTTTTAATTAATTATTTCATTCCTTTTATTAAGCTTGCAGGAAATTTACATTTCTGCTTAAATAAATTACTTTGCAGCATGTATCTTTGTGCATAAATTTTTCTCTTCATCTTTTATTTATTCCTGTAAGACAGAGCTCTGGAAACAGAGTTATTAGATCAAAGAGTTTAGATATTTCTAGGTTTTGAAGTATACTTTCAGATTCATGTTTTCCTTAGCAAGAGTTACCCAGATGAATAGTCCAAACAGCAATCGGCAGGAGTGAGTTAGGTACGTTTTATAAAAGACCATGAACAAAGAGAATTCATTTACAGAGGGAAGATGCACATTGCTAATAGCAGGGCTTTCAATTCAGGTTCATATTAACCCTGCCGAGCCACATGGTTTCCTAGCTTCATGGTTTCATACAGCCTCTGTGGCTTTCAGTTCACTCATCTAAAACACTGAGGACGGTAATATCCGCCCTGCAGAGGAGCTGTGAAGATGGGCTGGCACCACTCAGCAAGCGTGAATTCAACACCAGCTCTGCTATAGGAGTTCCATTAGGCCCATGGGGTGCCCCAGTGAGCAGGGCAGACAAGTCCCTGGAGCGCACAGTCAGACAGAGAAGTGAGCCACAAAGCAGGAAATGTAATAAAAGTGTTGTGACAGTCAAGAAAGAAGAAGAAGTGAAGTCTCTGTCAGAGTAGATGACTATGTCCAGAGAAGGCTTCTCTCGGGACTGGAGTAGCTCTGAGATGAGACCTGAAAAAATGAGACGGGAAGGTGATCCTGGGCAAAACCGCATGAGTGGGAAGGAATGTTGAAGATAAAGGAAAAATCTGTAGAGAAAAAGCCCAGAAATACTCTCAGGCTCAAAGAAGCAGAAACTCCCAGATAGCCAGGGTGACCAGAAGTCCCAGGTCACCGAGACAGTCCCTGTTCCTACCAACTGCTTTGATGTCCTGATTAACAGGGTCCCTTCATCTCAGAAAAGTCCTGGCTTACAAGACAGTACCATCATGCCATAGAAAAAAGCCAAGAACAGAGGGACAGTGGTGAGGAATTAGGTAAGCTTTGGAAGATTTTAGGTATCCTGGTAAGAGGTTTTATGTTTATCTTAAGGACTTAAGAGTCATTAAGGGATTTTCATCAGGATGGTTACATAATCTGATTTGCCTTTTCCCACAGATACAGCTGCAGCAGTCAGAGGGGTTTTGTTGAGTGAAGATTAGCATTCACAAAAAACTTGGAGAACTCAGCCATGTCTAAAACTGACAGAGAGTTACTATCCAGATTTGTCAAGAAAATACTGGAGTGGGCTGCCATTTCCTTCTCCAGGGGATCTTCCCAACACAGGGATTGAACCCGGGTCTCCTGCACTGCAGACAGACGCTTTAACGTCTGAGCCACTAGGGAAGGCCCAAGACATTTTTAGAAATCAGCAATGGAAAAAGTGGAGAATTCAATAGATGGAAGATCTGCACAGGCACCTCCTGGAACAGAAAATGCAAACAGGTGCGAGGCGTGTAGAGAGTGCTTGCCCTCAACATTAGCCCTCAGAAGGGCGCAGGTTAGAGCAAGGGGCGGCCACTCACACCCTTCACTCAGAGGCAGGAGGCCCCAGGGTGCCAGTTGCTGGAGGAGTCTTCATTCACACATTCAAGAGATATTTGCTGAGAGAATCTGTCATACGCCCAGCACTGCAACCAGGAGTAAGAATACAGTAATGAAAAAATAGGGAATTCCCTGGCGACCCAGCGGTTAAGAATGCGCCTTGCAATGCAGGGGATGTGGGTTTGGTCCAGGTTGGGGAGCTAAGATCCCACACGCAATGGAGCAACTAAGGCCAGGCGCTTTGGAGCCCGTGTGCCACAACCCCATAAGCCCGTGCACTCTGCAGCCCACACACCACAACTACTGAGTCCACACGCCGCACCCAGGGAGTCCCTAAGCCACGATGAAGCTCCTGCATGATACAACGAAACCCAAGGCAGCCAAATAAATACAATATTTTAAAAAAGAGCTTCTGGAGGAGTCAGGTAGGTAGGTGATCAGAGTCAGAGAGGGGAGCTTGGGTTTCTAAGGTGGAGTGACAACACGGGGTACAGCCATTGGCAGCAGGGTAAGGACGGTCATTGTGATGAGGAGGTCATCCAGATTAACGACCAGCCTGGACTGGCTGGCCACTCGCAGCTGGCACTGAACTTGGTCACCGTCACCAGGCAGGTTTATTCCCAATATTGCCAATATTAACACTGTAAAGAGCATATGTTATTATTATTATCATGAATCATCACGGCAGCCTGAAGATTTAGAAGAAATATATAACAGTATGCTGAAGGGTCTCAGGATCTTAGGAAGCTGCTAAAAGTTTTCTTACAATAGTGTCATCATCAGAGCGCTGCCTTCAAATGATGGCTGATGTCCAGTCGGTGGCGTTTGAAAGAATAGAGAGAATAGGAGAAGGAAATGGCAACCACTCCAGTGTTCTGCCTGGAGAATGCCAGGGACAGCGGAGCCTGGTGGGTGCCGTCTATGGGGTCGCACAGAGTCGGACACGCCTGAAGCGACTTAGCAGCAGCAGCAGGAATACCAGAAAAGCCATTGATTAAATATGTTCTTACGAAACAGACTCACAAATATAGAAAACAGACCAGTGGTAGCCAAGGGGGAGGGGCTGAAGAAGGAATGGACTGAGGGTGGCTGACAGATTTCAGCTTTCACACAGAGAACGGACACACAAGGTCCTACTGTGCGACTCACTACAGGGAATTACATTCAGTGTCCCATGATAAACCATAATGGGAAAGAATATTTAAAAAAAGAAAGGATGTGTCTATGTATAACTGAATCACTTTGCTGTGCAGCCGTAATTAATACATCATTGCAGATCAGCTATACTTCAATTTAAATATTTTTAACGTGTTCCGTCTCTACTGATTTGTAAGGCCAATGCTTCTCTACACTTAACTATCTATTTGTTGCAAGTGCTTTGCGATCAGAAATTTTAGAAAAGAAAATATGGGGGAAGAAAAGGAACAACGGGGAGGCCAGCCTCATTTAGAGAGTGGAAACCAAGCAAAGAGGAAAATGAAGACCGTCCTCGGGAGGAGTCAGCCCAACAGTCCGCACACAGCCACGGCGTGCATCCTCGGAGAGGTCTGGGCAGCTAACATCCGCTGAAGGGGCCAGCTGTCATTCTTTCCCACTCTAAGCACTCTACTTTATTTCATACAAAGCAATCTACTCTGATAGAGTTGAAGACAGCTAAGAAGGTCTTTATTCAAAATGACTTCCTGTCATAACATAAGACACGTAACCCATAACACCATATAGCATGTGGCACACCAGAACACCATCTGGGACCAAATGCCGGAAATTTCCCTGAAGGCTTAAACTTAAAAACTTATCTCGATATTAATTTGGCTCTGCCGGGTCTCAGCTGTGGCACACGGGGTCCTTGATCGTCATCACAGCCTGTTCTTTGCAGCGTGTGATCTCTCTCCTGGCATCGGGGTCTCTTCCAGCGAGTCGGCTCTCTGCCTCAAACCCGGGCCCCTTACCCTGGGAGGATGGGGTCTCAGCCACTGGACCACCAGGGAGGTCCCTTAAGTGCTTAACCTTTGAATAGAGAAATTCAGAACGCCCAGTTTTCTCCGGGAACTGTATCTTATGTGACTGTTTATGAGAAGCATAAATAGCTGCTCACGCTTCATCTGAGCCTCGGGGTAGCTTGCTCATTCTGGAGTCGGTGGTTCCCACAGCCTGGCCTTGGAGGAAGCCGGAGACTTGGAACCCGCGCCCTTGAATCGCATTCTCTGAATCCATCTCAGCAGAGGGTTTAACGCAAGCCAAAAGAAATGCATTCCAGGGGGAAAGTCCAGCCTCGGATGCCACACAGGCCAGAGGTGGGGAGCAGGGTGCTGGACGTGCCCACCGAAACAAGGAAGCTGGGAAGCTGGGTGTGCTTACGTGACTCACCCTTCACCCGGGAAGCTGTGAGTGCTTGCGAGGAAGCCCTGCCCAAGGCAATGAAAGTTTGGGAATGTATTTACACAGCAGTCATCGAGGCCGAGTGTTTTTCTTCTTGTTTTCTCGTCTACTGGCTAAACAGGAAGTTTTCTGCAGGATGCTCTGACTTCCTCTGTTCAGAGTAATAACTTTAGCACTTTGCCTTCCTCTTCTCCCACGATACACTTAATGTTTCCGCTTTCAGGCCTCAGATTCGGTCACAGATTTCCTACAGGAAGCTGAGGCACCTTAACGCTTTGCAGGGATCTGTCGCACACCACCCGCATCAAAAAGTTACAAGGACACTTTCATAGAAAGACTCAGCTTACTCAGAGGCCCTAGGGAAGGTCTGAGTTGGTGAGTTAATGAAATTCTGCAAAATCCGACCAGCCGTCTACGTCCCCCCACATGACATCCCCTGGAAGCCAGTTACTTAAAATAAATTTCTAATCACAGGGAGAAGGGTGAGTGACTCACGGAGGCTAACTAAGAAAGGAAGTTCTTCCTCCAGGCCTTATCTTGACACCTGCATGTCATTAGAAGGGCTAAGTGTTATTGTCATCTAAAAAGGATGGTGAAAATAAAATTCAGCCAACGGGAGCCAGGCGTATGGTACTACCATCCAGAGCGACTACCAACAGCTGCCAGTCCTCTTTTAAAACCAGTCTCCTATCTTCTTGTCATATTTAAAGTTCTGCCTTTCCGGTTCAGTGCAGTGTGGTGATGAGTCCGGGACCCTGGGTTTGATCCCAGCTCCAACATTTGTATTTGAATAATGTCAACAAGGAAACGTGTCCACTTCTTTGTTGTTGGTTTTGCTCAGTTGCTCAGCAGTGTCCAACTCTTTTACCCTCCCCTACCCCAGAATACTGGAGAGGGGTTGCCAATCCCTTCTCCAGACGATCTTCCCAACCCAGGCATCAAACCTGCATCTCCCGCACTGGCAGGGATTCTTTACCGCTGAGCCACCAGGGAAGTTTGTCCATTTCTTTCGTCTTCTCTTTTTCTTCACCTTTACAGTGGGAATAATCATTGCATTTGGTGAATCATCAAAGTATTCATTTTTGTAGGTTAAAGCTGATGTAAGGGATTTTTTTGTTTGTTTGACGAAGGAGTTAATACATGTATAGTGCCTGGCACACTGCTAATGCCTGTTCAAATTCTACAAAGAAATTACACTTTTATTATCATCATTTTGCATCATTTATTGTTTTAACCTATCATTATTAAGTATTTACAATATCTGTTGATTAGTTGCTAAGCCATATCTGACTCTTTTACAAACCCATGGACTGCAGCCCATGAGGCTCCTCTGTCCATGGGATTTCCCTGGCAAAAATACTGGAGTGGGTTGCCATTTCCTTCTCCAGGGGATCTTCCTGACCCAGGGATCATACCTGTGTCTCCTGCATTGACAGGTGGATTCTTTACCACTGAGCCACCAAGGAACCCCATGTTTATTACATAGAGACCACTTAATACCAGGCCAGAATATAAGATTCTAGTGTCAGTTCACTGCTGCATCCAGCTGTGAAACGAATGCCTGGTAGGCAATACATCACCAATAAATACCTGCAGAATGAACAGATAAAGTAATAACACAACGATAACTATGACAAGATAAGAAGACCATCAGCCTAGAACACCTTGAGCTCTTCTCTCCAATTTATTTTCAGTGCAATGAGCTATTTGCTGAAACCGCGACATTTCTAAATAGCCCAGGCCCGAGCGTGAATCGCCAAGATGGCAGGATAGACTGACTTACTTCTGATAGCCTTAATCCCTACCCAGTTCACATCTTCTCAGAAACCACTGGAGCAATCCAAGAGAAGCAACAGCTGAAGCTTGGGAGATGGCTCTGCCTTGAGGACAGAAACCAGGAGGAAAGTCCATCATTGTAGTTCTTGTAAAATTAATGAGAGTCACCCCATTTAACCTTGAATATTCATAAGCAGGACTGAAGCTGAAGCTCCAGTACTTTGGTGACCTGATGCAAAGAGCTGACTCATTGGAAAAGCCCCTGAGGCTGGGAAAGATTAAAGGCAAAAGAGAAGACGGCTGCAGAGGATGAGATGGTTGGATGGCATCACCAACTCAATGGACATGATTCTGAGCAATCTCCGGGAGATGGTGAAGGACTGGGAAGCCTGCCATGCTGCCATGTGAGGGTCGCAAAGAGCTGGACACAACTCAGAGACCGAACTACAGCCCCATTCAGAGGAACGAAGGATGCATTATACTTTGACTTTTACCTTCTCAATATTTCCCTCCTCGTTTCTTTGCTTCTTTGGCCTGATTCTTTAAAAAAACATAAAGGGCATTGGCTGAATCCCATCAGAACTGCTCTGCTGTAGGGAAGTGACTGTCTGCGCACTGCCACTGGTGTTTCCAATCTAGCACTGATGTGTGACCGCTATTTTGATAGAAATCAGCACAGTGATCACAAATATCCATCTGCCAAGTGCAGGGCCTCTTTACGGAAGGGTATGGATGTAACACGGGGCTTTCCTGGTGACTCAGATGATAAAGAATCTGCCTGCAGTGCAGGAGACCCAGGTTGGATCCCTGGGTCGGGAAGATCCCCTGGAGGAGGAAATGGCCACCCACTCCAGGATTCTTGCCTGGAGACTCCCATCCACAGAGCTTGGTAGACTACAGTCCTCAGGGTTGCAAAGAGGCAGACACGACTGAGTCAGTAGGCACAGGCGCATGGCATAATAGAAAACAAGAGCAGTACGGCTCAGCCAGCGCTGCCCCGCCGCCTGGGGCTCCTTTCCTGGGTCCTTCACACTCACCAACTGCAACACTGGCAAAGCAGCCTCACCTCCCCAGGCAGAAGTTTCCCAGGTATGTTAAGTGAGATGATAAAGGCGAACCCCTTTGCACAACACCTGATGTGGCGAACGCTTAATCGACACCACCGTTTGCTGTCCCTGCACTATTTAACAAAGATAACATCTGCGTCAGGAGAAATGCTTTTGAAAAGAGGAGATCCTCAAAACCCTTTCTTCTTTTGTGTTGTCCCAGTTTCCATCATTTCCTTGAACATCGTGTCAGTCTTGAAGCCCTGGCATTTTTTATTCAGCTGAAAACAAGCCCAAAGCCGCAGACCCAGCACAGCCGCTCATAATCCTGGGCTTAAAAATAGACGCGCAACAATGAAACTCTTTTATGACGGTCACCAGAAACCGTAGCGCTTCATCTCTTGACATCTTCCTGTTTCAATAAAGATTCTCACGAGAGTCTTGAAAGGATGCAGGCAGACCAACTCCGGTGTGAGCGGAGCACGCGCCGCGGTTGCAAGGATGTTGTTTAGGTTTTAGATCCTGTTTTCTTCCTGGATGAAGGGCCGCGGCCTCCAGGTGCTTCTCCCACTGTTATCGGCTCCTCCGCAGGGAGCAGCCTTCTAGAAGCCACTTCCTACAGCCTCCATGGGACTTGCTGCGCAGAGATTGGAGGCAGGCTGTCAGGGGTTATCTCCCACCTGTGTTGCAGTTCCCGAGGTCCATCATTATCTGAGGCGGCCGTTTATATGGGGAGACAGCACTCCTGCTCAAGGACAGTTCAGAAAGCAAAAAATCAAAACCCAAAAGGTGGCAGGGCGTGGGTGGTTGAGACACTGCCTGGGATTCCAAGTCTGATGCTGAACGCACCAGGGCAAGGCCTCGGCCTCCTGGGAAAAGCAGTGAGCAGCACTATGATGACTTGTTTCTATATTTTAAGAACTGTATTGATGTATTATTTTGGCCATGCTGGGTCTCCCACTGCTGTGCCAGGGGGCTTTTCTCTAGCTGCGGCAAGCCAGGCTCCTCCTCATTGCGGTGCACGGGCTCTGCATTGCAGCGGCTTCTCTGGGTGCAGAGCACGGGCTGTGCGTTGCGGTGGCCTCTCTGGTCATGGCGCATGGGCTCTGGGCACATGGGCTTTAGTAGCTGTGCCAAGCGGGCTCTGAACTTGTAAGTCCTGGGCTCTAGAGCACAGGCTCAGTGCTGTGGTGCTTAGTCGCTCGGCGGTGTGTGGGATTTTCCCAGTTCGGGGCTAGAACCCATGTCTCCTGCATTGGCAGGAGGAATCTTTATCGCTGAGCCACGGGGGAAGCCCTCTGCACTGAGGTTTAGATTGCTGTGCATGTATCCAATGGTCATTGTGTTGCCCCCAAGAACAGCTTGGATTTAGCTTCTAAATGGAGTGGATAGCTTTGTGCTTTCTCCCAAGGAAAGAAGTGTTGTGCCTCCTTGGATAATTAACCTCCAAAACAGAGATACGATGGACCATTTTCCTTCCAGTGGCGATTCGTGAGCTCAGGAGAAAGCAAGGATGCCTAACTCTGAACCTAAACTTACTGCTCCTGCTCTGCTGAGCCTTCCAGCCAAAAGGAAGATCCATCTCTGCCCAACTCTCCCTCACATACTCGGGAGGGTAGCGTGTAGACAGAGGCTCCCAGAGGTGCAGACACAGGCCATCAGGAAGTCCCACGGAAGCCCAGTCAGGCGCTTCCATGCCTGCCAACGAAACCTCATCTTCTTCTATAAGCCACTCATTTAAGGAAATGAATTACACACTTGTGTCCTCTAAGTTACACCAAGTGATTGACGGTAAAAGCAAAGACTTGACTTAGGAATAAGGAAAATATTGCCCAGGACACTTCCTCGAAGCTAGTCTCAGTATTTCCTCCTCACTGCTCATGGCCTCATTCCAGGCACGGACAGTCCGAAGCAACGATCCTGCAGCTCCTGAGCAGCCCCCCTCCCCCTTTGCCCAGTCACTGGCTTCGAAGGGAAACCACAGTCGGGAACCTTCACGCAAAATGCAGAGCGTGACGAGTCATTGCTCCCCTGTGGGCAGATCAGGAAAGAAGAGGGGCGGAGGATGGATGGGTGGTGCTGGGCGAGAGGGAGTGGCTTCCTAGGGGGATCCTTGAGACTGGAGCCTGCGGATTTCAGAAAACAGAGATGTGAAAATACAAAGAACTGCTTTTACTTTGAATCAGTTTTTTCTAGTTCCATGTAAAACCCTTTCCTGAATCCCTGGGGATAATCAGTCTCCAGTGCTGAAATAAAAGTAGGTAGTTTCTAAACCGCAAGGGAATTCAGAACTCTTCCCACTGACTTAGAACTGCAGTGTGTCTAGGGAAAGTCATGCTTCCTATACGGAGATTTTAGAGCCCTAAAAGTTAAGTGAGACACGGCCACTAACGAGCATGAAATCATGCCATTTGCAGCAACGTGGATGGACCCAGAGAGTGTCATACTGAGTGAAGCCAGCCAGACAGAGAAGGACGAAGGCCATATGACATCACATATGTGGAATGTAAAAAAAAAAAAAGGTACAAATGAGCTTTTTACAAAACAGAGTCACAGAAAACAAACTTATGGTTACCAGTTGGGTAGGCGGCGGGGGCAAGTGATAAACTGGGAGATTGGGATTAACATGTACACACCACTATGTATAAGACAGATAACTAATAAGGGCCTGCTACACAGCACAGGGAACTCTGCTCGATTCTCTGTGATGACTTATATGGGAAAAGAATCTTTTAAAAAATAGATACTTGTATATGTATAACTGAGTCACTTTGCTGTATGCCTGAAACTAACACAAATTGTAAATCAACTACCAGTAAAACTTTTTTAATGAAATTAGATGATGAAGAGATGCCCAAATTCAATGCTATGTAAAAACCACATGATTACAGAAGCAATGCAATAGTGAAAGTTTTCTAAGGTCAACAAAGAGACACAATGCGAGCTCCCCCCAAAGAGACAGATATAAAGAACAAACTAGGGGTTACCAGCAGGGAAATTCAGTCATTAATTGACTAGCTGTTCACTAGAGGAAGGACATAGAGCACAAGTATGTTTATGGGGGGCAGCCCTCCTGGGATAATGCCACATGCACATACGTACAAGGGGCAGGAGGGTGAGAGACAGTGAGGATCAAGGCAGAAAAGTAACACCTGGGATAGATTGTCGGGGCAAGATTTCCTCCAGGGCTCAGTTGCAAACACCAGTCTGAACTAAACCAATGCTCTTACCAGCCATAATTTTAAATGACTCCAGCACATAAGTGCTCCTTCTCCCGTCTCCTATGTGCAAAATGCATCACTCGGAGGGGAAACTGCTTCTCCATCTTCTCCTTCTCAGCTCTCACACTGTTGGGGTCGTCTGGGCTTTTCAAAATCCACAGGAATACTTTGCATAACACAGAGCTGCCAAACACTGCAACCCAAGATTTTCCAAATACACATCTAAATCACTGGGATAAGAATTGAAAGAGTGTGGAAATAAAGTCTTTATATCTAGGCGAGATTCCAAGGCAATGTCGAGAACCACGATAAAAATCCAGATAATCATTCTGGTATTAAACAAATTTGGAGAATGTCTAATCGGTTGACCAACGATGATGGTAAGGAAACAAGGAAAACCCAACATGTGGGTGTGTGGACACAGAGGATGTTGATTTCCTGCTCAGAAAAGTGATGCAGAACTCTCCCCAGGACATCTCCCTCTAGACTTCCTCCATCCCCTACCCCCAAGGGCACTTCAGCTGTCAGGAGAGAACGGGACAGGCATGGAGGAGCCCTGAGGCCAGGGGACCTCTGCTCACATCCCATTTGCTAGAGCCAGCCAAGGGCTCCAGCTGAAATGCAAGTCCAGCTGGGGATTTTCCTGGTGGGCCAGCGGTGAAGCATCTCCCTTCCAGGGCAGGAGCTACAGGCTCGACCCCTGGCTGGGGAGCTAAGATCTCACGTGCCGTAGAGCAACTGAGCCCGAGCACCATGAACAACTGAGCCTGAGCACCACGAGCAACTGAGCCTGAGCACCACAGCTCCTGAGCCTGAGCACCATGAGCAACTGAGCCTGAGCACCACAGCTCCTGAGCCTGAGCACCACGAGCAACTGAGTCTGAGCACCATGGGCAACTGAGCCCGAGCACCATGAGCAACTGAGCCCGAGCACCATGAGCAACTGAGCCCGAGCACCACAGCTCCTGAGCCCAAGAGCCGCAGCTAGTGAGGAGCCCGAGCGAAGTCCCCACGTGCCCCAGGTGAGACCTCATTCAGCCAGAACACAGCTTTCAGTGCAAGAGAAGGTGACAGATGGAAGCAACGGAATATTGCCTGTGCCGTTCACTATTTCTGTGCCCTGGGCTAGACTGCTTCCTGACTTCCCCGGGCACTAAATATTTCTGCCACCAAATCTCCTATGGCTGTTAGAAACCTGTGGCCCTCTATCAGGTGTGCCATTACACAGCAGTGGGATTTCACAGACAGTGAGATGGAAGAGATAATAGATAAAGGAGAGTGTCAAGTTTCCTCCACGAGACAGTGGATTCCTCTCCCAGATTTTTCGGGAACTGACCTCCCTGGTCTATGCCAGGGCGCATCTGAAGCCATCAGAGTGAACTCTGGTGTTAAATCTCTGGACCTGGAGAAGGTTCGTGTAAAATGTCTCTGTGACAGGAATGACAGCTAGGGTTGACTCTTGTCCTTCCGATGTGACATGTGGATTTTTGTTTCTATTGTACTGAGTTTGGGAAATTACTCAGTGACAAGTAAACAAAATACCACTGTCACCATAATAATATTGCAAGAGAAAAACATCTCAGGGAGAAATAAATTAATACATTTCTGACATTCCAAGGTGTGAAAGGAAGAAATCTGACGTCTGGAAGCCGGAAAAAAAAAAATAGCTTCTTGGCCCATGCTGTTTACACACATCAAGGTCACCTAGAAAGTTATCGGGACTCAAAATAAATTAAATTAGAAGTCTAATTTTAGATGATTTCTTGAGTCCAAAAGCAAACGCCATCCCTGTCTAGTTTGAAAGTCCTCAGTAAGCCTTTATCATGCAAGGTGGCTGTTTAGTTTAGGTAAACTCTAGAATTATACAGTGTTTTTCAAACAAACATATCACCCACTATATATAACAGAAACTATTAAAGGGAAATCCTGAGAGTGTTTACTCAAAGATACAAAACTGATGAAAAGTCATTACTCAAAAAAATAAAATCTAGAGTAAATGAAAGGAAAATCCTTACTGGGGCCAGTGTCACACAGAAGCAAGAGAAGTGAAACAAGCTTGAAATTCAAATTCATAAGCCTTGAAATTTAAATGTTTCTGTGGTATAGAAATTGCATCGCTGGGGATGACAATAGTTTTAATTTGTTAAGTCTTCAAAAATAAGTAAAATCCCTCTTATCTTACGATTCAAAGTCCCAGGAAGGGTTTGCTACATAGGCAGAGAACACATTCCTGAAATGTCACCATTAAGCACTTTTTTCCAACTGTGCAGGTAATACTTCTCTCTCTTTCTCTCATTCACAAACATACATACACACCACAAACACACTTATTGGAATCTTATGTCATTGATGACTAATCAGAAAATGTTTTTAATATATATGTACTATGGCAAATGAGAACAGTTCCAATGTGTGACGATGAAAATGAAGAGATACTGGGGGAAAAGGCAGAAATAGTTAGCAAGGACAGCATGAACGGGTGGGAATTATCCATGCATAGCTTTCGTCTCCTGCCTTCAGCCTTTGTCATTTCTGTGACCCTCATCACGACATGCCTGCATCAAGCCCCTGGCTGAGCCTGTAACATGGGGATGACAGTACGGACTGTCAAGGCACACACACGGAAGGGCTGCATACTGTAGTCCTGTAACCCATAGAGTGGGCTCACTGGAAAAGACCCTGATGCTGGGAGGGATCGGCGGCTGGAGGAGAAGGGGACAACCGAGGATGAGATGGCTGCATGGCATCACGGACTCAATGGACGTGAGTCTGAGTGAACTCCGAGAGATGGTGATGGACAGGGAGGCCTGGCGTGCTGTGATTCATGGGGTCGCAAAGAGTTGGACACGTCTGAGCGACTGAACTGAACTGAATATCAGTAAAAGGACACAAAGATTTCTTGACCAAAGATTTCTCTCACTTTTTTCTTCTCAAAGACAGATCATCAATATCATTGTGAAAATCTTGTAACCACCCACATATGTGTAGAACCATAGGTTGAGTAATAACTGCAATACTGGGTTGGCCAAAAACTTCATTTGGGATTTTCCAATCAGCTCTTATAGGAAAACCCAAATGCACCGTTTGGCCAACCAGATACATAGACTTAAGTGGGGAGTCACTGATGGGTAAAGAAGTAGAGAAAGACTGAAAAACAAGACCACAGGAAGGTTGTATCAACATTTTGTAGGACAAACTGACCTATATCTGGCCAAGAGGATATTAAAATACTGCAACAAACCATCCCTTCCCCCAGCCCCAACTTCAAGTCATGAAAAGAGGAACCAATTGGAAAATCTGTGGCTTCCAGTTATCCTCAGGAAATCCACAAGCATGGTGATCTAATAGACTCGTGACTCGGGTGAGCTGTTTACTGCTTCTTGGCCTTGCTTCCCTCGTGTGCGGAGTGACCGTCATGATGGTGGAAATCAGAAGTGACACAGAGACCTCAGCGCAGGGCACTGCCCCTCGATTCTATCCTGGTCTCACTTGACACACAGCCAGCCCATGCGCAAGTCCTTAACAGGCGAAGCCACCCGTCTCTTCCCACTGCTGCTTCTTGCCTTGTCTTATAGCCTGCTGTTGACATAATGCATTAGTCAGGGCTCTCCAGAGAATGGAACCTGCAGGGTGTGTGTGAGAGAGACAGAGAGAGACACAGAGGGAGACAGGAGGGCAGAGAGAGACAGAAGCAGAGAGACGGAGGCAGAGCACGTTTGTGTTGTTTTAAGGAATTATCTTGCACAATCGGGAGTGTGGCAAGCCTACACTCTGCGGTATGCAGCCAAAGGCAGTCTGAAGGCAGAGTCTCCTCTACCTGGAAGGGCCTCCATCCTTCTTTTTTCCCTTTTGGCCTTCAGCTGGTTAGATGAGCCTACCCACACCGTGGAAGGTAATCTGCTTTACTCACGCTATTGAGTTTCACTGTAACCATATCTAAAAAACACCTTCACTGCAAAATCCAGGCTAGTGTGTGACCAAATGTCTGGGAACCATGGCCGGGCCAGTCTGACACCTAAAATTCACCATCACATGAAGCATCAGCTGCCAGCCTCATTTCTGCTGCAGGCCCTTTGCACTGGCTGTTGCCCTGCTTAGAAAGCCCTGACCCATCTCCTCATGTGTTTCCTCACCCAGATCCCAGCACAAGCGCCACCTCTTCAGAGACGCTGGCTGCCCAACCTGTGTATGGCAGCTCCCCGGGCACTTTGCTTACCTCGGTCACAATCCCTTCCCTCTCCTCATTCTGTTTAATTCACACCCTTTCACTCTCTGAAGCCATCTCAGCTCTGCGGTTTCCTGCGTGTCGTCTGTTTCCCTCCCAGCTTTGGGTTCCACACGCACAGGCGTCTTGTCGGCTTAGCGCTCTAACCTCAGTATCTAGAATCCTGTCGGATAGGCACTCAGTCGTTCAGCTGTGTCTGACTCTTGCGGTCCTGCGGACTACAGCCCGCCAGGCTCCTCTGCCCATGGAATTTTCCAGGCCAGAACGCTGGATTGTATTGCCATTTCCTTCTCCAGGGGATCTTCCCGATCTGGGGATCAAACCCACATCTCTTGTGTCTCCTGCATTAGCAGGTAGATTCCTTGCCACCAGCACCATCTGGGAAGCCCAGGCACTCACGAAACAACTGTGGAGTGAACGCACCTTGCAAGGCTAGGCACTCATGTAAAGTCTGGTTATTATGTTTATTAAGAATTAATTTGCATACTATATGATGATGGTTTGAACTCTAGTCTTTCAAAAACGTTTCTGTGATGGTCTCTGGATGACCTTTTAATCATAGGTCCTAAATTTATCCTTAATCCTACTGTAGCTACGGTTTCAAATAAGCATGTGAAATTTAAATTCTATTATATGAGGAATGTAAGATGGATGGTGAGGAACTGGAGGCAAGAATTGTCTGGCAAAGCTTAATACTTCGTACATTAGCTTGTCTGACTGTGAATTTGAAGAGCAGAGCCTTAAATAGATTCTGCTGCACATGCAAAATGGGTTACAAGGGACTCCACGAGGTCCTCTGTGCTGAGTCATGTCTGACTCTTTGTGGCCCCAGGGAACATATCCCGCCAGGCTCCTCTGCCCATGGGCTAGGCAAGAGTACTGGAGTGGGCTCTCAGCTCCTCCTCCAGGGCATCTTCCCGACCCAGGAATCGAGCCTGCGCCTCTTGCATTTCCTGCATTGGGAGGTGAGTTCTTTACCCCTAGTGCCCCCTGGGAAGTCCAGGTGACTCACTCACCCTGTATAGTTCTGGCTGAAATAACCATGTTGATTTAGGTATTCTGATAAGTAAGGCAAAGGTGGGCACCTAATTCTTGGATTACTTTGTTTATTGGCTTCACTCTCTCCATCCTTTTGTGAAGTCAGACACAGCTGAAGAGCGCATCAAAACTTACACGTGGCAAGGGGCGTGCCCTCCTTTATGACACATAGCGGGGGGCGTGCCCCCCTTTATGACACATGGCGGGGGGCATGCCTTCCTCAGAGATAGATGAAAGGTGTGACTCCGTTATGCACCGGGGAGAAGAAAACCATGAAGGCAGACATGGGAGGCGAGATGAAACAACCGCTTAGTGGACCATTTTTTCATATTTTGTTTTATCTATGTAAGATACAACATTGTAAAGTAATTAGCCTCCAATTAAAATAAATAAATTTAAATTAAAAATATATACAATTAAAATTTTGAACATGACAATGAATATGTCTCTGGTGCAGAAGCCATCTTTTTTTTTTTTTCAGGAATGACTGGGCCTAGCTCTCACTAGCATGAAGGTAGCCCCGGACGTGATCAACTGGTAGAAAATTCTCAAGAGTTTCCTTCCACAGGGAGTTGCAATAAAACCCTTTTCCCCAAGAATCTCCTTAGCATCTCAGCTTTCTCCTGTCTTTCTGTGTCACCTGCAGTCTTTACATGAGCACAGATACATTCAGTCATTTCAATCTGAAGGAGAGTTTCGTTTTTTCCCTAAAAGTAATTATTCATTCAAAAGTATGCATGTTGATGAAGACACAGGAACAAAATTACTTATTTCTTTTTCAGAAAAAGAGGCAAAAGCAGAGGACAGGTGGCAGTCCCTTGGTGCTGGATGGCATCCTTAGGGCCACGTCTCTGCAGGGTATTTATTAATTGGAAGTAAGACTAGTGAAAAGACCTCTGGCCTGCTCATTCTCTGCTTTAGTGGAGCTAAACTGACTCAGTGTCCGGTTCATTTTGGAGATAAAAGTGAGAAAGGAAACTGATACTCTTTCCCACCAGGCTGCCAGGCCCAGGGCTGAGCCACCCTAAGCCCCAACCTCACTTTATTTCATTGAACGCTGTCAAGTAGATATTAGTAACCTCGTACACAAATTGGGGCAACTGGTTTAACCTTTTTGAGTCTCAGCCAGCACCAGACAGACGAGAGGATTCAATTCATCTGGCCTGGCTCCACAACCTGCCTGGGAGCAAACTTCACATTTACCGACAGGAAAAGCCATCAGACAGAAAACACAAAAAACATATCACGAAAGAAAAGACTGATGGATGTGGCTCCTAAAAACAAAAGAAAAAGCAAAGAAATAAAAGTGGATGCAACAAGAAAGACGTTATAATGTTGAAAGACAAACGACAAAGGGAAAATCTCATATATAAGATCACATACACAAAACTAAAATCCGATAGAAAAACGATCCTTATAAATCAGTTAGTAAGAGATAACCTCATGGGGGAAATGGAAAAAGGTAAAAATAGTCGTTTCTTTAAAGCCAAAATAGAGGAGGAGAAGGGGGTGGCAGAGGAGGAGATGGTTGGCATCCCCCACTCAATGGACAGGAGTCTGAGCAAACTCCAAGAGACAGTGAAGGGCAGGGAAGCCTGGAGTGCCGCCGCTCATGGGGCCGCAGTCAGAGACGGCCAAGCAACTGAATAACAACAAAAGCCAAAATATAAATAGTAAAACTACATAAGAACATTCAAGAGAGCCAGTAACAAAGATGGTCGGAGGGCAAAAGATTAAGAAGATGAACCCTCTATTGGTAAGAATTTGAGGAAATGGAAATTTTCACATACTTCTGAAGAAATTGTAAGTGGCTACAGTCTTCTGGGAGATGGCCTGTCAACATATATCAAAACTTTAAATGTGTGTGCCTTTACGTTAATTTGAAGAATGATAGAAAAATTCACTAAAACAAAAGTACAAGGAAACCATTTGCAGTAATACTGATGAGTCAAGAGTTCATCAAAAAGCATCGTTTGAACTTTAACAGCTCTACAATGGATTCCAGTATTGAAAAAGATTCTAGATCTCCATTTTTCATTTTTGCCTTTGTCTCTTTCTATTCTATCTGATTTATATAAATGGTCAGAGTGGTAGAGAATCCGCCTGCCAGTGCAGGAGAGACAGGAGGCCCGTGCTCACTCCCTGGGTCTGGAAGGTCCCCTGGAGAATCCCATGGACAGAGGAGCCCGGCAGGCCCCACGGGATCACACGGAGTCAGATACGGCTGAAGCAGCTTAGCACACATGCATATATCCACCTCACAACCAGGAGTTCCAGTCTATAATTTTCAAGCTCTTTAATACATCTCACTCTTAACCATTTACAGCGCACTTTCCCATGTTTTATTCCAGAGTAAAAACTAGGTCTCCAGTCCAAGTAAGCCACAGTTTCACAGAGTTTTATGCCAAAAGCAACCGTTTTTCTCTTTGCCTGTGAATTTCTTTTAAGTATTTCAAAAAAAAAAAAAAAAAAAGGAAGGAGACAGGCTCCTCAGATCACTCAGATGTTTGAGTCCAGACAGCGCAATCAGAAGGGGAGGAAAACGTGGTCCTTTCATTCTAACCCCTGAGCATCTTCTCAACCCTGTGAAAGGACTGCTGCCTAATCCAGACAAAGCTTTGCTCAGCCTCCAATGAAGAGATGCAACATGCAGCTGACTTCAGGACCGGGGACACATTCTCAGCATCTTCCCCGGACTGGGCTGGGGAGGCCTTTCATGTGAGCGGAAGGAAAGGGCTGACAACTTTCTCGTCTTTATGGAAGGCAGACTTTATTTCCAGCTCCCGGGTCAAAAGGCTCCGGAAAGAAAACAAAACCACTGGGAGATAAAGACTAAAAATAAAGCCCAGGGGTGGGGCTGGGGAGGGCAGTGAGTCAACAACGTTCGGGACCCTGAAGGCAGCGACAAGGCAAGGATGTGCGTAGGGCTGGAACTGCGTCATCCTTAACAGGTGGTCGTGACCAGCATCAAGATCTCTGGGCCAGAGAGGAAGGCGGTCTGCAAACAGGTGTGCCGGGGGGAAGGCGGGGGGGAGAGAGGAAGGGGCCGTTCAAGCAGCCTGGGCTGGGAGCCCAGACACTTCCCAGCAGTTCACCTCGGGGAGAGCCCCAGGGCTGGGCCTGGGCTGAGAAGGAGCTCAATCTGATCCAAGGTACTGTGGTCTGGGTGATGTGCTTGAAGTTTAAAATAGAAAGAGAGATGTTTACACCGTTGGGCTTTCTTTCTCTTTACATTTAATTGTCACCTTAGAAGAAACACTTCTATGATCCACAGACTAATACTCTGCTCCCTCACCCCCAAAAAAGGAGTCCTCATTGGGTGATCTCCTATTTCACAGGAAGCCAAGGGCAAAGGGGCTTCCCAGGTGGCGCTAGCGCTAAGGAGCCGGCCTGCCAATGCAGGTTAGATGAAAGAGACTCGAGTTCGATCCCTGGGTCGGGAAGATCCCCTGGAGGAGGGCATGGCAACCCACTCCAGTATCTTGCCTGGAGGACCCCATGGACAGAGGAGCCTGGAGGGTTACTGTCCATGGGGTCACAGACAGTCAGACAGGACTGAAGCAACTCAGCCTGCACACACACAGTGGGAGAATGAGTGAAAAAAAATCACACTAAACACATTCCTTATGGACTTTTGAAAACGATGATGACGACTTATTTTATCAATATTTTATAGGACTTTAATTGGGCTTTTCAGTTCAGTTCAATTCAGTCTCTCAGTTGTGTCTGACTCTTTGCAACCCCATGAATCACAGCACGCCAGGCCTCCCTGACCATCACTAACTCCTGGAGTTTACACAAACACATGTCCATCGAGTTGGTGATGCCATCCAGGCATCTCATCCTCGGTCGTCCCCTTCTCCTCCTGCCCCCAATCCCTCCCAGCATCAGAGCCTTTTCCAATGAGTCAACTCTTCGAATAAGGTGACCAAATTATTGGAGTTTTAGCTTCAGCATCAGTCCTTCCAGTGAACACCCAGGGCTGATCTCCTTTAGGATGGACTTGTTGGATCTCCTTGCAGTCCAAAGGACTCTTCTCCAACACCACAGTTTAAAAACATCAGTTCTTCAGTGCTCAGCTTTCTTCACAGACCAACTCTCACATCCATACATGACCACTGGAAAAACCATAGCCTTGACTAGACAGACCTTTGTTGGCAAAGTAATGTCTCTGCTTCTTAATATGTTATCTAGGTTGGTCATAACTTTCCTTCCAAGGAGTAAGCATCTTTTAATTTCATGGCTGCAGTCACCATCTGCAGTGATTTTGGCGCCCCCAAAAATAAAATCTGACACTGTTTTCAGTTTCCCCATCTATTTCCCATGAAGTGATGGGACCAGATGCCATGATCTTAGTTTTCTGAATGCTGAGCTTTAAGCCAACTTTTTCACTCTCCTCTTTCACTTTCATCAAGAGGCTTTTTAGTTCCTCTTCACTTTCTGCCATAAGGGTGGTGTCATCTGTATACCTGAGGTTACTGGTATTTCTCCCGGCAATCTTGATTCCAGCTTGTGCTTCTTCCAGCCCAGCGTTTTTCATGGTATACTCTGCATATAAGTTAAATAAGCAGGGTGACAATATAATGGGCTTTTAGAATTTTTTAATTCTAATTCCTTTAGAAGGTACTTTAAGGACATTTTAGTGTGGACAGACAATAATCCTGAGAGGTAAAGAAGCTGGTTCTTACTAACCACATTTCACAAATTAGGAAACTGAAGTCAGATCAGTTAAAGGCTTGTATGGGCTGCAAAGAGTCAGGTATGACTGAGCACGTGTGCATCCAGACACACGCACACGACGTCCTGATTAAAATAGCCAGAGTTTGTTTGGCCAAGCAAAAGGTTCAGCTTGATCAATAGTTTAAAATGGGTTGTATTATTTTGCCTTATTGCAAAGCTACACAGGTTTATTTAAAATGTAAACTGTTAAAAATGTATTTCTCCACAGGAAGGAATGAAAAGTGATCTGCAGTCTTCCTTTGAGGATGGCCATCATCACAGGCTTTAAATTTCCTCCAGTGCTGTTGAAGCCACATATATAAAACATGTACAGATATAAGTTACTTTTACAAAAAGAGAAGCGTATGGCACATTCTGCTTTTATCTGCTTATTTATTTTTCTGTTTGTCTCCCAGTCGTGTCCCACTCTTTGTGGCCCCGTGGACTGTAGCCCGAAAGCCTCCTCTGTCTATGCGATTCTCCAGGCAAGAAGGAACACTGGAGTGGGCAGCCTCTCCCTCCTCCAGGGGATCGTCCTGACCCAGGCATCGAACCCAGGTCTCCTGCGTTACAGGCAGATTCTTTGCCATCCGAGCCACCAGGGAAGCTGTAGTTATTTGCTTAAATGTTTTTATTGTAGTAAGAAGTCACATAATCCCAAGCCTCCTGTTTTGTAAGGTTTCTATGTGGACCTTTTTTAAACTCCTTATCGACTTTCATGATACTGCTTGTTTTCTGTTTTGCTTTTCCAGTCATGAGGCCTGTGGGATCTCAGCTCCCTGACCAGGGATCGAACCTGCACCCTCTGTACTGGAAGGCGAAGTCTAAATGATTGGACCAGCAGGCAAGTCCCTGAAACATCCTGTTTTAACCATATTTAACCGTATGGCTCAGCGGCACTGAGTTCATTCACATTCTATTTTTAATCGCATATCTACATGACTGTTATTTCCTATCAGAGTACCTTACTATATGATGCATAATTGTATATAATTAATTATAAATGTTTTTCAAAGGATGGTCCATGTCCTTAAAGACTAAGCTATAATAAGCACACACACACACAGGCCAGTCAGGACCCTTATTTCTCTAAGTGGACCCCTGGGCAGACCTCCAAGTCTGGCATTAGTTGGCGTTAGTTGCCAAGGAGCATGGGGCAAAATGTTAATACTGAATGCAAGAAGCAAGAAAAAGAATCAAGTCTACGTGGACTTAATAACAAGCGAGACCCCTCTACATCTGAGCAGAACTAGCTTCCTGGGCCTTTCTGACTGTCTCCTAGAGGGTTCCACCAGCAGGCCCCTGGATACCTGCGTGGACGACATGGGGCTGCTCATCTCTACCCCTCACCCCCTCCTCCTCCTGGCTTCTCGCCCTTTGTCAACAGTACCACCACGTTCCGGGAACAAATGAGTGAGTGGATGTTTGAGAAATATTGGCTCTTTATTAAGACCATGAGGCCCTTGATCCCTTGCTATATAGTTAAGACTTTTGTCCAATAGAGCAAATACTTCGTTACCATCAGAGAGACAGAGGGGGACTCCAAGGGCAAGGGCCTAAAGCCGAGCTGTCTGCATGCACACCACGGTCCAGGCCTCTGCACAAGGCCTTCCTGGATTTGTTAGTCTGGTCTGAGTGGCATCCGGTGGAGGCTGAGAACCATGGGGATGCAATCGCTACGCATCTAGAGGTCATGCTCCCTCTGTGGCCTTCTGATGACACTGTTCTGTGTGCTTCTTAACAGATCATAAGCTCTTTCGGGGGAAATGGCCAACCATTCATCTTCATATCCTAGAGACCACTTAACATAATCCATTGCTCACAGAGGACACCTAATGACCATCCGTTGTATTGAACTGGGATGAACTGAAGCTTGAGTCCTAACTTTCAAGTTATTGAAATATACAATAATAATGTCTGAGAGTGAAAGTCGCTCAGTCGTGTCTGACTCTTTGCAAGCCCATGGACTAGTCCATAGAATTCTCCATGCCAGAGTTCTGGAGTGGGTAGAATCTTTCCTTTCTCCAGGGGATCTTCCCAACCCAGGGATTGAACCCAGGTTTCCTGCATTGCAGGCAGATTCTCTACCAGTTGAGCCACCAGGGAAGCCCTAACCACTTGTAATTCCAAAGATGATGAAGAGGAAAGCACCAGGTCCGGTTTCCTAAGCACTCATTATGTGCTCAGGGTGATGTGTACACTTTCTATCTCTCAGGATGGTGTGTACATTTTCTGTCTCACAACAGACCTGTGAGACTGATTCGTCAAATTCACATTTTACATCCAGTAAACTGAGGGTGAATAAGCTCTTCAGTCATGTATGGATGTGAGAGCCAGATCATAAATAACTCTGAGCACCGAACAATTGATGCTTTTGAATTGTAGAGCTGGAGAAGACTCTTGAGAGTCCCTTGGACAGCAAGGAGATCAAACCAGTCCATCCTAAAGGATATCAACCTTGAATGTTCATTGGAAGTACTGATGCTGTAGCTGAAGCTCTTATACTTTGGCCACCTGATGCAAAGAGCTGACTCACTGGAAAAGACCCTGATGTTGGGAAAGACTGAAGGCAGGAGGAGAAGGGGACGACAGAAGATGGCATGCTTGCATAACATCACTGACTCAAGGACATGAAGTTGAGCAAACTCTGGGAGATGGTGAAGGACAGAGGAGCGTGCTGCAGTCCATGAGGTCACAACTGAACAACAACAAACATCTTTAAGTCTACAAAGATGGAGGGTCAAGGGAGAGTTGAGGGAGAATTGGGGCTCTTATTCCAAAGTGTGAGCCTAACCACCAGCCAGTAACCACGGTGGACATCAGTGACGTGTTTTCACAGCTACCCTGGACCAGCTCCCCTAAAGACATCATTTTCACCAAGACATTCACGTCCTCTTGATTGACTTCCCTTTGGAACTAGCTGGATGAAGCCTCAGCACGTATTATCTGTGGCTCAGCACAAGACTGGGAGCTGAACAATACAACAGGATCTAGGGGCCTAAACAAAAATTGAGGTCACCAGTGTGAGGCCAAGACGGGCAGAGTCAGGAGCTGACAGGGGTTGAATCCGAAAGACGGCAGAGCCGGGAATCCAACTTGGAATCAACAGGAGCCGACACATGGATAGGCACGAACCCCAGAGAGGCCAGTGGGAGACTCGGAAACAACAGCAGCCAGGATCCGGCAAGGATCCAGGATGCAGACAGACAGGATAGGCAGGGAGCCAAGTGCCAGCGGCCCCAAGGCCAGAGCCCAGCGTGAGCCATCCCCGGCCCCCGAAACATGGTAGGTGTTTCTGAGAAACCAGGATGCGGTGCTGAATGTTATCTGGCTTGGGGCTTTCAGGGAGAGGTAAGCGGAAGGTCTTGCCTGAAGGGGAGGGGGCGGGGCGTGAGGTGGCTCAGCAACTTCAGATAATTTATTGTCACTTTCCCCAAAGCACACGGCAGGACTGAGCGTGGACAGCACACACTCCACGAACACTCATCTGCTCGCTGATCAGTGCTGGGGACTTGCTCGTGCATCTGGTTTTCTCTGATGTGTAGGTGTGGGCTAAGCTGCTCTAGTCGTGTCTGACTCTTTGCGACCCCAGGGACTGCAGCCCACCAGGCTTCCCTGTCCGTGGGATTCTGCAGGCAAGAAGACTGGAGTGGGCTGCCATGCCCCCTTCCAGGGTTTTCTCTTATCAGTTCAGTTCAGTTCAGTTCAGTCACTCAGTCTGACTCTTTGCGACCCCATGGACTGCAGCACACCAGGCTTCCCTGTCCATCACCAACTCCCAGAGTTTACTCAAACTCATGTCCATCATGTTGGTGATGCCATGCAACAGTCTCATCCTCTGTCGTCCCCTTCTCCCCCTACCTTCAATCTTTCACAGCATCAGGGTCTTTTCCAATCTCAGTTCTTCACATCCGGCGGCCAAAGTATTGGAGTTTCAGCTTCAGCATCAGTCTTTCCAATGAACACCCAGGGCTGATCTCCTTTAGGATGGACTGGTTGGATCTCCTTGCAGTCCAAGGGACTCTCAAGAGTCTTCTCCAACACCACAGTTCAAAAGCATCAATTCTTCGCTGCTCAGCTTTCTTCACAGTCCAACTCTCACATCAATACATGACCACTGGAAAAACCATAGCCTTGACTAGACGGACCTTTGTTGCCAAAGTAATGTCTCTGCTTTTGAATATGCTGTCAAGGTTGGTCATAACTTTCCTTCCAAGGAGTAAGCGTCTTTTAATGTCATGGCTGCAGTCACCATCTGCAGTGATCCGTGAAGCCCATTCAGGTGCCCCTTTCTCAGACTAGCCCAGCAAATCAAAAATGCCTCCAAGGGGGCTAATCCCTTGGCAGAGGGCCAGGGTGAGCCCCGTGGCAGGAAGAGCATTCTATTCCCACACCAGGGTAACCGGGAATGCCGTGCTTCTCTGCCAGCAAATAGGTAGATGTCCCCTGACTGATTTAGGAGCAATACAAGAATTGGCCAAGATGTTAGGGCTTCGAGCAGCAGTAGGGAAGTCATCCTGAGCATAATCGAAACTGGATATTCCCAGAAAGCATCACCCCACTCCACTGCAGCATCCCCAACCACACCTTCTCTGCCAGATAATAAAAGTCATCAGATCGCATCATCGAATTCCCCCAAAACTCCAAGTTACAGCTGAGTGTCAAAATTCAAAGCAATTATTCACTCCAATCAGGACATTTCAGATATCTGAAATTCCCCAACGGGTTAGACCAGACCAGATGCACTCTGCCCTTAGGGATCTGCAGGAGGCTGCCCTTTATCTTTGGCAATTCTCATCTGCACCCTTTGCTCTCAGATCACCTGACTTAAACTCACTCTGCTTTTTCAAGTGGTAGCCACTGACCAAAGTCACCAGGATAAAGCCTAGTTCTCATTGTTTTTGAAACACCTACTATTTATTTTTCAATCCCAAAGGAAGTCCACACTGAATATTCATTGGAAGGACTGATGCTAAAGCTGAAGCTCCAATGATGTGAAGAACTGACTGATTGGAAAAGACCCTGATGCTAGTAAAGACTGAAGGCAAGAGAAGAAGGGGATGACAGAGGATGAGACAGTTGTACGGCATCACCAACTCGATGGCCATGACTTTGAGCAACTAAGAGATAGTGGAGGACAAGGAAGCCTGGTGTGCTGCAGTCCACGGGGTTGCAAAGAGTCGGACACAGCTTAGCAACTAAACAGCAACAATATTTATTTTATGATATAAAAGGTGTAGAGCCTTATATGAAATACCCCCCTGTATAGGTCACCGTGTAGTAATATCACCTGTAATTCTTTCTACTTAGTGTTAGGTGTTAGGTAAATACTCTCTCTCTGCCAGAGGAGAAGATAAACCTTCAAAACCCATGAACAGAATCAATATTTTTAGACTAGGTCATTTTAATTAGTGGACCCTCTATCTTTCATGGATGTTGTGATCAAATCATTATTCTCCAAAATGTGGTTTGTAATTTTAATGATTTTAGGAGAAAAATCAACCCCTTTGCATGCACACTGAGTTGTTTAAGCCATGTCCAACTCTTTGTGGCCCTATGGACTGTAGCCCAGGAGGCTCCTCTGTCCATGGGATGTCCCAGATAAGAATGTTGGACAAGTTCCTTCTCCAGGAGATCTTCTCAGACCAGGGGTTGAACCCACATCTCTTGCATTGGCAAGCAGATTCTTTACCATTGAGCTACCCGGGAAGCCCATGGCACCATGTACAGAAAGCCCAAATAACAAAAGAGCCCAGAAACTGGCCAGAAGGATACACAGATCCCGAGAGCGTGCTGGAACTCAGGGTAGCCGTCAACAAGGCCTGGGGTTTAGTGAAAGTTTTCTAAAAGCAGAAAGTACTGACCCATTTCTTACATGCCCACCTGGTGCTGCCCCTCCCCATGCCCCTCCCCACTTGAGGTCTCTGTCCAAACACAGGAGCCAATGAGCAGGAGCCATCCTCTCGTGACCACGCCCACCGAGTGCCCGCATGGTCATGCCCCCCAGGTGGACAGATCACGCAAGTCCATTTTCTTGGCAGACTTCTCTCGGCTCTCAGCTCTAGATTTTTAAAAGCTATTCTCAACCTGCAGAGTCTAATGGCTCTTGGTTTTATCTTTTTAAACCACTGCCTCCTAACCTTGGCAAGAATCCTCCATTTCAATCATTTTATGGCTCTTGATACTTTTTCGGTGCTTAAAGACCCTCTGGGACCCCTCTGCTCTCTGAAAGCTTTCTCGGTTTGCCCTTTGCACCAGCGTCACCTCTTGGGAATTCAGAAATCTTGTAGCTTTCCCGAGTACTCAGGGCATGGCAGCTCGTAAACCAGGATTCAAAACGACAACAAAAATCTATGCCTTTTTATTTTCTCCAGTTTACCGGGCTGCCCCATCATGGAGCGACGTGAATAATTCACAACGACCCTGCAAGGTACTTTAATAATGCAAACCACACTAATGAAACACTATGAGCCTAGCACTCCACTAATGACCACGCGTGGCCACAAAATTAATGATCTCCCTGAACTCTTCATCCAAAAACATCCCACAGTCCCTGGTGGTTTTAAGATATCCAGAAGCTTCACCCTTCCTCACAGCCGGTTTGCTGGCTACTCTCAGAAAGTACACAGGGCCAAGACAGGAAGTGTGCGCTTCAAACTGGAAAATTACAAATACGTGAACCCACTTTTGAAATTCCCCTTTGCCCTGGACTGAAGCCAGGACCAAGTCTTACACTCCCAGCCATGCCCGAAAGATGCTTGGAGATTCTTCTAATCCAGGGCCTCAGGAGCTTTTCATGTTGACTTCTAGAGGACGAGGCACTGGAGTGCAAGTGTGTCTTAACCCAGTCTGACTTTTACGTCTTTTTAATTTGTTTAAATGTGTCCTAACAGCTACCCACATCTGCTGCTCTATTGCACCTGCCTTTTTATTTATTTATTATTATTCTATTAAGAAATATTTCCCATGTGGCTCAGTTGTAAAGAAGCTTCCTAACAATGCAGGAGACCCAAGTTTATCCCTGGGTCAGGAGAAGACCCCCTGGAGAAGGAAATGGCAGCCCACTCCAGGATTCTTGCGTGGGAGATCCCCTGGGCAGAGGAGCTGGCAGGCTACAGACCCTGAGGTCGCTGAAGAATCAGACGTGACTTAGCTGCTAAACAGCAACGCTGAGAAACAGGGTAAAAGGTTGAAGCTCATCATTGCATTTTTCACTAAAGATTTCCATCACAAACCCACAACCAAAGCAAGCTCTGGAAACGGGGCATTCTTCGAAGACAGGCCAAAGCAGAAAACCCACCGAATCAGACAACTCACCACCATGAGTTTATTCGTGTCAAACATGTTAGGAGCTTATTAATATAAAAACACTGGGTCGACTGTCACAGTCACAGATCCAGCAGGGAATCTGACCTCAGCATGCCGTGCAGCACGTGATGCCGCGTTGGCAGGCACACATGGTCGGGTTTCTTTTATTTATTACTCATCATTGCTGATAGGAGGACCCCAGGGACTAGCTGTCGGGGCCCACACTGCCATTTGACGTGGCTTTACCAGGGAAGACTTCCGGTTTCCTCAGCCTGTCTCCTGTCCCCCCCTCGGGCTCTGAAGTGTCACAGGATGACTGGGTAATGTGGCTGTGTGTGCGCTGGTAATGCGCCGTGTGTGTGCAGACCAGCATGTGGACACATCACACTCTTCTTTGAGGAATTTACACCAAAACGTTGGTAAGGAAGGAGCAAAGCAGAGTGTCAGAGTTGATTTCCAATCAGGATATCCCACCAGGCAGCCGGCCAGCTTCCGCTCCTTTGAATTCAGCCAGAAAGACATGACCTTCCTTACAAGTGAACACAGCCTCTGGGCGTGACTGTGGACGTCCGCCTTGCAGAGGACTCTGAGTCATTCAGTAACCAATGAACTCCCGCAGGAGGCTTTGGCTCCCCAGTGAAGTCTGAACACTCAGAAGGGTAGCCTTAAGCTGTCTGGTCATTCTCCTTAGATGATTCACTTTACCCTTAATGATGATACTTTACCCTTAATGATGATTCTCAGGACAAGTATATATAGACCAGGCAGACTCATACACTGCTCTTTTCTGGGGGGGGATTTTTTTCCTTAATATATATATTTTATAGATGAGCTTCCCTGGGGGCTCAGAGGTTAAAGCATCTGCCTGGAATGTGGGAGACCTGGGTTCAATCCCTGGGTTGGGAAGATCCCATGGAGAAGGAAATGGCAACCCACTCTAGTACTCTTGCCTGGAGAATCCCATGGACGGAGGAGCCTGGTGGGCTACAGTCCACGGGGTTGCAAAGAGTCGGACACGACAATATAGTTGACTTACAGTATTTCAGGCGCACAGCAAGGGGATTCAAATATACATATACACATATGTTATTTTTCAGATTATTTTTCCATTATAGGTTATTACAAGATATTGACTATAGTTTCCAATGCTATACAGTAAACCTTTGTTGCTTGTTGCATTTCTACTTTTTAATTAAAAATCTATTCATACTAAGTAAAACAAGTGGAATCAAAATGTCATAAATTTTTAGTTAGGGAAAAACCCTTAAGTTTCCTAAAATATATATTATATGTACTATTTATATTTATGTATACAAATAAGGTTTTGTACTACCCTTGAGAAAGGCTTAAGAAGAGCATAAAAAAGGGAGAGATGGAAAAATTGGAAAGCATGAACTCAGTGAAATTGGAACTGAATATGAGACAGAAAAAGTGAAGCAAACGAGATGAAAACCGCAGATGATCACGTTGTCCAGCTGCTCTTAAACATGGCTGCTCATTAGAAACACATCTGGGGCTTTGGAGAAAAAAATGGAAATGCTATTTAAAACATTCTTAACTTTTAACATAGAAATCCTACTTCTGGGAATTCATCCTAAGTAATCATTTGTCATATCACAAAGATGTGGCTACAAGAACCTTTTATAAAACAATTAATAAGAAGAAAGAATCGAAAAACACCTTATGGGCCCAATACTGATGGCCACTTACGAGAATGTACCCGTACAGTCACGTGCTTTGCAGTTGTTGAAGGATCATTATGCTTAGTAAGAGGAAGAAAAGCAAAAATGTTTCCAGTTTATAAGTTTACGTATTTGGCGAATTTTATATATTATGTAAATTTATGAATTGTGTGTATTGGATGTGTAAAGGAAAGACAGACACACACGAAGTCTGTTCCCCAAAATGTAAACAGCATATGCTTTTCTGAATGCTAGAATTAGAGACGATTCTCATTTTCTTCTTGCTTATCTACATTTCCTTCATAAAAGCCTCTTATTTTTATAATAATGCTTAATGATGCTAAAAAAAAAAAAACCCAGCAACCCGGAGAGGCAGAGGACAGTTTTTGGTTTGTTTTGGTGATTAATACCTTTTAATTTTTTCTCTGTTTCTGGTTCTTATTGGGTTTTTTGTTTGTTTGCTTGTTGTTTCATAGATCAGGCTATTCAAGATGACTGTAACCTCACAAAGGGGATTTCTCCCAAATAGAATTCCAGATTATACTGTTTCGTTCATATTTTCCTGCTGACCTGATGAAGTTATCCTCACCTGCCTCCAGGGGAGAGAAACCACCTCAGATTGGAGAGTGAAAACAACACAGACGCCGTCTACCACCTGGGCAAGGATTAGGGCATCGGAGGGACTGCTGCAAACACAGCCGGGGTTCAGGCTGGCCAGCGGCCCCCGCACACGCCTCTGGTCCTATAATTGCATGTCCTGAGGCCATCGGTACAAGATCCTCCCTCCGCCACTCCCATGCGATGACAGGGCGGATTCTGGTAAAACACACACAGACACACACACACACACACACATCCACACTCACACATGCACACAGTTAAATTACCTTTTCACTTTCCAAACAAGCACCGAACATCACTCAGGCGAGGAACAGACAGTCTCAGGATCCTGTGACATACTGGAGAGCATTCTTACTTCTCAAAAAAGATTTTCATTCTCACCAAGAGAAGGTGAACTATTCTAATCTGTCGTTTTCTTCCTTTCCATCATTTTTTCCTTTTAGCTCATTTCCAAAATAGGAAGGTAAGTACATGTTTTAAATCATCTGTGGAAGTGCCTTAAATTAGGTCATTTCTTAAAGAAGAAGGAGGAGGAAGGGAGGAGGGAGGAGGAGAGAGGAAAGAAAACAGGAGGGAAGGGAACCGGAGGGAAAGAAGAGAAAAAAGGAAAGAAAGATCACCTGTTCTTTCTGATTATCTCACTGGCTCCTTTTCTATGGATGCTCACCTGTAAAGGCAGCGTCTTAGGGTGACTCACGCCAGCGAGCTGTCTAGGCAGCTTCAGGGGAGAGTTGTACAGACACATTTCTGATTAAACAAAAGTCCCTTTTGATTTATTCATTGGGCAAGAACATGTTCCTCCATCAAAGGCTGACCTAAAAATCTCCTTTATAAAAATTTAAAAGTGTTTCATTGCATGTTTGAAATTGAAGCCCAGGGTGAGAAAGGAAGCAGGATTCTAGTTTATCAAGAATTTAGCAGCAAAGCTCCCTGGGCTTGGAGTTATGGACTTCCTTGATAGCTCTGACGGTAAAGAATCCTCCTGCAGTGTGGGAGACCCAGGTTTGATCCTTGAGTCAGGAAGATCCCCTGGAGAAGGAAATGGCAACCCACCTCATTATTCTTGCCTGGAGAGTCCCATGGACAGAGGAGCTGGGCGGGCTACAGCCCATGGGGTCACAGAGAGTGGGACACGACCGAGCAACTAACACACACTTCGTGACAAGGATTTAAACTAAAATTTATTAATAAATAAAAGGTTGTTCTGCTTATGCTTCTGCTTGCGTTATGTTTGGGAGTTTGCTTTAAGGAGTTTGGCTATTTCCTATAAGTAGCTGAATTTATAATAACATTCTGAAGCTCCAATACTTTGGTCACCTGATGAAAAGAACCAACTCATTACAAAAGACCCTGATACTGGGAAAGATTGAAGATAGGAGGAGAAGGGGGCAACAGAGGATGAGATGGCTGGATGGTATCACCGACTCGATGGACATGAGTTTGAGAAAGCTCTGGGAGTTGGAGATGGACAGGGAGGCCTGGTGTGCTGCGGTCCATGGGGTCACAAAGAGTCGGACACGACTGAGTGACTGAACAACAACAAAGTTATTAATACTATTTATTATTCTTTTACTATATTAGAATTTGTAGTGATTTTTTTTCCATTTCTATAACAGTGTTTGTGCCTTTGGTCTCTTTTATTTTGGGTAAGTCCATATATAAATTTACCAATTTGGAAAAAAAGGAATGATAGCAGACCCTTTATACAAAGTATAGTCTATATATTTCCCCATATCTGCCTGTCATGTACATATGTTGTAGACTTCTTTCCCACTACTAAAATGATCACAAGTGATATACAGTGCACCACAGGGAAGATGATGATGTTTCACGGTAGCTTCATTTGCAAACGTCTGATACAAAAAACACATTACGGAACTATTCTTCCCAGTACAGAAACGGTCCTCTTTAACAGTGTGTGCCTGGCTCTGGTGGTGGTTTAGTCGCTCAGTCGTGTCTGACTCTTCGAAATCCCATGGACTGCAGCCCACCAGGCTCCTCTGTTCATGGGATTCTCCAGGCAAGAATACTGGAGCGGGTAGCCATTCCCTTCTCCAGGGGATCTTCCCGACCCAGGGATTGAACCTGCATCCCCTGCATCGCAGGCAGATTCTTTGCTGTCTAAGCCACCAGGGAAGCCCATATCTCTGACTCTGGAATAAGCTAAAAAGTGGAGGGAAACCAGAGGTTTTCAACTGCCTTTCTGCCTCCCTAACCCACCCAGCACCACCTTCTGACCTGATTACCAAGACCCCCTCCACTGCAGAAAGACGAAGGTGCAGAGTGCTGTTTGCTTCTTAAGGTTCATCCTTGAGAAGAGCAGAATCCACTCAGAATTTTCCCCAGACCAGGGCACCTCAGTGTCAAAGGCACAGAGGAGTCAGATAAGAGTATTTACGTTCAAAATATAAATGACTGCTTCTTGCAAATACACTTTCTGAAGTCCACAGATAAAAATTCAGAAGACGCTGTAAGGCCCTTCTCCATTTAGCCCTCCCGGGTGATGCTGACTTGCAGATGGCACGGTCCACGGGAAGGAAAGTACCAGGATGGGTGTCCATCAGTTTGCACATGTGATGCTGTTGCTTCAAAACCTCGGGAGCATCCGGGGGGTGGGGTGGGGGGATCTGGACTGGGCGCTGGGACCGGAGGGTGAGGAGAGACACAGGAGAGAAGCGGCCCCTCCGGGCTGGGAAGGGCGTGACAGAGCAGGGTACTCACCTCCGAGGCTTGTCAGGGGCACCGAGGGGAGAGTAGATCTTCCCCTTGGTGGCCACAAACCTGACAAGTGTGGAGAGAGGCCATGACGAGGTTCAGGCCCATTTTCAGTCCAGACGACGTCAAGCACCGCGCGCCTCCTGGCTCTGTCTTGAAAAGTGGCTCCCAGAGTGTGGCGGAGGGTGAGACGTCTGTTTCCAAGGACGGGGAGTGGAGGGAGCCTCTGGTTGCCCAGATCGAGCTCCAGGGTCAATGGGGGTCGCATCCTCTCCAAGACCCTCCAGGCGCTGCCCCCGCCCAGAGCTCCGAGGTCTCCCCCGCTCCCTTCCCCGGCCCCCCATCTGCTTAGGGGAGGCTGCTACACTGGGGACAGAGGCCACAACAACAGTATAGCACAGGTGATGGGAAATACTCAGAAGGGAACCAGTCCAGCTCAGCTCAGCCGCTCAGTCATGTCCCATGCTCTGCGACTCCATGGACCGCAGCACACCAGGCCTCCCTGTCCATCACCAACTCCCGGAGTTCACTCAGACTCATGCTCATCAAGTCGGTGATGCCATCCAGCCATCTCATCCTCTGTCGTCCCCTTCTCCTCCTGCCTTCAGTCTTTCCCAGCATCAGGGTCTTTTCCAGTGAATCAGTTCTTCACATCAGGTGGCCAAGGTATTGGAGTTTCAGCTTCAGCATCAGTCCTTCCAATGAACACCCAGGACTAATCTCCTTTAGAATGGACTGGTTGGATCTCCTTGCAGTCCAAGGGACTCTCAAGAGCCTTCTCCAACACCACAGTTCAAAAGCATCAATTCTCTGGTGCTCAGCTTTCTTCACAGACCAACTCTCACATCAATACATGACCACTGGAAAAACCATAGCCTTGACTAGATGGACCTTTGTTGCCAAAGTAATGTCTCTGCTTTTTAATATGCTGTCAAGGTTGGTCATAACTTTTCTTCCAAGGAGCAAGCGTTTTTTTAATTTCATGGCAGCAGTCACCATCTGCAATGATTTTGGAGCCCAAAAAGGTAAGTGAGTCCCAAAATAAGTTACAGTTTTTCCTACCAAAAGCCCCATGGTGGGAACAACCGATATCTTTAAGTCCCATAGGCCAGCTATTTCTGACCTTTCTGGCATCGGGGACAGATATCAAGGAAGACGGTTTTTTCCAGGGACCAGGGTCAGGGTGGGGGTGGTTTGGGGGTGATTCAAGCACATTACATTTATTGCCCACTTTATTTCTAACCTAATGCTGCTGAGGGTCAGACAGGCAGTGCTGGTTCTCGGAGTCGGAGGTTGCATCTTTTAATTTCATGGCTGCAATCACTAACTGCAGTGATTTTGGAGCCCAGGAAAATAAAGTCTGACACTGTTTCCACTGGTTTTCCATTTCCCATGAAGTGCTGGGACCAGATGCCATGATCTTAGTTTTCTGAATGCTGAGCTTTAAACCAAATTTTTCATTCTC
Organism: Litocranius walleri; assembly: GCA_006410535.1. Lineage (NCBI taxonomy): Eukaryota > Metazoa > Chordata > Mammalia > Artiodactyla > Bovidae > Litocranius > Litocranius walleri. The sequence continues at coordinate 321,724 of SJYG01000187.1, read as the reverse complement.
CTCTTTCACTTTCATCAAGAGGCTCTTTAGCTCCTCTTCACTTTCTGGCATAAGCTTCTCTCACTTTCTGCATGTCTGAGGTTATTGATATTTCTCCCAGCAATCTTGATTCCAGCTTGTGCTTCTTCCAGCCTAGCATTTCTCATGATATACTCTGCATATAAGTTAAATAAGCAGGGTGAAAATATACAGCCTTGACGTACTCCTTTTCCTATTTGGAACCAGTCTGTTGTTCCATGTCCAGTTCTAACTGCTGCTTCTTGACCTGCATATAGGTTTCTCAAGAAGCAGGTCAGATGCTCTGGTATTCCCATCTCTTCCAGAATTTTCCACAGTTTATTGTTATTCACACAGTCAAAGGCTTTGGCATAGTCAATAAAGCAGAAATAGATGTTTTTCTGGAACTCTCTTGCTTTTTCCATGATCCAGCGGATGTTGGCAATTTCCTTTCTGGTTCTTCTGCATTTTCTAAAACCAGCTTGAACATCTGGAAATTCACGGTTCACATGTTGCTAAAGCCTGGCTTGGAGAATTTTGAGCATTACTTTACTAGCATGTGAGATGAGTGCAATTGTGCGGTAGTCTGAGCATTCGTTGGCATTGCCTTTCTTTGGGATTGGAATGAAAGCTGACCTTTTCCAGTCCTGTGGCCACTGCTGAGTTTTCCAAATTTGCTGGCATATTGAGTGCAGCACTTTCACAGCATCATCTTTCAGGATTTGAAATAGCTCAACTGGAATTCCATCACCTCCACTAGCTTTGTTCGCAGTGATGCTTTCTAACGCCCACTTGGCTTCACATTCCAAGATGTCTGGCTCTAGGTGAGGGATCACACCATCATGATTATCTGGGTCGTGAAGATCTTTTTTGTACAGTTCTCCTGTGTATTCTTGCCACCTCTTCTTAATATCTTCTGCTTCTGTTAGGTCCATACCATTTCTGTCCTTTATCGAGCCCATCTTTGCATGAAATATTCCCTTGGTATTTCTAAATTTTTGAAAAGATCTCTAGTCTTTCCTGTTCTGTTGTTTCCTCTATTTCTTTGCATTGATCGCTGAGGAAGGCTCTCTTATCTCTTCCTGCTATTCTTTGGAAGTCTGCATTCAGATGCATATATTTTTCCTTTTCTCCTTTGATTTTTGCCTCTCTTCTTTTCACAGCTATTTGTGAGGCCTTCCCCGACAGCCATTTTGCCTTTTTGCATTTCTTTTCCAGAGGGAGATTCTTGATCCCTGTAGGGCTTCCCTAGTGGCTCAGATGGCAAATAACCCGCCTGCAGTGCAGGAGACCGGGTTCAGTCCCTGGGTGAGGAAGATCCCCTGGGGAAGGATATGGCCACCTGCTCCAGGATTCTTCCCTGAGAAATCCCATGGACAGAGGAGTCTGGCAGGGTGCAGTCCTGTGGTTGCAAAGCCAGGCACGACTGAGTGACAGAACACACAGGTGCCTCCTAGCCAGGCACTGGTCACACTCAGGCCATCATGCTCAGGACGACTGCCTTTCTCTCTAGAGATGCTGTCAACAGACAGGCCTGTCTTCCCTAAAGACAGGGCAGCTGGATTTAGAAACCGCAGTGTATGCAGTAACGGCCTCCAGGCCCCGGGAAGGAACCCAGACAGCAGTCGGTGGCCATCTCCATGGCAACAGATGCTCAGCCACCCTTGAGGCAGGGAGGGGCAGCTTTAGGTGGGGCCTGGCGGTGCAGACCAGGGGAGGCGAACCGCCATGTGAGAGGAGCCGGCAAGGGTGGGACGTCCCAGACCAGGACGCCCAGTTTCTCCCCTTCCCTTCATGCTTGTCCCCTGCCAGCTGCGGTGTGCTTCCACCAGCCCAGTTTACGGCAGGGCACTGGGGTCCCAGTGGAGATTGACAGGGTCCCCTTTACTCACCCATCCCCACTGGACACCCTGTTGCAGATCCCAGGAGGTAATGTCTTTCCCTGGCAAGGGCCCGCGGTCTGGCATATGGGGCAAGACACCCTAGTGGCTGATCCTTCAAGTGTACCCACGCCTGGGAAAGCACTTCAGTCTCCCCAGCCAAGCTGCTCGTACACTTAGTTTGCCCCTCTCATTCCCCATTCTCCCTTTCTCTCCACGTCGTTGCTTGTAGGTGATGGGGCAGATGGACGCTCCACGTCACATCCTTTTGCCCAGCCTTGCACAGCATGACCTTTGCAATGTGAACCCTGACCACTGTCTATTGGATGAAAGTTTCTCTACATGGTAGCAGTGTTAGTCACTCAGTCGTGTCCGATTCTTGGCAACCTCATTGACTGGAGCCCCCCAGGCTCCTCTGTCCATGGGATTCTCCAGGCAAGAATACTGGAGTGCGTTGCCATTCTCTTCTCCAGGGGATCTTCCTGGCCCAGGGATCAAACCCTTGTCTCCTGCATTGCAGGCAGGTTCTTTATCATCTGAGCCACCAGGGAAGCCCCTCTGCACACAGTACTTGGCTTCCTTAATTCCCTTGGTGGGAGAGCCTGGTTTGCACAATTTCAGGGGACAGCTTGGGTGAGGCGAGACACAATGTCCACATAAACCAAGACATATTTAGAGGGAGGGGTCCACGTCATCAATTTGCTGATCCCTCGTGGGCTGGAAATTCCCGGTGGATGGCCCCACACTCTTGGCCATTGCCTCGGGCTGTTTTTGAGACCACGTAGGACTTGCTGTCACTGCATTAACCAAGTCCTTGTACTTCAAGGGCATCAAACGGAATTTCTTCCGTTCCTTCTCTGCAGCCACAGGAACCATTGCGGGAATGGGACATCTGGAGGAGGATCTACAGGGCATCACAGCACCTGCATTTTTAGAGACAGTGGGCTGGCAGGCAGGAAACAGGCCACTGAGAGTGGGAATCTGAGCCGTGCCAGAGGAGGTGGGGGTCACTGGAACCTATTTTCAATTCGCTCCTGGATAGGAAGGAAAGTGCTCGCTTTGTGAGAGGGTCTAGCGATCGTGCATGTTGCTAAGCGCTGTTCCGTGGGAGAATATCAGGTGTTTGCCGGGCTTCCCTGGTGGCTCAGGGGTAAAGAATCTGCCTACGGTGCAGGAGATGCAGGAGACCCAGGTTCGATCCCTGGGTCAGGAAGTTCCCATGGAGGAGGGTGTGGCAACTCACTCCAGCATTCTTGCCAGGAAAATCCCTCGGGCAGGGGAGCCCAGCGGGCTACAGTCCATGGACTCCCGAAGAGTCATGGACTGGTTGCCTGAAGCGACCAAGCAGGCACTCCCAGCTGTTTGCCTCCTTCTAACTGCGATCCATCTGGAGCGCTTTCTCGGCTTCTGTGGTCTCCGCCTTCGTGCTCACTTATGCTTTTCAAAGTAATCATGTGGAGGCTGCGGACTAGGAAGCTTCTATAGCAATCTATATTTTAAAAAGCCTTTTTTCTCCTTTTTTTTTTTCTATAGGCAGTGTTTTATTATCTCCTGGGGTGTTTACATTTCAAGGACTTGATAAGATTTACATCTTTAAGAAATAAAGGAAGAAGGCAAATTTTCTCTGACACCTGAGTGCAGTGCACTTCAGTTCAGTCGCTCAGTCGTGTCCAACTCTTGTGGTCCCATGGACCGCAGCACGCCATTCACAGCACCTGCATTTTTAGAGACAGTGGGCTGGCAGGCAGGAAACAGGCCACTGAGAGTGGGAATCTGAGCCGTGCCAGAGGAGGTGGGGGTCACTGGAACCTATTTTCAATTCGCTCCTGGATAGGAAGGAAAGTGCTCGCTTTGTGAGAGGGTCTAGCGATCGTGCATGTTGCTAAGCGCTGTTCCGTGGGAGAATATCAGGTGTTTGCCGGGCTTCCCTGGTGGCTCAGGGGTAAAGAATCTGCCTACGGTGCAGGAGATGCAGGAGACCCAGGTTCGATCCCTGGGTCAGGAAGTTCCCATGGAGGAGGGTGTGGCAACTCACTCCAGCATTCTTGCCAGGAAAATCCCTCGGGCAGGGGAGCCCAGCGGGCTACAGTCCATGGACTCCCGAAGAGTCATGGACTGGTTGCCTGAAGCGACCAAGCAGGCACTCCCAGCTGTTTGCCTCCTTCTAACTGCGATCCATCTGGAGCGCTTTCTCGGCTTCTGTGGTCTCCGCCTTCGTGCTCACTTATGCTTTTCAAAGTAATCATGTGGAGGCTGCGGACTAGGAAGCTTCTATAGCAATCTATATTTTAAAAAGCCTTTTTTCTCCTTTTTTTTTTTCTATAGGCAGTGTTTTATTATCTCCTGGGGTGTTTACATTTCAAGGACTTGATAAGATTTACATCTTTAAGAAATAAAGGAAGAAGGCAAATTTTCTCTGACACCTGAGTGCAGTGCACTTCAGTTCAGTCGCTCAGTCGTGTCCAACTCTTGTGGTCCCATGGACCGCAGCACGCCAGCCTCCCTGTCCATCACCAACTCCCGGAGTTCACTCAAACTCATGTCCATCGAGTCGGTGATGCCATCCAACCATCTCATCCTCTGTCGTCCCCTTCTCCTCCTGCCTTCAATCTTTCCCAGCATCAGGGTCTTTTCAAATGAGTCAGTTCTTTGCATCAGGTGGCCAAAGTATTGGAGTTTTAGCTTCAACATCAATCCTTCTAATGAACACCCAGAGTTGATCTCCTTCAGAATGGACTGGCTGGTTCTCCTTGCAGTCCAAGGGACTCTCAAGAGTCTTCTCCAGCACCACAGTTCAAAAGCATCCATTCTTCAGTGCTCAGCTCTCTTCACAGTCCAACTCTCACATCCATACATGACCACTGGAAAAACCATAGCCTTGACTAGACGGACCTTTGTTGGCAAAGTAATGTCTCTGCTTTTCAATATGCTGTCTAGGTTGGTCATGACTTTTCTTCCAAGGAGCGTCTTTTAACTTCATGGCTGCAGTCACCATCTGCAGTGATTTTGGAGCCTCAAAAAAAAAAAAGTCTGACACTGACTGTTTCCCCATCTACTTGCCATGAAGTGATGAGGCCAGAATTTTAGGGTAATTACGATGTACACATTACCTTTGTTTTAGGGGGATGACAGCAGAGGGCACTTCATCTGTTTCAGGGCCAGTGTCCACAGCATTCTCCTCCTCCTCCTCACTTTGCCCAGAGGCTCGGCCCTTCAGCATCTCTGCTGAGCTGTGTCACGGTGCTTGGGGCTCCACCTGTGGCCGCCTGTGTCCCCTTGGCTTTGCAAAAAGGCACAGCAAGCTCTCCAGTGTGCTCGCCTCCCTCCCTCCGTCTGTCTGCCCCCAAAGCTGGCAGTCGGGGCCACCACGCGTTCTTCTCTAAATTACTTCCTGCCCGCTTCCTAACTGCAGCCCTCCCTGGGCTTCAGCGCCCACTCACACTGCCCACAGCAGAGACTGGCGCAGGGTACAGAAGGTCCTTTCCCATCTCAGCCATCTGCGCTGTGTACAGCTCCCCGAACAAGCGCGTCGAGCCCGGGTTGCCCACAGCGCAGGCACATTCTTTACTGTCTGAGCCCCCAGGGAAGCCCAACAAGTGCACTGGGGCTTTGCCAATAAGACCATCTGACCATTTTCCTAGATTCCACAGAAAGGCATTTCAGTGTGGCTCTCCAGTGCACGTGGTGGGGAAAGCGTTTCCATCAGCCTGTAAGTCAGAGTGGCATCCTCCATGGTGAGGAATGAATGAGGGTCTTGCCTCCGTTCATGAAAAGAAAGGGATCGTATACGCTATCTTGAGAGAACAGTGGGGCCAGCAGATTCTATGAATTTCCTTTGCTCTTCTCATAAAGACCTCGGGACGGAATTCTGATCCCAGACATCAGAGATCTATTTGTCACAGCTGAGTCAGCTCATTTCAGCAATCGTTCGTTCCTACAGACAGGAATCGTACTGGACGATTGCACGCATGGGATTCGAGTTTAAGGTATGTTGCCTTGGACCGATTTCCTTGTTGAGGCTGGTTTGGGTTTGAGATGTTTGACTAACAATTTCTTTCTCCATGATTTCAGGAAATCGCCACAAACGGGTCTGATTAGCCCCTGGGAAAAGCCATACAACTATGGGTCCCCTGCGGCCAAACTGCTGAGTCACTTCCAACAGCTGTCAGGTGACCGCAGGACTCAGCAGAAGCAGGGGGAGAAGTAATGCTCGTCCATTTAACCCAGCGTGGTGACGGTTCATGGACTTAGAATCAGAAAGTCATAGGTTCACTTGTCATCTCTTCTATTTATGACGCTAGCTGGATAATTAGTGTCTTTGAACCTCAATTTTCTCATCTATAAAAATTAAATGAAACCTAGCTCTTACGCTAATTGTGAGAATTGAATGAGATAACATAATCAGATAGTCAAGACGTAATTACCAGCAACTGCCACGTGCCAACCATTCAGTGTAATGCTTTTCTAGCTGCTAACTTAATGGAATTCTTAACGTATGCCAGGCTCCGAGCTATGTGGGTGACATGCATTCCTTTACTGAATCTTTGCAAAAAACCTCTCTCATTATCCTCATGTTACAGGTGAAGGAGAGTTCCTCGGTGGCTCAGGCAGTAAAGAATCTGCCTGCAGGTTCAACCCCTGGGTCCGGAAGATCCCCAAGAGGAGGGCATGGCAGCCCACTCCAGTATCTTGCCTGGAGAATCCCAAGGACAGAGGGGCCTGGTCGGCTACAGCCCATGAGTCAGGCATGACTGAGTGAAGAAGCTGAGGCAGCTAGAGGTTAAGAAGTCTCCCCAAGGTTAACGATTGCAGGCCCAGGGATCCTGACAACAGAATCCAGAGTTTTCCAGCACCTTGAACTCTAGTGCAGTTTTTTCTTTTTCTTTTTTTGGCTCCCTACTAGAGAGCGCATGATTAATTGTTTCATAAGTATTTACTGCTTCTTCTGAACAGAGTCTGCCTGTGGCTAATACATGTCAATGTATGGCAAAACAAATGCAGTAATGTAATTTAAAAAATAAATAAATTAAAAAAATAAAATAAAAAAAAAAAAACGATTAAATCTTATTGACAACTTACCCTATTGTTATTCTTCCCTTAAACACAGGAAAATATTAATAGGGGAAGGGAATTCATAACCCGCTCCCTCCGCTGGGAAGTCAGGGAACCACTGCCAAGGTTTAGCCCACTCTGTGCACACATCATCAGGTCTGTTGTTCAGTCACTAAGTCGTGTCCGACTCTCTATGACCCCTGGCCTGCAGCACGTCAGGCTCCTCTATCCTTCACTATCCCTGGAGTTGGCTCAAACTCATGCCTGTTGAGCTGGTGATGTTATCTAGCTGTCTCATCTGTTTATCAGATATACTCGGAAAGCTGCTGTCCTACATATTCAGTTGTCCTAGGAGAATGGTCCTCTCTGCATTTGTACTTTGACTAGAAATACCAGTGCTTAAGAATGGCTCCACCGATTCGATGGACATGAGTTTGAGCAAGCTCTGGGAGTTGGTGATGGACAGGGAGGCCTGGCATGCTGCGGTCCATGGGGTCACAGAGTCGGACACGACTGAGCGACTGAACTGAACTGCAGGATGGCTCCCATCCCAGGCACTTCAGTTAGTTCTTTCATTTGCCTTCATTACACCCCTGAAGCCAGACAGAAGACTGTTGCTTTAGCAACAATAAAGGAAACCGCAGTAAAGGAAATCCTGTGTATTTTGCTGTCCCCTTGTGGCCATCTTAAATTTCTTTCTAAAAAATTTCCAATTAAATCTTACTTTAATTTCCAATTAAAAGTCCTCTCCTCAGAGGACCAAGTATGCATTCTCTGTGCCACTGTCGTCAATGTACACCAGCACACTGAAGTTTAATTGAGCTATGTCTGAACAGTGACGACTGAATTCTCAGCTGCACTTGAAAAGGAAGGATTGAAGCTTCCACCATGTAAAGTTAACTCCTTTTATCCCAGAGTTTAGTGCTGGAGCTTGATCATTCACCACTGGGAAAGACCCTGATGCTGGGAAAGACTGAAGGCAGAAAGAGAAGGGGGCGGCAGAGGATGAGATGGTTAAATACCACCACTGACTCAATGGACATAAATTTGAGCAAACTCTCAGAGACAGTGGAGGACAGAGGAGCCCTGTGGCCTGCAGTCCATGGGGTTGCAAAGAGTCAGAGATGACTTAGTGACTGAACAACAACGGCATTTGGAAGGGACAGGAGGAGAATTATGAACTTAGCATTGTGTAACCTGCTATTTATGAAAATGTTAAATAATCTGAATATTTTACATAGAGACAGAAGGCATAAGAAAGAATCCATGAGTTATCTGTGGAAAATTCTGAAAGACATGGGAATACCAGACCACCTGACCTGCCTTCTGAGAAATCTGTATGCAAGTCAGGAAGCAACAGTTAGAATAGAACAACAGACTGGTTTCAAATAGGAAAAGGAGTGCGTCAAGGCTGTATGTTGTCAATCTGCTTATTTAACTTATATGCAGAGTACATCATGAGAAATGCTGGGCTGGATGAAGCACAAGCTGGAATCAAGATTGCTGGGAGAAATACCAATAACCTCAGATATGCAGATGATACTACCTTTATGGCAGAAAATGAAGAGCCTCTTGATGAAAGTGAAGGAGGAGAGTGAAAAAGTTGGCTTAAAGCTCAACATTCAGAAAACTAAGATCATGGCATCCAGTCTCATCACTTCATGGCAAATAGATGGGGAAATGATGGAAACAGTGACAGGCTTTACTTTTTGGGGCTCCAAAACCACTGCAGATGGTGATTGCAGCCATGAAAATAAAAGATGCTTACTCCTTGGAAGAAAAGCTATGACCAACCTAGACAGCATATTCAAAAGCAGAGACATTACTTTGCCAAAAAAGGTTTGTCTAGTCAAGGCTATGGTTTTTCCAGTGGTCATGTATGGATGTGAGAGTTGGACCATAAAGAAAGCTGAGCGCTGAAGAATTTATGCTTTTGAACTTTGGCTTTGGAGAAGACTCTTAAGAGTCCCTTAGACTGCAGGAAGATCCAACCAGTCCATCCTAAAGGCATCAGTCCTCAGTGTTTATTGGAAGGACTAATGCTGAAGCTAAAACTCCAATACTTTGGCCACCTGATGCAAAGAGCTGACTCATCTGAAAAGGCCCTGATGCTGGGAAAGATTGAGGGCAGGAGGAGAAGGGGGCAACACAGGATGAGATGGTTGGATGGCATCACCGACTCCATGGATATGAGTTTGGGTGGACTCCGGGAGTTGGTAATGGACAGGGAAGCCTGGCATCCAAGGGGTCGCAAAGAGTCGGACATGACTGAGCGACTGAACTGAACTGATGAGTTATCTTCATACAGTAAAATTTTTAAGAGGAAAAAATTTATTGACTAGTTTAAAATCAGTTGGTTAGACATTTATCAAACTCTTTTCTATAACTTTCTAATGTTTATTTCCATTCTCACCATCCCAAAAACATGCCCTAACATCAATAAGTTTTTTTCTTCCACTGTCACCAAACACCATGAAAACAAGTATTTTAAGAACTAGACTTGTGTACTGTGCAATGCCAATAATGGAACATTGAAAATGACTGTTTTGCTCTTTGTTAGATCTGTCTTTGTCAAAATTTACTCTTTCACTCCAACTTATATTAAAAGTGGAAAATTTTAAAAGTTCTTGTGATAAATTACCTCTGGGTCAGCAAAAAGTTTATAAGGTATATTTAACATATCCCCTGTATAGATAGTGTATAGAGAGACCTTGTTTTACTCCGTGGGAAAGTTGACATAGATATCTGGGTGTTAATGGGTTAAAATCATCTGTCTGATCTGGATATGAGAGCAGTCACATTACTAAAGTTTAAAATAAACATTTGTTAATGTCTATGCAAACAGCATTTCTTTTGACAGGAGTAAAGCAACAGCATTTTTTTTTTTTCGATTACAAAGTTTCATTGCTAAGGATTCTCTCAGGAAAATGTGCATACAGCCTGGATGGGAGGGGAGAAGGGATACATGTGTGTGTGGATGGCTGCGTCCCTTTGCCGTCCATCTGAAATTATCAACACTGTTCACTGGCTACACCCCAACACAAAATACAAATGTCCAAAAAAAGGGAGAGAAATGTGCGTACATTCTACACATAGAGTTTTGCGTTTTGTCTCACCTGCAGCCCCTTTGAAGCCCACCATGAGTCCTGAAGCCTGATCCCGCCGTGTCCAGAGCTGTCCGTTCAGTACCAGCGAGGCCCCTCAGGCCCACGAGCCCGAGGAAGACAGTGGGTACCTGTTCCCGGTAAGTCGTCGTAAGAAGGTGCAAGGCTGGGCATCTGGGCCACGAGTCACTGGAGGGCATGTGTCAGTCTCAACAGCACACGTGGTGCGCGGGCAGTCTTTCTCGCGTGTCCACAGGGCTACAGACAGGCTGCTTCTGTAGCTGTTTAGTTGCTAAGCTGTGGCTGACTCCTGCGACCCCATGGTCTACAGCCCGCCAGGCTCCTCCGTCCACAGGATTTCCCAGGCAAGAATACTGGACTGGGTTGTCATCCCCTTCTCCAGGGGATCTTCCTGACCCAGGCATCAGACCCAGGTCTCCTGCACTGGCAGGCAGATTCTTTACCAAACAGAGCTGCATACACTTTTTATTTTATAGATATTATTACTGGCAATGCTGCTGATACACCGACACAAACTCATTTTTTTTTAAAGAATGCACTATACTCTCAGGTGAAGGTGAAGTCGCTCAGTCGTGTCTGACTCTTTGCGACCCCTTGGACTGTAACCTACTAGGCTTCTCTGTCCATGGGATTCTCCAGGCAAGAATACTGGAGTGGATTGCCATTTCCTTCCCCAGGGGATCTTCCCAACCCAGGGATCGAACCCAGGTCTCCCGCATTGGAGGCAGACGCTTTAACCTCTGAGCCACCAGGGAAGCCCATACCTCAGAGAATTCCTTATGGAATGAAATTTCATCCTTTCTCCCAGTTAGCCCCAGTGGGTTCACCATTACTGGCTCTGGGGCTAGAACAGGGGTAAGACAGGATGTCTGCTTTCGTCACTGGCATATACTCTCAGTGAACCACTAAAATCAGTTACTTTACAATACTGTGGTGGTTTTGCCATACACTGACATGAATCAGCCACAGGTGTACATGTGTTCCCCATCCTCAACCCCCGCCCCCTGCCACCTCCCTCCCCATCCCATCCCTCAGCATTCTCCCAGTGCACTGGTTCTGAGTGCCCTGTTTCATGCATCGAACCTGGACTGGCGATCTATTTCACATATGATAATACACGTTTCAATGCCATTCTCTCAAACCATCCCACCCTCGCCTTCTCCCACAGAGTCCAGAAGTCTGTTCTATATATCTGTGTCTCTTTTGCTCTCTCATATACAGGGTCATCGTTACCGTCTTTCTAAATTCCATATATATGTGTCAGTATACTGTATTGGTGGTTTTCTTTCTGGCTTACTTCACTCTGTATAATAGGCTCCAGCTTCATCCACCTCGTTAGAACTGATTCAAAGGCATTCTTTTTGATGGCTGAGTAATACTCCACTGTGTGTATGTACCACAGCTTTCTTACCCATTCATCTGCTGATGGACATCTAGGTTGCTTCCATGTCCTGGCTATTATAAACAGTGCTGCGATGAACAGTGGGGTACACATGTCTCTTTCAATTCTGGTTTCCTCTGTGTGTATGCCCAGCAGTGGGATTGCTGGGTCATATGGCAGCTGTATTTCCAGTTTTTTAAGGAATCTCCACACTGTTCTCCATAGTGGCTGTACTAGTTTGCATTCCCACCAACAGTGTAAGAGGGTTCCCTTTTCTCACATCCTCTCCAGCATTTATTGTTTGTAGACTTTTCGATAGCAGCCATTCTGACCGGCGTGAGATGGCACCTCATTGTGGTTTTGTAAAGTCAGAACATCTTACTGGAGAAAACTTCACAATCTGAAACAGACGTAGTTCTTTCTCCCATGAAAAATACATCAAGATGACTATTCTACTTCCTATGAGCTGGACCACTTCTTACCTCAAAAGATCTAATTCTTGGGATATGGGGGAAGAAGTTTGCTCAGTTTGCAGGACTGTTCCCCAGATTAAGGATTATCAACTCCTGGTAAAAAGCTGACCGCTGACCTCTGAAATATCATGGGAAAGATCGAAGCACTGCTTTTGCATTGCTCATTGCTTGCAAATCAGTTACTTCTACACCACTTAGAAGCCATATGGTAAAATATTATTTCCCCTTCTAATTTTTGCTAAGAACCAAAGAATAGTGCAGAACTTCGTTGTTCATGCTCACAAGGAAACTCATGTAACAAGCCCATGTGTATTATACATCTTAAAATATTTCCATCTGCTTCTGAAGTTTCCATATGAGAATGCCAAAAAGTCTCTTACAGATTAACAAGAGGGTAAATGGGGAATTTCAGGGGCTCTTTTCCCAACCACATCTTCCCACCTCTCCCTGCCTGCCCACCCCACACACACCTAGTAAACGTTTGGTTAGCGTTTCACTCTGAATGAGCTCTGTATCCACATGCAAAAGATATTATCTTTACATTTTCCATAACCTACTCTGACCACAGGAGACATTCATTCACTACATGTCAGACTCGATATGACACAGAAGATTGTTTCCATGTTCATCAGGGCACGACTGTGTATCTGGGGAGGCTAAGCCCCATCCTCGCCCCCAGATCCTTCAATCTGACGCTAGAAAAAGCACTCACTGTCACAGTTTAAAGGAGCAAAAGGGATATTTTTCCAGCCGCAAATATGGTTGCATTTCTGAATGATAGTAGAATTTGTCTTTGGCAAGGCTCTTAAAGAATGCCTTCAATCTTTCCCAGCATCGAGGTCTTTTTTAATGAGTTGGCTCTTCGCATCAAGTGACCGAAGAACTGGAGCTTCAACTTCAGCATCAGTCCTTCCAGTGAATATTCAGGGTGGACTTCCTTTGGGACGGACTGGGTTGATCTCTTTGCAGCCTGAGGAACTGTCAAGAGTCTTCTCCAGCACCACACTTTGCAGAATAACTGAAAGTCAAAGTCGCTCAGTTATGTCTGACTCTTTGCGACCCCCATGGACTGTACGGTCCATGGAAATCCCCAGGCCAGAATCCTGGAGTGGGTATCTTTACTCTTCTCCAGGGGATCTTCCCAACCTAGGGATTAAACCCAGGTCTCCCACATTGCAAGTGGATTCTTTACCAACTGAACCATGAGGGAAACAAGAATCTGCAGTGGGTAGCCTATCCCTTCTCCTGTGGATTCTCCTGACCCAGGAATCGAACCAGGGTCTCCCGCATTGGGGACGGTTTCTTGTCCACCTGAGCTATCATCAGTTTTCTCACTGATGTGAGGAGCTGAGCAAAGCTTTTAATCTGATGCACAAACTGAAAGCTACAAACGTGTGTTTGTGACAAAATGAGATTCGGCTGCAGCGTATCCTCCTGCACGTTCAGCCGAGAAAGCCAAGCACTCTTGTGATGCACTGGGCCGGACGGCCTGAAATACCCGCGTTTTTGCTCAATGGTCTTTTCTGGAAAAGGGTTCAATCAGGGGAGGACATTAAGGAAAACTCCCTGAGTGCTAACGTGGCAGACACTGGACGAAGTGCTTTGCAGGTTGCATTTCACTGAATTCTCACAAGTACTCTCTAAAGTGGATCCTATTACTATTTCCATTTTAAGATGGAATAAACTGGAGGCAGGGAGTTGAGGACACATGTCCAAGGTCACATGGCTACTGAGCAGTGAGCCAGGATTTTAAAGAGCCGACGAAGCTGTAGCCTGGAGCAATTCTAGTTTCCACGTTGACTCAAGCTCTACCTTCTGCTCAGCTGCTTAACAACTTCTTTCCTTGTTTCAGAATAATTCTTCACCCATTTTATGAACGTGATCGAGTCGTATTTCAGCTCAGAGCATCCTGCAAAAGTATGTTATGAATCATGGATATTTTTGTACATACAAGTAATCTTCAGAGAAGCTACATTAAAACTCACGGGTTCCTTAATTTTCGAGAAATTGCTTACGTGCATGCACAGAATTCACGCTCTCTGCTATTGCAAACATACGCTGCCACTTGTCCCGGGTGTGCGGCTTGAAACTGATCTAGCCTATCCTTGTTTATAGTTTAGGGAGTCAGAGGCTCTGGCAAACCAGTGTTTTTGTTGATTCCAGTGAACGAGTTAAGGAGAAAAGAGTCTTTCCACAGATCACTATCTGACTAGCGAGACCAATTTAGCCACTTTATGGCGAAAGTTGTGAATTGTTCAGAAGTTTTCGAAAGCACGCAGTGCCACCGGCCTGCCTTCTCTGGCTGCCAAATCGGAGGCGCCGAGGGAGATGGCATGTCCTTAGTAAACAGCTCTGCAGCTGCTGAAAAGGTCAAGTGGTTTAGCACGTTCTCGTCTACGAACAGCTCTGTGCCTTCCAGGCCACAGGCTCGCTCTTGAAAGGAGGAAAATGAGCCGCCCTGAGCTCAGCTGACTGAGGCGAGACGCACGAAGCGCTGAGGCCATCTCCCGTGGTGGGGAGAGGGGCCACTCTCTCGGAAAGCTTCTGTCTGCAGAGTCGGTGCAAAGAAAGCCAAGGCGAGGCACATGAGGGCCCAGATGATAACAGGAAGCCACAGAGTTCGGAAGCAGATTTCTTTTAGGTCATTCTGTGAGGCGCTTGTGATGCCACCTCCTTCACCATGAAGCCAACCCAACACTTTACATCCCTGAAGCAGCATTCCATTTGAAATCGATAAAACTCTGCTCAGCTCTAACTTGTATAAACATGTTCACGAATCAGGGCACTCTGCCCTGTTTACAATACTTTTCAGTAATCCTGCAATGAAAACAGGGGACCTGCATTTAACCAACACCAGCACTCTGAGTGGGGATGTTTGCTTAAATATGTGTGTGTGTGTATGTGTGTGTGTGTGTGTATACATACACGGTGGGCTTTCCTGCTGGCGCAGATGGTAAAGAATCCTCCTGCAATAAAGGAGACCCGGGTTTGACCCCTGGTTGGGAAAATCATAAACACCCCAACTTATTTCCTCAATGACCACCAGGACACAATTGTGTAGGCAGGCCTCATCAGTACACATCCCTCCTTTGGGTTTGTTGCAGGGCAAATCAGATCCCTTAGTTGAAAACTGGACCTGGAGAGAGGCAAGCAGTAGAATAATGGGAGGAGAGAGCTGTGTTGAAACAAGTGAACCCCTTGTGGTGTTCAGCACAAGGGACAGTGTTTGAGGTCCTTCAGTTCTTTAAAACTTTCCAAGACAATAAGCTTCATGCATAAGGATGTAGGAATAAGGATAATTGCCAAAGCGCTTGAAAGAAAATAATAAACTCCACCAATAGAAGCAGTTAAATATGTGCTGGAATATTATACAGCTGTTAAAAATACTGCTGCCACCTACATTCACTGACATAAGATGCCCGTGATATCATTTAGAAAGCAAGGCAGGTAGCAATCCCACCTGGGTTTTGTATGCATGCATGTGTGTGTGGGTAGCATGGAACAATATGCTTTAAAGCGTACATGAACAATTAACTCAGATGGGTGGATAATATTTATTTTCCGGCATATAAGTCTCTGAGTTTTCTCATAACATTTTATTTTTTTAAATAAGAAAAAACTGAAGTGTTTCCATTGGAGGAGAAAACACCTCCTCAGCAAACGTTTATGAACCATAACCATCTGGGGTGGTGGGGAGGTACTAACTGGAGTTTTGTGAGTCATCATTGTCAATATTTAATTCCCTCCTGTGCTACTGAAATTCCACCTACAGCTTAGGCAGAAATGGTTAACTCACGTTCTACAGGAAAACATTCCTTGGACCTAAAGAGCTTTCCTTGACAGAAGAGAAGATGATAAATCAAAGGAGACTAATTTCATCATTAACTGAAACACGTTTTGTCCATCACCTCTGGACACCAGCTTAGGAAAGACACAACACCATCCAGGTCTATCCTAACTGTATGGGACAGACCAGGCATGACAGCTAGTCTTCCCTCCACCATGGAACACCATGGAATACATCCCAGTAATCACAGTGGAAACTGCACGATATTGTTTCCTTCAAGTTTCTACCTGGGCCTTTTGGATCAACACTTCTGGGGAAATCCAGCGGCCATGGGGGCGTTCCGAGTCCTCTAAGACAGCCGGTCTGTGAGGACTCTGCGCCTGTCTGGCGAGGCCACAGGAGGAGAGAAAGGCCTCCTTAGCCCCCGGTCCACCCCAGCCCAGCTGTGTGCGAAGGAAGAGGCCCCCATGACTCTTGCCCCAGCTCCCTGATGCCAGCTGCGTGGGAGATGCTAGCAAGGACCGCCATGCGGAGCCCATCAACCCACAGGACTGGGAGGAGGAGTCAGACAGTGCTGTTTTTAAAACTCCCAAGTTCTGAGGTTTGCTCTGGCACAGAGATGACCGAATCACCAGGAAACCACCACGAACACCTTCTGCTCCCAACCCCATTGCCTCTCTCCATTTTCCACATTAAACTTGGTTTCCTACAGAATCTCAAATAAACAACGAATCATTTGGATGGTATGCAAAGGAAAATGCACTATGCCCATCGAAAGAAAGATGCTTTACCTCTCCAGTGGTGTTCAAAGCATGATTATAAGGAATGGCTCTAGATTCCTGTGGGGAAAAGGAATAGCTGTGGCAAAGTGGGTGCCCCTCACCTGCGATGCCGAGAAGCCTGTCTGTTGGCGCCTTTCTCTTCCACATGCCTGTACCCCTTGGAGGAACTTATAATTCCTAAAGCCAAGGAAGGCAGCACCTAAGACAGATGATGGATTGCAGCAATCCCAACACAGTCCTGGAGGAAAAGGACTCCAAAACCCGCCTAAATAGTCTGTCGTGACTGCAAAGTCACTTGAATTATGTCTGCAGAAGGTAAGCCCTCCACTTCGTATTCCAACCAACTGTAGAAATGATGTGTGTCTGAGATGAAATACCCTGTCCTCCCCTGCCTCCTGGAGTTTGCTCAAGCTCATGTCCATTGTGTCCGTGGTACCATCCAACCACCTCATCTTCTGCCACTCCCTTCTCCTTTTGCCTTCAGTCTTTTCCAAAGAGTCAGCTCTTTGCCTCACATGGCCAAAGTATTGGAGCTTCAGCATCAGTCCTTCCAATGAATATTCAGGGTGGATTTCCTTCAGGACAGACTGGTTTGATCTCCTTATGGTCCAAGGGACTCTCAAGAGTCTTCTCCAGCACCACAGTTCAAAAGCATCAATTCTTCAGTACTCAACCTTCTTTTGGTCCAACTCTCAAATCTGTACATGATTACTGGAAAGACCATAGCTTTGACTATATGGACCTTTGTCAGCAAAGTGAGGTCTCTGCTTTTTAATATGCTGTTTAGGTTTATCATAGCTTTTCTTCCAAGGAGCAAGAGTCTAAAACACTAGGGCCTTTTAAAAGAGGAAACTCCTGACTCAGCAACACCAACCTGGTTAAGCAATAATCCAGACAGCGATGAACATGTGCCTCCAAGTATAACTGGGACCCGCCCAAATCGGTAACATTAAGACCCAGCAATTCTCTAAACTAGAGTCATGTGGCTACAAGCCAGTCAGGTCCAGTCACTCGGTTTTCAGGAGAAAGCCGACCGTATTTACCTGTAACAACATTTTCCCCCCATAACACCCACATTGTGGCACTGCCTGATGCTGGCAAACATATCTCCTGGTATCAGAATCAATGCTTTCAAACTGCAGGGCTGGAGAAGACTCTTGAGAGTCCCTTGGACCACAAGGGGATCAAACCAGTCAATCCTAAAGGAAATCAATCCTGAATATTCACTGGAAGGACTGATGCTGAAGCTGACCCTCCAAACTTTGGTCACTTGGTGGGAAGAGCTGACTCATTGGAAAAGACCTTGATGCTGGGAAAGATTGAGGGCAGGAGGAGAAGGGGACCACAGAGGATGAGATGGTTGGATGGCATCACTGACTCGAGGCACATGAGTTTGGGTGGACTCCGGGAGTTGGTGATGGACAGGGAGGCCTGGCGTCCAAGGGGCTGCAAAGAGCCAGACACGACTGAGCGACTAAGCGACAACATGCATCCCATACAGGACCAGGAAGAACGCAAACAGCGAGATGACCGATGGCTCACAATCAGGAGCGCCACCCAGAAGCCAGGGAGTCTTGATCTTCATCCTTTCACTTAAGCCATGTAGATTCCTCCCCACCACAAGCCATCTGATTCGAATCATGAAATACTGGCCTTCACTAACCTAGGAATATTGCCTGTAAGAATATTGAGTCTGAACTTCCTTACAGATGCAATGACTTTCTATTGCATCTTCAAGGCTGTAACGCTGCTGTTCCATTCTGTTTGGGTCCACTATGTTTTGGAATTTGGGTAGTTTTGATGGGAGGCAAACAAGAGAATATAGCAAAGCTTTCAACTGCAGGGGTGTACACGTGAAAGGAACATCCCTGGAACAAAGGGTTTCCACAAACAACTCATTTAATACACGGACTCACGGCCCCTATTAAAATGTCTTTTATTGGTTGTACATTTTCTGATGAGGCCAACACACCCTTTCTTTCGAGGGCCCCTGGCTCCTGAAGACTTAGTTCCTTGTCCTAGCCATGAGCATCTGAGCGAGCACTTTGACAGAAAGGGGTGGCCAAGTGTCTCCTGACGTTGTCACCATCTTCTCCCACCTTCATCGGGCTGTTTGAGTCCATTCCTAGAGGAGCACGATGTGGAACAGAGCGTCCCCCGTGTGAGGTCTTACACACACGAGCAGAAACACCCAGAGACAGAGTCTCTGCAGTCCGTTCCGCAGTAGCAGCAGGAAACCGGAGACTGTCCTGAGACAGGAAGTCCAAGGGTCACCTCCTCACCCCTGACGAGTCCAAGGGGGACCTGACTTCCCAATTCCATTTTCCTTTGAAAATTCTCATTTCCCTTGAGGTGGTGGGATGCGGGCCAGAGCGGTCACCATAGGAACCACATAACCATCACAAGGTTTGACATCTTACCATTTCCTTGATCAAGAACACAGATTCAAAGAACTATTTCATGACACATAAGGAACTCATTCTTCCTTTACTGTGATCTTAGACCAGAGAGCAGAGAGGATTATAAAGTCACGCTTTTCACAAGATACCTTGACTGGAAATGCCACCATTGAATGACCTGGATAAGGCAAAATTACCCCACTTTGGGCAATAATTCCCTGTTAGTTGACTCTGAGAGGTCAGTCATCCAGGCTCTGAAGTATGTCCCCCCATCCCCCGCCTCAATGGTAATTTGCATGAAAAAATGAATTTCTCAAGAATAAGGGTCTAGGACAGGTGGCTTTCTCCAATGTTAAAAACAACCATTACTTCTTTCAAGCCACATTATTGCTCAATTCACTGCATTTCTGGTTACTCTACTAACAGTTAACTTACATCAACGCTAATACTTGTGCCCACCTCAAATCCTGCTCACTAGTTACCTCCTTGGTTTCACGATTTTGTGAAGACACTCCCAAATACAACAAGTCTTTGTGACCCCATGGACTGGAGTCCGCCAGGCTCCTCTGTCCATGGAATTCTGCAGGCAAGAATACTGGAGTGGGTTGTCTTCCCTTCTCCAGGGGATCTTCCAGACCCAGGGGATCAAACCTGGGCCTCCCGCCTTGTAGGCAGATTCTTTCCAGTCTGAGCCACCAGCAAAGCCCCCACAACAAGCAGTAGTTCAAAAGAAAACAGCAACACACACAACCTGGGTAACAGGAGAGCTAGAATAAAACCAGAAAGCTAACAGAGGAAAGGCTATCCAAGGCACACCTCCCTACAAAACAGGTATTCTTAAAGACAACACCGGCGCTTTGGCTGAAAGTTCTCAATTGATATTCAAATTCCGCTTTCCTTACACGGTGGGAGAAAGGTTTCCCCTTAAGGAAGCTTCTCTCACGTTTCCATAGAGGGAAACAGAAGTGCAGACACACCCACCAAGCTCTTCCTTCCTCCCACAGCTCACGAGCAAAAAGTTCCCAAGGTCAAAACAGAGACTTGCCGCGCACCCTCAAAGACACGCACAGCCCAGAGCTCTCTGCCTCATCAGCAGCTACTGAATTCCAGCCTCACGGCCAGCCCGCCTGGGCCATGAAGGACAGACGTGGCCATCCACAGAGAAGAGACGGATTCCACCAGGAAAGCTAGCAGGGGGCGCGTCACGGCAGGAGAGAGAGCCAGCAGATGAGGGAATCCGCGCGCAGGAACAGTCAGCCAGCCATGCTGCGCTCTGCTCAAGCGCTGCAGTCGCGTCCAACTCCAGGCAGGCCCCAGGGCCTGCAGCCCGCCAGGCTCCTCTGCGGGACTCTCCAGGCAAGAATACTGGCGTGGGTTGTCATGCTCTCCTTCAGGGGATCTTCCCGACCCAGGGCTCGAACCCGGGTCTCCTTCACTGGCAGGTGGATGCTCTACTCTCTGAGCCACCAGGGAAGCCCCAGATTATTCAATAGAAGCAGCATTTTCAAATCGAAGCACAAAGGAAGCTAGGGAACCCCACCTGTCAAATTAAAATTCTTTTCAAGCCAAGCTCCACTGAGTAGGTATATACTGAGCAGACCATCAACATTTGCACAAAATCTACAGAAAAACATTCATGTACTTAAATAAACCATTTGAAGCCCACCCCTTACCCCTCTTCCAGCTTTCAATGACCCCCCATAATGGTCTGTATAGTGGGGAATATGTCCCAATAATGGAAGTTAATTACAGAAGGAAAACATTTTTTTCCTCTAAAAATACCTATTTTATTAAAACATCACTTCATCATTTCAGTTCATAGAGGAAAATCACTCCACTCAGAAAATAAATTTGAGATGAGGGAATAAGACAGACACAGGGATAAGCGGACAGGTAAGCTGAATTTTCATAACTGAACCTCTGCGGGTGGCTTTCACACAGAGGTTGGCTGAGCGCATGACAAATTGTTGCCAAATGTAATTTTTGACACAAATAGTGTTCTAGAGTGGCTGTTGTGAAACTCCATCTGTCAAATTCGGTTTGGTGACGGTCAGAATTCAGCGTAGGCTCAAAGAGTGTGCAGAAGGCCCGTGATTCCATCCACGTGATGTCTAAGCGCCTCTTCAGGACAGATGTTCTGTTTTCAGCTTCCAGGGCTGCCCCAGGGAGCCCGCTCCTGGGCTCCACCCGCAACCTTTGCAAAGCCCAGCCATGGCAGCTGTCAGCCTGCATCTCAGATCATACCCTTCTTGGTGCCAACACTATCTGAAGAGCTACTTTCCCTCATGTGTTGGTGAACAGAAACGACAACCACCGCCTCTGCAGATGTAGATTCTGAAATCCCAGTGCTCATAGAGAGCCCAGTCATACCACCGCCCCGTCACTGGGGTCAGGTTCCTCTTGACCACTTTAAAGTAATAACCAGCTTAAGCGTCTGCATGCATGGCCATCGTAGATTGATTCCTGCATTTCTTTTTGAATCATCATGTTTAAAAATGAAAATACACAGCCCTCTCTTCTTGCCCTTCCACCTTCAAGCCCCATGGGCTCCCTCGAGATAGCAGTCAGCAAGGACATATAAATATTGTTGGATGTATTTCCCAGATTCTTGGGCTGTTGAGGGTCCTCAGTGGGCATTTCATCCCATTTCCAAGCCTCTAACAGCCACAGAGGTTTCCAGTTAAAGAGAACAAGCCTGGTAGCCAAATATTCTGATTAGCGTTTGGCAGGGGTTTCAGAAAGGCAAGGCTGACCTTTTCCACACTCTCATCCCTCCCCCTTAGGACAGAGACCCCCGAGAAACACCAACGAATATACTCTGGAAGCACTTCAGTGTCCTCAACTCACATTCACCTCCAAGAATGGAACAGGCAGCTTGAGATCAGAAAAAAAAGAAAAGAAAACCACTTTTTCCACACTGCTTCTAAAAATTCAAA
Source organism: Litocranius walleri (assembly GCA_006410535.1). NCBI lineage: Eukaryota > Metazoa > Chordata > Mammalia > Artiodactyla > Bovidae > Litocranius > Litocranius walleri. The sequence goes on along the minus strand of SJYG01000187.1, from coordinate 299,912 downwards.
CTAGGTTTGAGCATTTCTTTTTTATAAATTACAAATTCTGGTTCTTCTGGTGAAGACCTGGAGTGTATTTCTATAAACATTCACAGTTTTCTGCATTGTGGAAAAAGCATGTTCCCCAGAAAAACTTTGGTGTCCACCCCTATTAAAAAATATTTGCCCCCAGAACTAAACATTAGGGGGCTCAGTTCTGTGTTCATTTTTCTTTACCCAGAAAGCAGCTGACAGATACATCTCAAAAGGCTTTATCACCCCTCTAATCACGTACTTTTTTCAGGGTGCCATCTGTTTAAAATGGTCTCCATAGAATCAGTAACAGTAGGGAAACGAGGAAATTTTCTGACATCCAAATCAATGGCACTTTCTGAATTCTCTTATAGTTCAGTATTTTTAAGGAAAAAAAGATAATAATAAAAGTTTGGCTTTTTGATGGACTTCCCCATAGGAGATAATCTTGATAGTAACAGTGAAAATAAATGAAGGGATATACCTGTCTGCATCAGCTTGCTCTTCCAGGGGTTCCTGTCCCGGCAGGTGGCTTTTGTTCCAGTCCCCAGACATAATTTCTCACCACCTCTCAGCCTTCAGCTCCAAAGTCCAGAGACAAGCCCCTGAGGCAGTGCCTTCACTCGCTCTGTTGACAGAGCTAGCAGGATACAATAGAGACGCCACAGTGACCCGATGGCGCCAACTGCTGGCTTCCAGTCACAGTAGAATACGATTTCAGAGCAAGCCCTCTCCAGCCCAGCTGCTCTTCGCTGAAGGCCAAAAGGGAAGTTTTATTACCAGGTCTTAGCTTTCCAATGGGGGCTCTGCTACAAGCTCTCTTAGCTACCCCTTGCTGTTTCAAGATTTGAGAACAACAGAGTCCATGGAAGCAAGACCAGTGCAAAGCTGCTGATCCTTACTTTTGATGTATGAGAATGGTTGCATCGGTTCCTTTCCACAGACGTGTCAAAGTCAGCGCAGGTCACAGGTCATCTGTAACCAGCAGAGGAACAGCAAGCAAATGGAATCAAGAAAAACAGAAAAGACCCTGATGGCCTGACCAAAGCCAAAGCGCTGGGGTTACTTAGGAAGCTCTGGGGTGTTCTGCTTTTCCTGTATTAAGACACAAGAAGTCCCTGAGGAGACCAAAGCAGTCAACCCTAGAGGAGAGCAGCCCTGAATACTCCCTGGAAGGACTGAGGCTGAACCTAAAGCCCTAATTCTTTTGGCCACCTGATGCAAAGAGCAGACTCACTGAGAAAGACCCTGATGCTGGGAAAGATTGAAGGCAAGAGGGGAAGGGGGCGGCAGAGGATGGGATGGTCGGGTGGCACCACCGACTCATGGGCATGAAGCTGAGCAAACCGCAGGAAACAGTGGAAGACAGGAGAGCCTGGGGAGCTGCAGTCCGTGCGGTTGCAAAAAGGTGGAGACGACTTAGTGGCTAAACAACAACGACGACTTAATAAATGCAGCTATAAAGTCTTTCTTTTTGCCTAGAACACCACGGAAAGCGTTACCAAGCGAATCAATGGCGCCCTGAACAGATGTCTGGGACCGTCTGGCACATGAACATTGGAGGTTAGGCTTGCAGAATATACAAGAACTGTAAAAGACCAATGATTTTGAGCTACACACACGTGCACACACACACACTCATTTTCCATGTCAGACTGTGCAACAAGATAGAAGCAGATTTAACCAATTTGTTTTGATTACATCAGTGTGACCAAACACAGTCACTAGAATAAAGGATGCGTAATGGATGGTTCCTCCACAGAGGCTGATAGATTTGCCGGGTGGGAAACTGGGGACAGTCTCGTGGATATTCTGTCATCATATACACACAGCTGTGTGAGTTCTTTCTCCTGTAGTCGCCCTTGAGGAGGCTCTATATTTATTCCAGGAAGGTCGACTTTGTATAAAAACACAAGACACACTTTTTTGAGAAATCTACATTTGAGATTATCTTCAGAGCCCATGGCTTTTTTCAGAGCCCATGGTGTTTTTTAAAAGACATTTAAAAGTTTGAAATGGTTATGAAATGTCAGGCTCTGTGGAAGTAGATTTTTTAATCAAAAACATCAATAAAATGTATTTTTTAAGTTTTAATGATAAAATTCCAGTTCGGGGGGTGGGGGGCAAATTTGCTTTCTAGAATTTGCCAAACACTACTTGATGCTAAGTCTGGGAAACCAAGAAGGTAAAAGAAAGAGGAAAATATACCTGGTAAGGATTTTTATTAAAAGAAACAAACCAGTAAGGACTAATTAGCATTCCACATATTACACATATGGGAGAAGAAATGGATACTGAAGCCTTTTCTGAAAGAGACGTGACCAAAATATTTTAGAAAATAACCCTGAAGATGATGCCTCTGAAGGGCAGTAATGATACCTACACATAAGAGGCCACTGTCCTAGTCATTCCCATTATTTTTGGCACACCTCTGGGGTCAACAATACAGAGATGGATATTTGTATAAGTCTATAAAATATGGGTAATTGTATCACACCAAACCAAATAGATTTGAAGGGAAAACGACTGAGTGACTGAACTGAACTGAACTGAACTGATGGACTTTCTAATACACTGATAATTACAGGCAAGGCTGATATCCAGAAAGTCCATGCTGGTAGCACATTAAATAACAGTGTGCTGGCCACAAAGTGTATTTGGATTTTTTCCATAATATAACATCTTACAGAAAAACTGGGCTTCCGTGGTAGCTCAGCTGGTAAAGAATAGGCCTGCAATGCAGGAGACACTGGAGCAATTCCTGGGCTGGGAAGATCTGCTGGAGAAGGGAGAGGCCACTCATCCCAGTATTCTCGGGCTTCCCTGGTGGCTCAGATGGGAAAGAATCGGTCTGCAGTGCGGGAGACCTGGGTTTGATCCCTGAGTTGGGAAGTTCCTCTGGAGGAAGGCAGGGCAGTCCACTCCAGCATTCTTGCCTAGAGAATCCCATGGACAGAGGAGCCTGGTGGGCTGCAGTTCATGGGGTCGCAAAGAGTCAGAATCGCTGAGCACATCTAAACACATGGAGAAGCTGGCATGAACTTTGTGGCCAATTTACTATTTTGCATATCACTCCTGGATAGGGATCTCTCCTCACACACACAACACGTGTGCACGTGTCTACACGAGGTTCCTAACATAGCAACTTAAATATGGATCAGGCATCTCTTCATTTCAGAATTAGTTGTTTAGAACTTATAACAGTTCTGAAAAAAAATAAAAAAAAATTTCAACTTGTAAGGCTATCAGGCCATTCTACTTTAGGACAGAAGATACCGAATCACCATGGAACACGTTACTTCTACAGGGAAAAGGCATCCCAAATTTCCAATCAGTATTCCATCTCTCTTTAGTGGGGAGTAGACCAGTGTTCTCAACCCTGTTGCCGGTCAGCACACGCGTGACTTGTAAAAAATGCCAACTGCCAGGTCCTACCCTGACCAACTTGGTGCAAAGCTCTGGGCCCTGGGTACTGAGTGTGCACACGCTCCCAGTGACCCCACTGTGCATCCAGGTTGAGAACCACCACCTACTCCCTCTCCAGCCAAGTGTGCAAGCAAGCTCAGGCCCCGGGCTCACAGAGAGCAGAGGTGAACATACGAGGGACACGGTTAGTTCAGAATATTTGAAAGTAAAAATCACACTGGACAAGAGGCAAGAGTCACCTGACTCAAACTAGAGAGACGTTCTGCTAAAAAATTTCACCAACAGCTGTCATGAAATGGCCTCAGATTATTTTTTCTATTTTCAAGAAGATGGATGTGTTAGTCTTGTGATTTTCTTCCCTCTGCATCTCAAAGAGAGAAGCTTCCAGATTTAGAAAGAAGAGTAGGAAAGTGAATGGCCATGACCACTGGGATAATTCCTTTTTTCTGGCTGGAAAAAGATGAGACGGGAGAAGCATCAAAGCAGATGAGTTGGACGTTTATCAAACAGGTGTGTCTTGGAAACGAAGATGAACAAGTGGATGGACATGCCTTCCTCTCTCTGGGCATGAGCCAGGTGCCAAGAACAAGGAGCAAGTGAAAGAGGAAAAGACAGGACTGCCCTTCAAAAGCCAAAAGAGACAGCCAGGACTGCACTCGGAGGGCCCAAGGGAGCAACGCCCTCTCCCTATTTGTGAGCTTGAGGCAAAGAAAGGAGCAGACTGTGTTCTCTTTGGAAACTTTTTAAAATCTCTTTTAAAATAAAATCTCTCTGTCCTTGTGCTGCAGGAGTAGCTTCACGTTAACACAACACCCCAAAGCAACGCTTCCCAGTTGCCACGGGTTGTATCTTCCCTGGGGACCACTTCACTCCTTGACCTTCCAAGAACCCAGACCCCAGAGCAGAGAACCCACGGGTGTCTCTGGCCACGAGAAAGAGCTTCTGCTGCTTTGTCACCCGGCTGGGAATCCACCACGGAGCCAGCCTCCCATCACAGAGCGAGCCACCGCCAAAGGAGGGTGCGCCTTGGACTCAGCCGTCGGTCCCCAAGAATTCAGCCAGCGCCCCCATGATCTTCCCACCTCATCAAGAAACTGCTCCCTGCCTTTTTCTTCTACTGCAGCCCTGCCCTTTACAAGAAGGCTTCTTCCGTGAACAGAAAACCAAACCAAAAGAGGCAAGATGACATTAAGGACAAAGGCAGTCTCTGGGGCTGACACTTTGTAGGAGGTCATAGCAGAGGCAGGCACTGGCTCTCTGGGTGGGGAGACAAACTTCCCCTCAGGACTGGCAGACCTCCTTCTTACCAAAGATGGATGTTATTTATAATAGCCATTGGAAGAATCTGTGACGTCACACACACGCACACACACAGGATAGATAGGTGATGGAGAAGCTGCATCGCAAATCACATTCCATTATTCCTACACCACAAGGGCCAACAGAACAGTCAGATCTGTGACCCTCTGAGCTGCGACAAGAGTGATTTTTTGTCTTCCCAAGTTGGGACAATAGTGTATGACCAGGCAACGTTGCCGCTTCACGGGAATGCGCGGCTACGACCTCGGGTGGAGCAGAAATTGCGGAACACGCAGCAGCCACAGCAGCTGGAACGGATGCGCCGCTTGAGCTCCTGGTGGATACTGTTATCAGAATCCCAAAGATACGCGTGAAATAATTTCTTCTGGACCACAGACACGATCAAACTTAAAAAATAAAGAAGGCTATAAATACTGCCAACCCATTCTTGTCTTTCGTCTCTCCCTCCTCACATAAAACGGAATCTTGTCAACCAACCACTTAAACATAAATATTAAAGTAATAAGTGGGACAGACTACAGATCTACTTACAATTTCATCATTACTGTAGCACCTTTTTTACCTTTTTACCAATGTATCCGTTTCGTAAAGAACAGAAGTCTGAAAAGCTTAGGGACTCACATGACACATCATTAAATATTTAATCACCTTTTTAAGTCCTAAGCCTTTACCATATTTCATCCATCTAGACAGTTCATCCTATAACTATAGATTCCAAGGCCCCCCTTGGAGGGGGAAAAAGAAAAAATGGGGAAGAAAAAAACCTTCTGAGAGGCAGGGTTAAATTATCTCAAAGATGAGTTTCTATTGGCGCTTTAGTGAACATCAGCCTGTGAACCCACCAATCCACAGGAGGGTCAACCGATGGAGTCCATGGTTTTTAGTCTCCAAGAATCGATTTTACAAAAGATGCCACGTCTGTCGCTTTGGATTCGTGTAGGGTGAAAAACGGATGTTGCTGGTGAAGAAAAGAAAAATGCCTTCTGTTAATACTGGTCTCTGACAACGCATGAGATTAGCAATGGACAGATCTGGTTAGTTAACAAACTAAGTACCCCATCAGGCTTAAACTAGATTCTTTCTACCCCTTCCCAAACCAAGTAACCAAGGACAAACTCAGGGATACAAATTCTTAAAGATGTCATTTAGTTGCTGGGCCTCCTATCTTGGTATCACTTTTTGATTCCATGACAGAGTATCCACTGCTTTAAAACACACATATGTAACTAGGCTGTGCACATCCCAGGCACGTGCGCTAGGCATGTGTGCCAAGCTGCTTCCATCCTGTCCGACTCTGTGCTGCCTGGTGGACCGTAGCCTGCCAGGCTCCTCTGTCCGTGGGAGTCTCTGGGCAAGAACACTGGAGTGGGTTGCCGTGCCCTCCTCCAGGGGACCTTCCCACCCAGGGATCAAGCCCACGTCTCTTACGGCTCCTGCGCTGGCAGGCAGGTTCTTTACCACTAGAGCCGCTAGCAAAGCCCATATACATCCCATCAATGGGTAAATACGAGGAAGAGCAAAGATGGCTCAAAGATTCAGTTTACACATAACCCTTCACCTAGAAAGTAATTTTCAGACAAAGTAGCAAAACAATAAGACATTTTAGAGATTTACGCACATTCAGTTCCCAAGAAGTGAGTGGCAGAATGAGAAACTAGCTTTCGGAACAGTAAACGGGCATTGCTTGAGCTCGACACCGGAGAGCTGCTTTGCACTGAAACAGCTAGCAGTCTTACTCATCTATTGATAACAGGCTTCCCTGGTGGCTCAGACGGTAAAGAACCTGCCTGCAACCTGGGAGACCTGGGGCCGATCCCTGGGAGGATCCCGTGGAGGAGAGCATGGCAACCCACTCCAGTGTTCTTGCCTGGAGAATCCCATGGACAGAGGAGCCTGGTGGGCTACAGTCCACGGGGTCACAAAGAGTTGGACACGACTGAGCCACGAAGCACAGCACATTGATAAAGAGGGATCCTATGTCCCTCCACGATGATCTGATCCTTGTGGAAAATAAAGTAGCCTGCCCAACCCTAGGTCTGGGTGGAGAAAATTCATCTTGGAGATTAAAAACCGAGAAGCAAAAATGTGGTCTCTGCTCATGCTGCTCAGATTCCGTAAACTTGACATCACGTCCTGCTCTTTGCTGGGGGAAGAAGCGTGGTCCAACACAGGAAGTCACACGTTCCAAAACGATTCTGAAGGAAGCGAAGCCAGAGGCTCTGCCGCAGGACCACCCTCCTCATACAGCCCGACTCGGTGACGCCAGAGGCTCTGCCGCAGGACCACCCTCCTCATACAGCCCGACTCGGTGACGGGAAGCGCCTGGCTGACCCTTGGGAATCTCACACCTCCAGTTAGGAGTGGACACATCGGCTCCCGGCCCACAGTCCTCCCAGTACAATCAAAGCCAACTGGTCGAACCAAAAAGAACAAGTCCTCCAGGCGGGACCGAGAGCCTGAGCTAGCAGGGGCCCCTCCCAACTGTCTGGAGGCATCGCTCCTCTCAGGGACCCGTCAACAGCTAAATAGGGGCCTTTCTGCACACAGACGCGTAGGTGACTCACTCCACTTCCCCTGACTTTGAGGATTTTCGTTCACAGACTACGTGTTGCCTAGCTCTAGGTTTTCTAATTATATTTGTTTTAAACCTGAGAGCAGAGGGCCGGATGACTCAGCCCTGTGGGAACCTGGAATGCCCACCCATGGACATGTTAGAAAACAATGCAAAGAGGAAAGGAACTAAGAAAGCAAGCCCCAAATAAGGCCAGTGGTCACCACTAAGTACAGTGACTCAGAAAAGAGAGAGAGAGAGAGAGAGGATCTCTGGCTTTGCCACTGGGCGCTTCATAGCCATATTAACCAGAGCCCCAGGTGTGGATGCAGCCTCTGGAGCCCCCGGATGAATAAACTACTTCTGATCACTAACCACTCACACAGTGCCCTGACCGAGTGTTTTACCATCGTGCTTATTAGCCTTCCCACATCCCCTCAATATTTAGGGCATCTTTTCATGTCCTTTGAAGCCTTTCACTATCAAAACAGGACACGTCCAGTCTCAGCGTGTCTCGAGGACTACTCCCAGTGCCCGCCAGCCCCATCCTGTCTTTTGGTCAGTGGGCGGCTCAGGGGATCTAGCCTAGGTCTGCAAGGGAATTCAATAACCGCACCTGTCTCTAAGAAAAAAAAAAACAAAACAAGTCCTCAGGCACCTTTCGGTTTATTCTCAGGCGGGGAAAGCACCGTGAGAGCCAGGGGCAGGGGGAGCAGGCAGGCATGTGAACATGGAAACTGTGACGCGTCTCCTGTGTGGGTTTCGAGGCTGTAAAAGGCTGGGAGGGAACCAGAGGCTTCTAGAAGCAGCCGACTAAGAATAGCAAGGATAGCATGAAGCGCCTGGCTGACCCTTGGGAATCTCACACCTCCAGTTAGGAGTGGACACATCGGCTCCCGGCCCACAGTCCTCCCAGTACAATCAAAGCCAACTGGTCGAACCAAAAAGAACAAGTCCTCCAGGCGGGACCGAGAGCCTGAGCTAGCAGGGGCCCCTCCCAACTGTCTGGAGGCATCGCTCCTCTCAGGGACCCGTCAACAGCTAAATAGGGGCCTTTCTGCACACAGACGCGTAGGTGACTCACTCCACTTCCCCTGACTTTGAGGATTTTCGTTCACAGACTACGTGTTGCCTAGCTCTAGGTTTTCTAATTATATTTGTTTTAAACCTGAGAGCAGAGGGCCGGATGACTCAGCCCTGTGGGAACCTGGAATGCCCACCCATGGACATGTTAGAAAACAATGCAAAGAGGAAAGGAACTAAGAAAGCAAGCCCCAAATAAGGCCAGTGGTCACCACTAAGTACAGTGACTCAGAAAAGAGAGAGAGAGAGAGAGAGGATCTCTGGCTTTGCCACTGGGCGCTTCATAGCCATATTAACCAGAGCCCCAGGTGTGGATGCAGCCTCTGGAGCCCCCGGATGAATAAACTACTTCTGATCACTAACCACTCACACAGTGCCCTGACCGAGTGTTTTACCATCGTGCTTATTAGCCTTCCCACATCCCCTCAATATTTAGGGCATCTTTTCATGTCCTTTGAAGCCTTTCACTATCAAAACAGGACACGTCCAGTCTCAGCGTGTCTCGAGGACTACTCCCAGTGCCCGCCAGCCCCATCCTGTCTTTTGGTCAGTGGGCGGCTCAGGGGATCTAGCCTAGGTCTGCAAGGGAATTCAATAACCGCACCTGTCTCTAAGAAAAAAAAAAACAAAACAAGTCCTCAGGCACCTTTCGGTTTATTCTCAGGCGGGGAAAGCACCGTGAGAGCCAGGGGCAGGGGGAGCAGGCAGGCATGTGAACATGGAAACTGTGACGCGTCTCCTGTGTGGGTTTCGAGGCTGTAAAAGGCTGGGAGGGAACCAGAGGCTTCTAGAAGCAGCCGACTAAGAATAGCAAGGATAGCAACCAGGAGACAGCAGACGCCGTGGAATCGCCCCCAGACCACAGACCCAGGCTGGGCTTCTCAGAAGGTCGGGGGGGGGGGAGGGGGGCACTGGACTTCCCTGGTGGTCAAGTGGTGAAAAATCCCGCCTGCCGACGCAGGGGACACGGGTTCAATCCCTGGCCTGGGAAGAGCCCGTGTGTCATGGGGCAACAGAGCGTCTGCGTCACGACTACCCATGCCGGCGTGCCCTAGTGCGTGCGCAGCAGCGCCCGACCGCTGCAACTCCAGAAGGCCGTGCACAGCCAAGACCCAGTGCAGCCATTAACTAATTAATGAAGAGGGGCCAGGAACAGGGAGAACTGGAACACCCAGCCTGGAGCATCACCACCAGCGCCAAGAGTCTCCAGCTGCCCTGCGAGACCACAGTTTAGGAGGTCAGTCAGCCCTGCCTAGCGTTTCCCTGGAGGCCCAGATGGTAAGGAACCATCTTCTTCAATGCCGAAGATGCAGGTTTTACCCCTGGGTGGGGAAGATCCCCGGGAGGAGGAAATGGCACCCCACTCCAGTGTTCTTGCCTGGAGAATCCCATGGACGGAGGAGCCTGGCGGGCTGCAGTCCATGAAGTCACAGAGTCAGACACAACTCAGCCACCAAACAACAGCATCATCTCTGTTTAACAATGTGGTTCAACCTAGGCCATCCCAGGACATTCAGAGGACATAATCACCTCCCTGGACCTTCACTGGAGTCACCTGGGTTTTGTTTCTGGTGGTTTTCATCTAGGACAGGGGTCAACAATTGATTGACCAGGGGCCAAATCCAGCGGACTGCCTATTTCTGAAACAAAGTGTTATTGGGTCACAGCCACACTCCTGTGTCTACCCACTGGGTGTGGCAGCTCTCATGCTAAAACAGAAGTCGAGTTGTCTCGGCAGCCCACAGAGCCTGAAGCATCGACTTTCTTGTTGTCTGACTCTTTTGCAACCCTACGGACTATAGCCCGCCAGGCTCCCCCATCCATGGGATTCTCCAGGCAAAAAATACTGGAGTGGGTTGCCATTTTTTTCTCCACGGGATCTTCCCGACCCAGGGATCAAACCTGCGTGTCCTATGTGGACAGTTTGTTTACCACGAGTCACTTGGGAAGCCCGAACCCTGTATATCCAACAATCCTTTACTAAAACGCTGGCTGGCCCCATACCCCAGAGAACAAGTCCTACTCAGTTATGGCCCCCAGTGAGAGCTTGAAAGAGAAAGCAAATGCGATGACCTTAAAGCCTGTCCACGCCTCAGCCCAAACAGGGAACAAAACATTTGGGATTTCTATAAGAGGTACATGTCTGGGTTGGGGCCTTAATTATACTGTTCTTCACCTAGAAAGAGGATTTTTTTTTTCTACCTCTTCACCAGCTCCTACCACCTCAACAGTCACCTCTCAGCATGTGTTTTCCTGAGGCTTCAGCCGAAGCGTTTGGACTCAGAGTTTCCACTGAGAAACCTCAATCCCACTGGAAAGCAGGAGGCAGTCATGACCTCACAAGGCAAGTCCATCCCCAGTGCCACGAAGACGGCTGCCATAAAAGGCGGGGCGGGGGGGTTGGGGGGGTGGCAGTGACCTGCACAGTCCCACAGCGCTAATCCGCAGACCACCAGAGTGCACGGTGTCGGGACAGATCACAGAGGCAGCTTCAGCGTCAGCTGCCCACGAGTGTTAAGCAAGGACTCAGCAATTTTTCTCAAGTGTGCTCCATTGAAACCTCTGATAAGTCACTTGGTCACTTGGAAGAGGGGGTCAGGGAGGAACGGTGTGCATTTTCAATAGTCAGACATATAAAAAAAACATACTTTCATCTGAAAAAAAAAAGGGACAAAGAAGGCACCCTTAAAACAAGAGTACAGAACCCCCCACGAACCGCTGTGTGCGGGTTGCACTTTATGTGGAATCCAAGTTTAAAATGCTCTGGGGGTTGCACAAGAATTCTAAAACAAAGTAGCCAGGATTGAAAAGGCCCCCGACTGGCTACTGTCCACATAAGCAGAGAGGAACTGTTGGACCCAAACGCGCGGCAGGCTGAGAGCTTCTCAAGCGTAACTCGCCTCCCCTTCTGCGTCAGCCGTGGGTGTCAGCTGAATGCTGAGTCCCCACGGGCTGCCTTTATAGTTCACTGTGTTATTCTTATTAATTCTTATTTATTTATTGGCCATGCTGCGTGACCTGTAGGATCTTAGTTCCCTGCTGCTGCTGCTGCTAAGTCACTTGTCGTGTCTGACTCTGTGCAACCTCATGGACAGCAGCCCACCAGGCCCCCCCGTCCCCGGGAGTCTCCAGGCAAGAACACAGGAGTGGGGTGCCATTTCCTTCTCCACTTAGTTCCCTGACCAGGGACCAAACCCATGACTCCTGAGTGGAGCTGCAAAGTCCTAACCACTGGGCCACCAGGCAAGTCCCGGGGCTATCTATTTTATTGGTTCATTTTTATTTATTTATTTATCGGCTGCTCTGCAAGGCTTTTGGGATCTTAGTTCCCAGACCAGGGATTGAACCCACGTCCCCTGCAGTACAGGTGCGGAGTCTTAGCCACTGGACCATCAAGGAAAATCCCAGGGCTGCCTTCTTAAAGGAGATGAAGATGCCCAAAAAGACGCCCAGTCCATCTCTCCTCAAACTCTTCCCAGCATCTATTCAGTCATCCAGTCGACATACCGTTCAGACTTAGATTCAAGCTTAATCAGAAGAACTGAAAATCTGTGGGATCTGCTGAGGCCACCCAGGTGTGCTCTCGTATCCTGGCAACGTTTAAGTATGCGGTCGAGCGGTGGTAGCTCTAGCCCCCACGCTGTGCTTTATACCCCAGGTCATACTCATCTGGTAAACAGAAGCTTGTGTTCTCGGACCACCTTTATCCACCGCCCCCAACCCACACACCCCTGGCAACCACCAGTCTACACTCCGTAAATTGTTTTTTTAAGATTCCACATTTAAGTGAGATCATGCACTATTTGCTTTTTCTGTCTGACTTATTTCACTTAGAATAATGCCCTCAAGCTTCACCCACGTTGGTGTAAATGACAGGATTTCCTTTTTTAATGCTTGAGTAATATTCCATTGTGTGCACGCGCATCTGTATTACGTTTCTTTATCTCTGCATTCATTAATGGACACTCAGATTGTTTCCACATCTTGGCTGAGATAAATAATGCTGCAGTGAACTTGGGGGTTCGGATATTTCTTCAAGATAGTGATTTCATTTCCTTCAGGTCTGTGCCCAGAAGTGGAATCATTAATCATAAGATGGTGCTATTTTTAGTTTCGTGAGGTTTTCTATCCTGGCTGGGCCAGTTCACATCCCACCAGGGAGCCTCTTTTCTCTGCATCTTCCCCAGAGTTCCTCTCTTATCTTTCAAACCTTTCAGATGTGAGATGATGCCTGACTGCGTTGTTGTTTTTTTTTTAATAATACGTTCTTTTTTAAAAGACTTCTTTTTTTTTTTTTTTAATGTGGGCCATTTTTAAGGTCCTTGTCGAATTTGTTATGATACTGCTTCTGTTTCATGTTTGGGTTTTCCGGCCACGAGGCACGTGGGATCCTAACTCCCTGACCAGGAATCGAACTGGCACCCGCTGCGTTAGGAAAGCAGAGAGTTAACGGCTAGACCACCAGGGAAGCCAGATTTACACGCCGTTCGCTTCCCCTGTTCCAACTGTTAGTCTGGACTGATCTACTCCCCTAACAATACTCACCATAAGCTCTGGATATGTTGGCCTTTCTTTGGAATTCTTCTTCAAGCTTAAAGGAAAAAAAGAAAATCACATTAAAATCTAGAAACCATCTGTGTTTCCACTAGACTAGGATTTCAGAACCTGCAGAAGAGCAAACAGAACCACCTTTAAAAATGTACTGAAAACATAGATCTGCCTCGACTTTCCTCTTCAGTTACACTGCCCGACGGTGTTTGAAATCACTCTGTACCTTAACAGGAAGGCTGAGGCTGTGTGCATTTGCTTTCCTTACGTTTCTTTACCAATGACATAAAAACTAGCCTTTATTATACATCAAAATATATATTCACTTTCCTTCAAAACAGCTTTCAATCCACCCCCTCTTGCAAAGGCCCTGGGCAGGTGTCTCTTGAATTACCATTGTCTGCTCAGCATCCCCAATACCTGGTTCTTCTGCTTCTGGTCTCCTTGCAGGTAGTTTGCTTTTATATGCTCCCTGCTGAACCTGCTTGAGACAGAAGCACTAGGGACACAGGACGCCTAAGGCCACTGCTGCTTGACGACCGCTCGGCTGATGACCGGGAAAGCTCGCTGGCCCTGGACTTAGCAGTGGTTCTTCTCAGAAACCCCTGGCGGCCCTGCGCTACGCGAGGGGCGCCCGTCATCCAGCTGTCTGTACACACAGACCTTTAATCACATCTGATACCAGAGGCAACAGTCAAAACCACAGTGAGAACAGACCCACCCCTTCATCCACCTGCCGCCTTAAAATGGAAGAGAAAAGAAAGTTTATTTGGAGTTGGAATCCCCGGTTACAGAACGGAGGAAAGGATGGTTTTGAAAAGTACGATTTGCAAGGCAACCTGCAGAGCCCTCTGCCCATGGGCCTAAAACCATCCACAGTGGAAAGGACGTCCGCCTGGCGTGGAAGGAGCTCAAAAAGTGGCGGAACAGTGGGCGGCCGGGGTTTGTGCTGATGGGCCGCCTGGAGCAAACGAGACCTGCGAGGTGGGACGTGAGCCCCGCTCCACGGAGGGTGACAGTTGGGCAGGCCCAGAAGCGGAGCCAGAGAGGGGAACGGCTGAAATGCCCGGGGTTGGAAAAAACTCGAGATGAACAAAAAAAAAAGGACGCTTTCTGAATCAAAACAGCCAAGAACAGCCTCCCCACGGACTCCAGGCAGCGCTGCGGTGCAGGGCAGGGAGCCTGAGGCAGGGAACAGGCAGAGGCGGGGACAGAGGCCGACTGCAGGCGGTGCACGCCCAGCGGCCTCACTGCGGACAGCCGGACAGCCGGCGAGAGCACGGCCGGCCCAACCGAGGCTCAAACGAGAGCGAGCGAGAGAGGAGGCCAGCGCCCACGGCCGGCTGCCGCGGGAAGGCGTGTCTGCGCGCAACCAGACCTCCAGCCCCCACCGAAGAAGCCTCCTGTGCCCACGTGCTGCGACTCCAGAAGGCTCCACCAGCGGTCCCCAGCAGCAGGTGGCTCTGCCGTCCAAGGCACACTCGGGGACTTTTGGAGGCACTTCTGGTTAACGCAGCTGGTGGTGCTGGGGGCTGTAATTCACGTCTAACAGGTGGAAACCGAGGCTGTCGCTCAGCATCCCATAATGCCCAGGACAGGTCCCCAGCAAGCACTTTGATTTCTTTCTTTCTTTGAGAAGCACAGGAAAAAAACACAACTATTGGAGGACGACCACTCTACAGTATCATGTTGGTATCTGCCACACATCAAGATTTATCCTTTCAAAAAAGAATTCCTAAAACCTCAAAGATTGCTGCTGAACAGGTTATTTTTTACTTATGGCCTCTGATTAGAAAGCTTGAAATGTACAAACACTACTGTAGAGTATTGAAGGAAAATATTTACACAGCACACCAAAGCTGTTTATTGATTTAATATAACTGATACAACCCATTCTCTCCACCTTTTAAATCAAGAACACTTCAAAACACGAGCTAAGAATAGCAAAATACTCAGGGTGAGGTTAGGGAGAAAAGCAAATTTTCCACGTTGAATAGGAAGCACTTGAAATTCAGCACCAAATAACAACTATGGAGTTCAAAGCTACACCAATTTCTTTTTGGATCCGAGTCAGACTTTTGAATTTTCAAGTGGCTTGTCGTTTTCAAGCGTGCAATTAGCTAACTGCCCTAATTCCCCTTCCAAATGCCACAACACACACTCCTGACCGGAGCCGACACTGAAAAACGCCTCCGTGCCGTGCTGAGAGCTGCTGGCCTCCAGTGTGTGCTGAGCCGAGCGGTTCTGCCCCTTCGAATCCCCCCTAACTGGCTGTTTCCCAGAAGGGCTCCTGGGAGCATCCGCAGAAGAAAAACACAGCTCGCCTCCCGAGCCATATATTTGTCCTGAGCTTCATAAATACCCAGGGCCTCTTTTTACCGTCCTTCCTGAACAAGTCAGCAACTATGTTTGATCCTCTCTGTTTTGCGCCTGTTTCTCTGAATCAGACAGGACCAGCGTCTGGGCGGGTCTCTGACCTCCAACGGACTTCGGGCTGGTGGACGGGGCCCTGAGCTCTTAAGCAGGCCTGAAGGCTCAGCAGGAAGGAAGTCAAGCTTTGGGGCACTTGGCTCAGCTGGTCTCTAGGGAGCGACTCTCAGCCCTCAAGCCTGTGTCCAACTCAAAGAGCTTATAGTGAAAGAACGCAAGCCTGCCAAGATTCCATTTTTGTAGAAACTCATTTGTGAAACCTTCTGCAGGACCAGGGTGTAAGGCCTTTCCATTTCTCTATCGTGAATCTCAAACAAGGCCTAGGTGGCCAGTCCCTCCAGGAACTCTTTAAAGCCCTGAGATAAGAAAGCCACATAGGCGTCCCTGGTGGCTCAGTGGTAAAGAATCCGCCTGCCAGTGCAGGGGACATAGGTTTGATCCCTGGCCCAGAAAGACCCCACGTGCTGTGGAGCTACTAAGCCCGCGCACCACAGCTCCTGAGCCTGTGCTCTGGAGCCCGGGAGACACAGTCCCGAGTCCGTGAGCTGCCACTGCTGAAGCCCACGCACCCAGAGCCCAGGGTTGGCAGCAAGGGAAGCCACGTGTGAGAAGCCCGCCCGCCGGAAGCGAGAGGAGCCCCTTCTCTGAGACCAGGGAAAGGCCGAGCAGCAACAAAGACGCGGCACAGCCAAAAATAAGAGTAAACAGATAACTAAACGAAATTATATGCAAAAAAAGAAGGCCATGTGTATGGAAGGAGGAGTAGGAACACACTTGTTGAAAATAAGTACAGAAAGGAAGGGTTTGTAGGAAATCTCAGTTGCTGCTTTTCTTCAAGTTCATATGGAATAAACTTCTTGACTTGCTTTGGTTTTCTCTCCTCCCATCACCCCCTCTGATGTTACTGCTAAAGAAAGATACCAGTGGAACTCTGGGCTCTATCAAGTCATAACTTGGGGAGTGATAGCAGATGAGTGCCCTACTCCCCCGCAAAAATCAGATCACGGCATCCAGTCTCATCACTTCATGGCAAACAGAAGTGGAAAAAGTGGAAACGGTGACAGATTTTATTTTCTTGAGCTCCAAAATCACTGCAGACGGTGACTGCAGCCACAAAACTAAAAGATGTTTGCTCCTTGGGAGATTAGCTATGATAAACCTAGGCAGCGTATTAAAAAGTAGAGACATCACTTTGCCGACAAAAGTCCATATGGCCAAAGCTCTGGGTTTCCCAGTAGTCACATACTGATGTGAGAGCTGGACCATAAAGAAGGCTGAGTGCCAAAGAATTGATGCTTTCAAACTGTGGTGCTGGAGAAGACTCTTGAGGGCTTGAGGTTCCCATGGACTTCAAGGAGATCAAACTAGTCCATCCTAAAGGAAATCAACTCTGAATCTTCACTGGAAGGACTGAAGCTCCAATACTTTGGCCGCCTGATGCAAAGAGCTGGAAAAGCCCCTGATGCTGGGAAGGATTGAAGGCGGGAGGAGAAGGGGGCGACAGAGGATGAGACGGTTGGATGGCATCACCGAGTCATGGACATGAGTTTGAGTAAATTCTGGGAGGTGGTGAAGGACAGGGAAGCCTGGCGTGCTGCAGCCCACAGGGTCACAAAGAGTCAGATACGACTGAGTGACTGAACAGCCATAACGACTGTCAGCTGACCAGCAGTGACCAGAGGAGTGTGACCACCCAGCAGAAGCCCCAGATGGAAGCACAGCAGCAGAGGATGCGGCTCCTGGGACTAAACAGAGAGAGGAGAAGCGGGCAAAGTCCCTAAACAGCCCTCACGACGGCCAGAAGACACTCTGCCCTGTGGGCGGGGCCGGCCAGAGGTCACACAGGAAGCTGCAACTTTCACAAACGCGTGCACACAGGAGAATTAGGGAACTTTCAGTTCTCCGAGGCTTTCATTTAAAAAACAACAGAAACCTGTGCAAAGCTTCAGCACTTTGACTCTAGGGAAAGTTCTAAGTAAGAAGAAAAGTTGATGAAAGAGAAATAAAGTAATTGAATGATTTCTCAATAAATTGTAGAAGAGAAGCAGCTTTCTGAACAGAAGGCAGTTGACAACCGGTCCACAGATGGTAGGCATAAGTCGGGTTCTGATGACAGCAGTCCAGGAAAATGATGTGGGAACATCCCGTCAACCCTGGTATTCAGGACCAGCCCCTCCCAGACCAATCAAATCAGCATCTCTGAGGCCAGCGGGCACACTCGAAAGGTGTGTCACGTTGTATAAGAAGGCAACCGGAGCTGAAAACCATTAGATTAAACTGGTGATTCACACCAGGCCACTTGGCTTTGTCAAGCTTTTCACACCAGCTCTGTTTTTATCAAAGTTTTCTGAAGTTCCCAGAATCCTGGGGAAAAGGGCCAGGAGGGAGAAAGGTTACAAGGCAGAGAGTCTGAAAAGCTTCCTTAAATAAGATCCTTACTCCTCACCACCCCTCCGGAGAAAGAAGGGTCTGAACCATCCAAGAGGAATCATCCCTTTCCTCCGTGACCTTTAAACCCTCGAGGACAAGGAACAAACAACAGACACCGGGTCCTTGAAACCAGAAGGCATGATCCTGAAGCCATCTCAGCCGGCAGGTGTGACCACCACACCTGGAGGCTCCAGCAAGGTGAGCAGAGAGGGGCACCACCCAGGTGCCCAGCGGAAGCGCCGATACGCATCCAGCGGCATCCGACAGGCGCGCGCCACCGCCCGTCACTCCAGCCTCTCCGGCCATTCGGCCAAGACTAAAACAAAAACAATGACAAGTCAGCCTCGTATGTCTTTAGGGGAAAGAACCAGGGGTGACGGGCCTAGAGCTTGTGAAAAACCCAAGGGGCCTTCGCTTCACAAGCAACAGACAGCTGCTTGGTACTACCATGTTTTACAATAAAAGCTGCGTTCAGAATGCCTCTTCCAAGGCATGTGGAGGCCTAGGAAGGGTGACCCTGGGGAAGCCAGCCTCTCCAGCGGGCGGTGGAACGCCAGGCCCTTCCTTAGCACCAAGCGAGCAGAGCCAGGCCCCTGGGCGACCACAGCCGGGCTTCCAGCATCTCCGACGGCCTCTGCCCCGGCTCACAGCTGGATGGCAGTGCCCAGGGTCACGGCCTGCTCTCCACCACGGCACAGTCTTTCCAGCATCCCTTGCAGTGATCATCAGTATCAAGTCATGCTGGGTACCCTGGGGCCCCTGCAGACGGAAACCACCAGGTTTTCTGGAGAAAAACAATCCCCTCTTCTAGTTCCCTCAATTCCACCAGCGATTTCCATGAAAACAAACTCACGGCATCAGTATGGCTCCTTCCATCTCTCCACCCCAACTTTATTTTCCCTTCTCAGACGTGCCCCTTCCCCAGCTGGAACTGTCCACTGTCCACTTCGGGCAAGCAGAGCCATCAGTGAGCAAGCCTTGTCTAAGAATCAGCCTAACACACCAAAATTGCTCGGTAAGACTTCCAGGGGCCTAAGACGGCTCTGAATGTAGCCTCCGTCGTCTTCTCCAGGGTAATTCCTTCGTCATATCTCCTCTCCACCCGAGCCCTCCAGTGGGCCCCCCACCTCTCTCTTTACGCCCTGGCCCACATCAAATGGCTCAGCCTCTCATGAAACAGTTTCCCAGCCTGCGACAGGGTGATGAGGTTCCTCCCACCCGGAACACCTTTTCCTCCTCCACTTCCCTTTTCCCTGGCACACACCTCACCTGGTCCCAGCTTGAGATTTATCTCCTCCAGAAACTCTCCCCTAAGGCCTTTCCTCTGAGTTCCCCCCAAAGACCCAGTGCCCATCTCCCTCTGGACCTGGGCTAGAATGACTGAGCGGGGACACTCCCCTCTGTGGCTCTGAGCTCAGTGGGGACCAGGCAGAGCCATCTTTGTTGCTTAGCAAGGAGGATACACTCCGTCAACACTGGGAGTGGATGTGGGCACGTGGATTAGACTGGTAGAGGAAGTCAGGAGGACCCCTTCCACCTTCACCCTGGCTTCTGGGAGACAGGCTCTCTTACCACTGTGAGGTAAAGTCAACAAACTCTTCGGAGAACTTGTCTGCAGGCAGCTGCGGCGACGGCTCCTCCACCACCTGTTTGAGCTGCTGGAAAGGAGTCCCCCACGAGTCGTAGGGAAACCGGAGGATGGCCAGCTCGATCTGGAGGGGAGAGGTGCACAGGATAAGAGCCGACTCTGGGCTGCTGGGCACCGGGCAGCTGCTGGGGCGCCCACGTCGTCCCAGGAGAACCGGGGGGCAACCAGACGGGGGCAGTCGGGTGAAACGTGCAGAGGGCACGCCAATGATGCCACGTTCGCTAGCAGTGTGCCTGCACGTCCTGGAGCTAGGGGTGACATCGTCTGGGAGATGGCCCCTCGAGCCTGTATAGAAGCGGGTCCTCACTAAGAGGAAATCCACCCTGAATATTCACTTGAAGGACGATGCTGAAGCTCCAATACTTTGGCCACCTGATGCGAAGAACTGACTCACTGGGAAAGACCCTGATGCTGGGAAAGAGTGAAGGTAGGAGGAGAAGGGGATGACAGAGGATGAGATGGCTGGATGGCATCACCGACTCAGTGGACATGAGTTTGACTAAACTCCGGGAGTGGTGATGGACAGGGAGGCCTGGCGTGCTGCAGCCCATGGGGTCGCAAAGAGTCCAACACGACTGAGCGACTGAACAACCACCTCGCTGAAACCCAGTGCAGCGCTTCATGAAACCGTGAGCCAGCAGTGTGCAACGTCAGGATGAAAGGGGCCAGGCGTTCCAACGGTTAGTCTCAAAAGCGGTTCTCGCCCGAAGACGCTTACCTCTGCTGCCATCTGCTGGTCACACGCTGGAATGACAGCACACTGGGCCAAATGGCTGCTCTGTTTTTGGACTTGAGTAAAGGCCGCTTTGCTGTTACAAGATCACGTGCCTTCTGGGCAAGGATGTGAAATAGCTCACGGGATTTACTCAGCTGCTGTGTCTGGGAAGGAACCAGGACCACCACGGATCCTTCCAGACCTTGGTGATACACTGAAAATTTACGATCAGCAGACTTACAAATCAGGCTCTCACCGTATGTAAGTTCAGGGCTGTGGCCCGAGGAAGTGAGCCTGTCTGTTACTGTGTGTTGGGGCTATACCTGTAGTCAACGGCCAAGACCTCCCTCGTAACCATATTCGGAGAAGCTGAGCCCATGTCTTGGATAGCAAAGCTCTCCGTATCGGTCTAGGACAGCTGGCACAGATTGGGAGTTTGGGAAGGACATGTACACAGTGTTGTCTTTAAAACAGACAACGCACAAGGGCCTGCTGCACAGCACAGGGAACTCGGCTCAACGTGCTGCAGTACCCTAAGTGGGAAAGGAATCTGAAAAGAATAGACACAAGTGTAACTGCGCCGCTGCACCGTACTCCCGAAACCACACAACACTGTTAGTCAGCTAGGTGGCTGAGAGGGCGGAGAATCTGCCTGCAGTGCGGGAGACCTGGGTCCAATCCCTGGGTCAGGAAGGTCCCCTGGAGAAGGGAATGGCTACTCATTGCAGTATTCTCGCCTAGGAAATCCCATGGACGGAGGAGCCTGGCGGGCTACAGTCCATGGGGTTGTAAAGAGTCAGACACAGCCAAGTAACTAACAAAACATGCTTCAATATAAAACAAAGTATTCTTGAAAAGCTCGCTCAGGGTCCGCACAGATTCGTGCTCTTGGAGTAGCCTGAGCTCCTACATGCTTGATTCGAGTGGTTTAAATTTAAACCACAAGGATAACTCTCAGGAACAGCAGCCAGACCCTCTCGGTTTCCAGCTCAGGACAGGGAGACAGCTGCGTGACTCCGTCAGTCCCTCAAGGGCACACAACTCCTTGCAAGTGGAGTGAAGAGAACTGGGTTTGCCCAGTTCCAGTTCAGTGTTTCTGCCGCCCCGCTCTGCAGACCATCTTACTCTCTCAGGTCAGCTTCAAGGGCGTCCACCTCTTGCTCTCAAGGTCCACCCCACCCCAGCTTCATGCCCCAACGCCCCTGCCTCCCAGCCCACAATTATCATCACACACTACCATGGTGATGCCCAAACTCCAGATGTCGGACTTCACACTGTATCCCTTCTGGTTGAGCTCTGGATTTATTCTCTCGGGCTGGAAAGGAGACAAAAAAACAACTGAGATGGCATTCTTGGCTCAGTAGAGTCTTGGGGGTGGGGTGGCAGTGGCTGCCAGGTGGGCAGTTGTGAGCCATTAACATGGCTCCCTGGCCAGGAGCCTCAGTGAAGTGAAGGCTGACATCTCCACGGAGCTTTCAGACGTCTTTTCTTGGAGACAACGGTGCATCGAGTCCCCTCACAACTCAAGAGCAGCTTCAGTTTGGCCTTACAAAGAGCGTGCCATGCCGTATGCCGCTACTCTGCCTGCCTTGAAGTCTCCCCGATTAACCAGGGACTTCCCTGGCAGTCCAGCGGTTAAGCTCCCTCCTTCCGGGGGGGACGTGGGTTTGATCCCTGGTCGGGGAACTAAGATCCCGTCTGCTGCAAGGCAACTAGGTTCTGTGCCCTGCAACTAAGACTCAGGGCAGCCAAATAAATGAATAAAATACCAACAGTCCAGAACTCAGTAAAAACAGTCCACAAGAGTCACTGGGCTACTGTCTGATATTAACAGACCTCCACCACTTTTAGGTAATGGTGGACACAAAGCTTTTAAATTCCAAGCACGCGTTCATTTCCAAATAGAATATTTACAGTGGAAGTCCCTTAACTTAAAGGGAATCCCAAGGTCTCAAAAGCAACGAGGCTCCCTCGGGTCTAACCTAACAGACTTGCCTGGGGAATTGAAATTCTCCCTTCTGCTCCACTGTCAACAAACAGCGCAGAGCGGAGAACTGGGTGAGCTTTACGCAGTGCTTTTTCAGAGTACGCCTCTTCCTCTGATTCTTGTTTCAAATATAAGAGAAGGGAGGGACTCGGGATGTTAGACGGGAGACGTTTAAGAGGAAAGATGGTGGAGGATACTTCTCGTGCCTGGGCGTATTTCTGTGCTCCCTCTCTGGCCGCCCGGGTCCTGTCTCCTGGCGGGGTTTGAAGGCACTTGCTCCCCCAACGCCACCCCCGGCGCTGTACTCACAGCCATGTAAGGTTTGCAGCCCGCGTCGATGGTTTTAGCCACGGAGTCGACCAGGTAGCCACTGATCCCAAAGTCGCACATCTTCACCTGGCCCAGGGCGTTGATGAGCACGTTGGAGGGCTTGACGTCTGCAAGCGGAGACAGTCGGGAGGCTGGGGCGCAGCAGCATCTCTCTGCCACCAGGGGGCCTGGGGCCTCCACTCCCACCCCAGCTCGCCCTTAAGACTCATCCCAGAAGGAACTGCCACCCCAGTTACACAACACGAACTACACTCTGGTAACATGATCTTATTTTAAAAAGAAGGACAAGCACCAAAGCTAAGAAGAAAGGGGGGAAAGCAACTTGATTTCCTTATCATTAAAATTTTTAAATGTTTTTCTTTGTACTGTGGTAGAAGTCACATAACATAAAACGTACAGTTTTTACCATATACCCGTCCAGTTCAGAGGCACTGAACACACACACCAGCATCCATCTGGATCTTCCACCTCCCTAAGCTGAAACTCTGTCCCCATTAAGCACTCTCTGCCCATTCTCCCTGCCCTCCCCACCATCCTGCCCTCGGCATCGCCCACTGGACTTCCTGACGCCATGACCTTGACTGTTCCAGGCCCCTGTATCAGTGGCATCAAGCAGGATTTGTCTGCGCCTACTATCCACTGGAATGCATTTCTAAGGTTGACTTAATGTTTCTACTTCAGTTTACAAAAGCAGAGTTTACTAAGTTGACGTGTTTTATGGAAAACTTAAAGAGAAAGGACACATTTATATAAGCATGAAAGACAGGCCCTAAAATGATGATGACAGTGTTCAACATGAATAGTCACACCAGCGTTCTCCATTAGCTCTTTGAGCCTCATGTCATTAGCTCTGGTTCTGACAGGTCTTGGGTGAGTGGTCTGCTTTCTATCTCATGCTTTGTCCTTCTCATCAGACTGGGAATCCATCAAGGGAAACAACTGCTTCCTCTAATTTCTCATCTTCATCGCTCCCGTACAGGCGGTGAGAGCTTAAAACTTGATGACTAAGTCAAAGGCCCAGTTCCCTGGGCAGGCTGTCTCTGTCATGCTAGAGGCCTAAGCCCTGGAGATCTGAACGTCACCGCACTCTCCCCGTTACGAACAAGTCCATGTCATGCCCCCAAGCGTTTATGATGAAGGTGAAGCTTGCGCTAAGTGTTCTGATGATAACGCTTGAAAAGCCCCGCTCGTAATGATCTAGTCCGCATTAGTGGCCCGAAAAGGCAGACTGAGGCATGATACACCCAATATGCCTCTGCAGAGGCGTGTCAGAAGGCACAGGTGTGACTCATCGTGAACTCAGATAGTCCAGGCCAGGAGGCGCGCCACAGAATATGCACGTGGGTAGATGGGCTTCCCGGAGGAAAGAATCCACCTGCAATGCAGGACACGAGACGCAGGTTCGAACCCTGGGTCGGGAAGATCCCTTGGAGAAGGAAATGGCAACCCGCTCCAGTACTCTTGCCTAGAGAGCCGCAGGCACAGAGGAACCTGGTGGCCTGTGGGGTCACAAGAGTCGGACACGCCTGAGTGACTAACCCACCACCACGAGAGAGGGTTTACTCTGCAGCTCTTAAATGAATTCCTCAGTCTGAAAAGATAAAATGTACCCTCCCAAGCAGGTGAACCTTCGTCACATATGGAAGATGAAATTAGATATTTAGAAAATTAAAGTTAATTTTTTCCTAAGTGACACGTTTCACAAAGGGCACATACTCAAAAGAAAAAAGTATTCTAAAAACTTTAAAATTGAATTATCCTTTATAATTTTCCCTTAAACAGCAGATAACACAAATTTCATTTTATTATCTTCTACACTTTATAAACATTCTCTGCTATAAATGAAATGTATTATAATTTTGAAACAAGCCTTTAAAATTCAGTTTCACATGTATAATATCATATATGAAACGAATCGCCAGTCCAGGTTCCATGCATGATACTGGATCCTTGGGGCTGGTGCACTGGGATGACCCAGAGGGATGGTACGGGGAGGGAGGAGGGAGGGGAGTTCAGGAAGGGGAGCACGTGTACACCTGTGGCGGATTCATGTTGATGTGTGGCAAAACCAATACAATATTGTAAAGTAATTCGCCTCCCATTAAATAAATTTATATTTAAAAAAATAAAATTCAGTTTCACATTTGTGGGTAATCTGCATCCCTTTTCTTGCCTGAATTTCTCCCCACTTTCTTTTCTGCCTCTTCTTCCTTTACGTTTTTCCCATTGTTAATGGTAACAGCCAATAGCAGCCACCATAATGGGCATGCTTTTTGAGACAGCTTACGTTACTTCAGGCTCAGAGTGTAACAGCGATCAGGTCACAACTGCCTATTAGCTACCAACACTGTTCATACGTTTTCTGGAAAGTGGCTACGCACCCCTCCTCCGAGAAGCGCCCCTTGACTCCAGCCGCCCAGTGCTAATCACGCCCTTCTTTCGTATTCTACCTACACTACTTCCGTGCTTGGTACTTTCGTATTTCTCACGTGGGTTTTCTCCCCCGTGTGTCTGTTGTATATTTGCCTCGCTCCCCTACCAAGAACTCCTGTGTAGAATCTGGATAAGAATATATTTTCTTCATAGATACCTGTCAGGGCGTCTTGTAGCGCTGTATAAATGCTGGGAAATAATTACACAAGATACAGGGATGGATGAAGGCATGGAAGAAAGATGGAAGAAAGGATATCTGGGGGGGTGGATGGATGGATGGATGGATGAAGAGATAACAGGTCAACAGCGAGACAGGAGGGAGAAGAGGAAGACAGACCTGCCAACCCTTCACCCCGTCCTGCCTCCCGCTGTCTGAACAGGCCGAGCTTTACGCCGGAACTTCTCAGACCCTCGCGGCCCAAGAATTACCCAGGGAGCTTGTTAAAATGGAGGTTCTGACTCAGTTGGTCTTGGGACTCAAGAGTCTGCTTTTCTAACAAGCTCTCCGGCGATGGCCAATACTAGGTGAATTTTTATCATATTCTCTAAAATGCTCAACAGCTAATAGCACCGCTCTCCTTGGCAACAGGCAGTTCATATTCAAGTTAGGCCTAATACACAGCCCCCACCCCCTGACGTCCTCAGACATAACATTGAGCAGCTCCTTACACGATCTGCTATCCAATCCCAAAGGAAAGCCCCTCCTCTGTTCTCTCGCCTGACTCAATTTCATCCACTGGGGAGAAAAAAGAAATTAATAAAACTCGGGTGAAAGAAATAAAATTGAGAACCAAGGCAGTCCCATGGACACTTACCTCGGTGGATGACAGACAGCTTACTGTGTAAATGTTCTAAGGCTTTTACAATCTGCAAGAGAAACACGAGGTGGCTTTATGCCCCCCATCCCTGGAAAGCAACCGCATCTTAAGTAAATCCCCATCTATTATCCCTGGCTTACAGTCCCAAGGGGAGGTATTTTCTCCAACAGTGGTGTTCCTAGCCAGGAAAATACACAGGACGTCGTACCAATTAGACCCTGCCCAGCAGAGAGATGACGTCAGGGCGCAGAGAGGCAGCCTCACTGGTGGGCTCTGATTCTCTGACGTGACCCCCAGCGTCTCCCCCTCCCCACTCTGGGCCTCGGGAGCCGCGTAGGGAGCAGCGTCCTCTTCCACCTGCTCCCTTCTGTGCCTTACCCGAAGGAAACACTGACAACTCCACAAACGAAAGTCGAGACAAACCAGTATCAGATCATAGACACCAGGAACGCGGTCCTAGCCGAGGCACTTGCTGCTCAGAGGCATTTCAGCTGAAAGCCTCCCAGGCCGAGTCAGGAGCAGAACCTCACGTAGGTCGAGCCCAGAAAGAGAAGCATGCATCGATCCATCCACTCACACACGCGTGCAACCAGCACACACAGACGGGGCGGGCGCTCCGGTCCAGGCAGCACTCCCCACACGGAGGGAACAGCGAAGCACGAGGCCCAGGCCCCTCGTGCTCCTTGGACGGGGCTGGGGCTCGCGATGTACTCACAGAAACTGCTATTTTCCCTAGGATGTCCTCTGGAATCGCTTGGCCTTTATCGATCACTTGTTTGTAGAATTTATCTAGGGACGTGTCCATGAGCTCCATGCAGATCCAGACATCCCCCTGGAGGCCGGTCGGTGCGGAGACGGTCAGAGAGGATGGAAAGGCGAGAGGAGGAGGCAGTGAGCATCTGTCAGGAGGAACGGGCCACTCCCTGCCTGAGCTTTGGAAGGAAATGCACAATGTCCTTCGAGATCTCAATGAAATTTATAAATGGGCAATATTACCTCCAAAAAGCAAGCTAGCAGACAGCCAAACAGATTTGCCTGTGATCACCCACTCCTTCAGGAAAACTAGGTTCTAAATGCTAATACCCACAAGCAATAGGCTCCCAGAAACCCAAGCCTTCACCGTTACTGTTATCTAAGACAGCAGTCTCCAGGCTTTTGGGCATCAGGGACCAATTCCATGGAAGGTAATTTACCCATGGACCAGAGCCAGGGTGGGGCCATGCTTTCAGGATGACCCAAGGGCATCACATTCACCGTGCACCCTGCTTCTATTATCAGTGCATTGGCACCACCTCGGAACATCAGGCATTAAATCCTGGAGGTGGGGACCCCTGCTCTGGGAGGTATGACCAGATCCCAACTCTGTGCCTGACTTCCCACACTGACCACGGGCAACAGTTTATCATTTCAAGCTGGTTATAAGCGGGAGACAAAAACAGGTAACAATAAGGATCTATGTATAACACAGGAAACTCTACTCAAACACTCTGCACTGGGCTGCATGGGGAAATTCCTTAAAAAGTGTGAGCATCTCTCTCTCTATATATATATATATATACACATGGAGCGGATTCACTGTTAGCAGAAACTAACAGCATCGTAAATCAAGTATGCCCTAATGAAAAAGTGCTTAGAAAGGGGAGGGGACAACAGTTCATATCATCGTAAAGTGAGAAGGAGAATCAGAAAGAAGAAGCAAATATGAGGCCAATCCACTGCACAGGCCTGCCTGGAGTTTATCAAGAGCCCAAAAGACCAGCATATTTGAGATTTCAAGGGACTGACGCAAATCCATCCATAGGTTGATAGAGACCGCTCTGCCGAAAGAGACAAACCAGAACCGGAAGGAGAAAGGGAACCCCAGCATTTTGAAAGGGCTAAACACATTGGAAGATACCATGGTTTCCAGCTAAGTTTGCACCAACATTTCACGAGCATGAAACTCTCTACAGAAGACAAGTGGGACAAGGAAGCGCCCTGTGGCTGCGGGTGTTTGTGAGGCCAGGGAAACGTCTTTTTCAGTTACCGCTTGCCTTGCAGCTTTGGAGGTACTCCCACCTACCTCGCGGAAGAGTGCGCCGTAAAAGGTGACCGTGAAGGGACAGTCCACGGTCCTCATGGAGACATCCAGATCCATCAGCAACCGCTTCTGCTCTTGGCTGTTGACCGTGGCCCGGATCCGCTGACCAGAGGCACAGAAAATGGATGGTTACCGCCCTGAGGATGGGTCTGTCGACAAGGCAGGGACCTCAAAGGATCCCCTCCCAAGAACAGTAGGAAAATTCACAGCACAGCTTCTAGCAACAACTGTTCAAATACCTACCCTAGAGGATTACCTATCTGTAACAAATGAAAAGTAAGGAAGACTGTTATTCATTTCATTTACCGAATAATCCCCAGGAGAGAAGCAAACTGATCATCTATGGTGGAGAGTGTGCAAATGTTTTAGAAGACATTTCCAAGTTACAAAACAGTCTGACTTCTCATGTGGGTTTAGTGCAAAGAAGCCAGAGTATTCATTAATGTGGGGCTGATTTGGGCTCATACAA
Organism: Litocranius walleri; assembly: GCA_006410535.1. NCBI lineage: Eukaryota > Metazoa > Chordata > Mammalia > Artiodactyla > Bovidae > Litocranius > Litocranius walleri. The sequence continues at coordinate 271,641 of SJYG01000187.1, read as the reverse complement.
GAAAAAAAAAAAAAAAGCCGAAATTCCCTCTTTATGAACAGGTAAAAATATTTGGACCCTAAACAGAAACTGCAGAAGAGTTAGTCGATTGAGGAATGGGATAAGGAGGAGTTGAACTGAAACAGAGACACAGTTCATGCCTAAGAGAAGCGGGACTAACCACACCAGTAAGGGCGGCCTCACAGACAATAGGACTGCCATTAAATGGCAACATAGCATCATGAGGCTCTCACATTTTTTGCCTGTGGAGCAAAGAGTCTGCAGGAGATGAAACTGAAAAATCTACAAGGTAAGGGAAAGATGTCAGCATTCTCCGAAAAAAACAAAAGGAATCCAGGTCATCTGACCATCTACATGCCTGACAACCCGTCTAGAGTCTAGAATTAACACACTGGGCCTGCTCCAAGGTCCTCCCAACATCTACTCAAGAAATATGCGATGATTCTAAATTTCTTTTTATAGCTCCAAAACTATGCAAATTCGCTCAAGATGCCTTTACCCTCCTCTGTTTCCACAAATGGAGGCAATTTAGTCTCTCAGTTTGGGTTTCCTGATTTTCAGGGACAGATTCTTTAAAAGCAACAGAATAAAGCTTAAAGAGACTCGTGAGACAGAAAACCAAACGCCACGTGCAAGCCCGCATTTGGGCTCCGACTTGAAAAGCCAACGGGAGAAAAAACAATGATAGCTTTGGAACAATCAAGGTGACGTTCATCGGACCTGGTAGTGGATGAGAGTGAGGAAGTACTGCTAATTCTTTTATGTGTGATGCTGTGGTTGCTGGTTGTGGTGGTTTAGTCACCAAGTCATGTCTGACTCTTGTGATCCCATGGGCTGTACAGCCCACCAGGCTCCTCTGTCCACGGAATTCTCCAGGCAAGGACAGTGGCATGAGTAGCCGTTTAGTCCTCTAGGGGATTTTCCCGACCCAGGGATCAAGCCCACGTCTCCCGCATCGCAAGTGCAAGCCACCAGGGAGCACGGTGTGGTGGTTGCACAAACCAGCTAAAAAGAGGGGGTGGGATGAGCAGCTCAAAACCCAGTTGCTGCTGCTCATTCCAAGGAGGCACTTTTGACACATTTGGAGGGAAATATTTTTAGCCACAAATAGGCTTTTCTGTCTCACCCCATAGAGGACTGTCTTGCTTCTGTGAACGGAGCCCGTTTGCAGCTGAGAGGGACAAACATACGGACCAGGACCGGAATAAAAAAAAAAAAAAAGCCGAAATTCCCTCTTTATGAACAGGTAAAAATATTTGGACCCTAAACAGAAACTGCAGAAGAGTTAGTCGATTGAGGAATGGGATAAGGAGGAGTTGAACTGAAACAGAGACACAGTTCATGCCTAAGAGAAGCGGGACTAACCACACCAGTAAGGGCGGCCTCACAGACAATAGGACTGCCATTAAATGGCAACATAGCATCATGAGGCTCTCACATTTTTTGCCTGTGGAGCAAAGAGTCTGCAGGAGATGAAACTGAAAAATCTACAAGGTAAGGGAAAGATGTCAGCATTCTCCGAAAAAAACAAAAGGAATCCAGGTCATCTGACCATCTACATGCCTGACAACCCGTCTAGAGTCTAGAATTAACACACTGGGCCTGCTCCAAGGTCCTCCCAACATCTACTCAAGAAATATGCGATGATTCTAAATTTCTTTTTATAGCTCCAAAACTATGCAAATTCGCTCAAGATGCCTTTACCCTCCTCTGTTTCCACAAATGGAGGCAATTTAGTCTCTCAGTTTGGGTTTCCTGATTTTCAGGGACAGATTCTTTAAAAGCAACAGAATAAAGCTTAAAGAGACTCGTGAGACAGAAAACCAAACGCCACGTGCAAGCCCGCATTTGGGCTCCGACTTGAAAAGCCAACGGGAGAAAAAACAATGATAGCTTTGGAACAATCAAGGTGACGTTCATCGGACCTGGTAGTGGATGAGAGTGAGGAAGTACTGCTAATTCTTTTATGTGTGATGCTGTGGTTGCTGGTTGTGGTGGTTTAGTCACCAAGTCATGTCTGACTCTTGTGATCCCATGGGCTGTACAGCCCACCAGGCTCCTCTGTCCACGGAATTCTCCAGGCAAGGACAGTGGCATGAGTAGCCGTTTAGTCCTCTAGGGGATTTTCCCGACCCAGGGATCAAGCCCACGTCTCCCGCATCGCAAGTGCAAGCCACCAGGGAGCACGGTGTGGTGGTTGCACAAACCAGCTAAAAAGAGGGGGTGGGATGAGCAGCTCAAAACCCAGTTGCTGCTGCTCATTCCAAGGAGGCACTTTTGACACATTTGGAGGGAAATATTTTTAGCCACAAATAGGCTTTTCTGTCTCACCCCATAGAGGACTGTCTTGCTTCTGTGAACGGAGCCCGTTTGCAGCTGAGAGGGACAAACATACGGACCAGGACCGGAACGCGAACACTACCTTCACCGCCATGATCTGCCCGCTGGGCACGTGCCGCATCTTCTCCACCACCCCATACGCCCCCCGGCCCAGCTCCACGATGGGCTCCAGGTCATCTGCCTTCACCTCAAAGTTCTGTAGGAGAGAAAAGCAAGGGTGCATAGGAAGTTCAGCTCAGTTCAGTCGCTCAGTTGTGTCTCACTCTTTGCGACCCCGTGGGCTGTGGGACACCAGGCCTCCCTGTCTATCACCAACTCCCAGAATCTACTCAATCTCATGTCCATCGAGTCGGTGATGCCATCCAACCATCTCATCCTCTCTTGTCTCCTTCTCCTCCTGCCTTCAATCTTTCCCAGCATCAGGATCTTTTCCAATGAGTCAGTTCTTCACATCAGGTGGCCAAAGTATTGGAGTTTCAGCTTCAACATCAGTCCTGCCAGTGAACACTCAGGACTGATCGCCTTTAGGATGGACTGGTTGGATCTCCTTGCAGTCCAAGGGATTCTCAAGAGTCTTCTCCAACACCACAGTTCAAAAGCATCCATGCTTCAGCAATAAGAAAAAAGGAAAGAAAAAGGAAAGAAACCAGACACAGGCCGCCCTGTTCTCCCTCTGGTTCCTCTGAGCAGTCCAAGGGTCCTTTCTGGTCAAGAATCTTCTGGTTTAGAAGCTTTGCCAAGCAGCCACTGAAAGCAAGAGGTGCCTGGGAGATATGCAGATGCCACAGTGGCCCCCCTTGTCCCGGGCAATACAGAGGTCCAGTTCCAGCTCAGGCACAGAGCGGCGCTGGAAGGGCTGGCCCCACACAGCGGGTCTTCAGCTCCGCCCCTCGATGGCCCTCAGGCCCCTTGCTGACTCCTGGCGACAAGCTCTAGGCCTGGACTCGGCAGAGCACAGCCCAACACAAACCATCTCTTCGCCTCAGAGACCTCCCATCAGAACCACAACAGCCCGATCCCAATTTGACATTTAAAATAGCAGCTGCCCCACAGACCACTTCTGTTCACATTCAAACGTCACTGACCCAACCCCTGACAGCATGTTATGGAAAATTCACTTTTTCCCACTGGCCGATCACAAAGCATACATATAAGAGGGTCAAGACATTAACTGGCAGACACGACTTTTCTCACCTGATTTCCAATAGAAATGCAAGCTTTGGAGTCTAAATCCCGAGGTGGCCTGCAAAAGAGAAAGGAAAAACATGAGATATTTAATCGAATGTGACCTTCCCAAATCCTACGAGACTGGAGAGAGTTCTCCCTGAAAATAAGGCGAACGCTCATGGGTAAAATAAAGCAGCATGAACAGGTTAATAGTGTGGGAGCTGGAGCAAAGCATGTTCTTAGAAACCACAGTCTCCGAACTTCAGTTTCTTCTTTATTACGAAGATATTAGTACACTTCCTCATAGAATAAGAGTGGCTGCTAAAGGAGATGTTCTAAGCAAAATGCTTATTAGCAGAATGACTGGCATACATTCAAAATATAAATATGCATATATATAAAGTATATTGTATGTAATAGCATACATATTATATATTATACAAAATAATTATATATAATTACTTACACACGAGCTTACTGGAATAGCCTAATTATTCACATAACAACACACACACACGTCTATAGGCTTCCCAGGTGGCACTAGCGGTAGAGAATCCACCTGCAATTTCAGAGACCTGGGTTCCATCCCTGGGTCAGGAAGATCCCCTGGAGGAGGGCGCAGCGACCCACTCCAGTATTCTTGCCTGGAGAATCCCATGGACAGAGGAGCCTCGTGGGTTACCGTGTATAACTCTACCCGTCCTACTGAAACTAACTAAATATAACCATAACGAAAATGTAAGAACATAAACACAGATAACACATCAATCTAAGGCTTTAATGGCAATCCTTCTGAAATGAATAGAAAACACAAACTAAGGGTTTTCTAAATTAATTTAAAACCCGGACTAAGAGGCAAACACACAGACACACACACACAGAGGTGATGCGTTTATAAATCCTGTGTTTCTAAGCAGGGAATTTTTCTTCAGAAACACCTTCCAGAGGAATTAAACTTTCTGAAAAATCTGATTTCTCACTCTTAAAACCTCCGAAGCTTTTTTTCTTTAGTTGTCACAATCTGTTTGTACTAATCGCAACAGAACTTTGAAATAAAGGCAAATATTTTTTGAAACATGTGACTAATATAAACAGTGAAAAATCCTTTGCAATTGTTCAGACTCTTCCTTTTGTAAAGAATGAAGCAACAGAAAAGGTCACTAGTTAATTATTCAGGGCTACCTCCAAGGGCATGCCACCCAGCAAGGCTGTTGGGTGAGACCTCTTCCAGATCTAATATTCTAGTATTCATACAAGGGCTCTGCCAATCACAGTCAGAGCGTGCTAAGTCGCTCCAGTCGGGTCTGACTCTTTGAGATCCCATGGACTGTAGCCCGCCAGACTCCTCTGTCCATGGGATTCTCCAGGCCAGAATGCTGGAGTGGGTTGCCATTTCCTCCTCCAGGGGATCTTCCCGACCCAGGGACCAAACCCATGTCTCCTGAGGCTCATGCGTTGCAGGAGGATTCCTTATCGCTGAGCCACAGGGAAGCCCATAAATTACAGTCTTCGACCCAGCAATGGGTGGATTTCACACGTGTAAAGGGCTGTGAAAAACAAACAAGAAAGTCTTCAGCAAGGCCACTGTGGCCTAGTAGCCCCAAATATTTACTATCTGGTCTTTGGCACAAAAAAGTTTGCTGATTCCAGTTTTATTCTAACCTTGCATTATAACTCTACCTAATAGGAGGGTTTTGTGCCATTTTCCAGATGAGAAAAATGAAACCCAGAAAAACTCAGCGATATGCTGAACACGCAGTCCTCAACAGGGCTGAAAATAAAACTCATGTCATCCGAGTCTCAGCCTTGACCTAAGAAGAAGGGGGTATAGACGCTGAAAACTCGGTTAAGTGCTTTCCTTGCACTTCCTATCGTTCACACACACACACACACAGAAGAGTCATTATTCCCACACTCCAGATGAAAGCCTGTTTGACTGAGACTTAAGCTATTTTGCTTCCGAGTGGTGAAGCTATGATTCAATCCACATCCGACTGAATCCCAGGAACCTGCCCCATCCAGCCCCCTCTAGTGTAACTGATCACCAGCCCCCACCACGAGGGCTTCCGGCTCAGCAAGGCGGCCAGAAGCATCAAATGAGGGCCTGAGGTGGACAGCTTGTCTTGGATTAATTGACACTGTAACCGGTCCAGGGCACATTCGTCTGTCTGGGGCACTGAGGTTTAAACTGTGGGTGGACATTCTGTGTTGCTTATTCGATATTTCAGTCCTCCGGGAAGAGAAGTGAACTTATTACAAAATTCCTAACCCTGTAAGGCCAAAGGTATTCCAGAGGCCACCTGCTATGACTATTTTCTATAAACAGCCAGCTTCAGTTTATGAAAATAATTGTTTATTTATATTTCTACTTGAGTAATGAGTTTACCAGTTACTATTACAATTATTATTTGCCTGGGCTTCCCTGGTGGCTCAGCAGTAAAGAATCCTCCTGCAATGCAGGAGACTTGGGTTCAATTCCTGGGTTGGGAAGATCCCCCTTCAGGAGAGCACGGCAGCCCACCCCAGTGTTCTTGCCTGAAGAATTCCATGAATAGAGAGCCTGGTGGGCTATAGTTCATGGGGTCACAGAGAGTCGGAAATGACTCAAGCGACTGAGCATGCGTGCATTTTTGCCTATAAATAACAATATTTACTTATAATCTAATGATAATATAAAGCACCTAATTGGGCCAGAGACCATGCAAGACCCTTTAAACCCAAAGTCTTTTTTAATTTTCACAGCTCTTAGAGGCATTAGCTTCACTCTTTTAAACTATTTACTTGCCTGTCCCGGGCCTTAGTTGCAGCATGTGGGGTCTAGCTTTCTGACCAGGGACTGAACCTGAAAACTGGGCTCATTGCTTTCCTGCCAGCTCCACTGGCAGCATGGAGTTTCAGCCACTGGACCACCACGGAAGCCCCGGTATTAGCTCTGTTTTAATGTGAGACACTGACGCTGAAGCAGGCTGGACAATTCAAGGTCACTCAGTGGGACGGTGACCCTGGGCCGCAGAGCCCCGCCATGACGGCCTCTCAACCACAGGGTGCACGGCCCGCCTCTCACGGACCATCTGGCTGCGGTGGCCGGGTCTAAACGTGGCCAGTGCACGCAGTGGAGGGCCAGCGAGCTCTCAGTCTGTACGCCAGCTCTCTCGCTTACTAAGTGAAATAATGATAATAACAGCCACACTGAGAGCCACATTTGTGAGAAGTCACGCTGGGACATGCGCTGGGCTGGACACTTAATAGGCCCATGACATCCAGTCTCCATAGCAACCAGCCATGCTTGCTCCTGTTTTTCCCCGGGGAAACTAAGGCTTAGGAGACCTGGGCAGCTTGCCTAGGATATTCAAGAGGAAGCTCAGCTCCCAAATGCGAACCTACGGATTCCAGCACCGGAGTCTGGGTTCTGTGAGGTCAGCTGCTTCGAGAAGGACACCTGACCCCTGGACAGGCCTGCCTTCTCCCTTCTAAAGCGAGCGGAATAACAACTGCCTCTGAGTTTCTCATGAGGATTAACTGAGAGAATGCTGACCAGCACAGAATCAAGTTAGAATTAGGAATAGTTGCTGCCCATCCAGTGGGGGAACAGCCCAGAGACCTGAGTCACAGACACACCGGCCTCAGTGACACAGTGAGGTGGCCACACACACAGCCCTGAGAAGAATAGGGCTCTGGCCCGGTGGATTCGCGTGCAGTCCAGCCGAAGGTGGCCGGGTATAAACGGCAACAGTCACCAAGCCAGCCTCACAAAACTGTCAAGGAAAGCTCCAGATGCGGAAACCACTTCTTGAGGAGCACGAACTTCAGCCTCAGGATTAATACAACAATGACATCAACCGTGTGTCATGAGCCTCTTCCTGAGCTCAGGTGAGACTGTTGACTAGCACAGAGGAACCCTGGTTCGACATGATGAAACGAAGAGTGTAGTCAAGGTCTGTCCCACCACAAGAGCGTTAGACAGCAGAGAACCTACCTTTACTTCTGCATAGCTTTTTCTTCATTTTTTTATACCAAACGAGGGTTTATGTTAGTTTTCAGAAACTTACTAAAAAGACAGACTATTAACATAAATTAGAAGAAGGGAAAGACTAGCAGATTTCAAAGGATAGAAGAATATAAGATAACGGAAAGGCTGAAATGAGAATATATCCCAAAGGAAACAATAAAGATAAGAGCAGAAATCAATAAAATTGAAAGCAGGAAAATAAAACAAAGTTGGCTCTTTTAAAATCAATAAAATGGATAAATCTCTAGCGAGACTAACACAGATAAAAAGAGAGAAGACACGAATTATCAGTATCAGTAAAAAGAGAGGATGTCACAACATATCTGTCATCATTGAAAGAATGACAAGGGAGTACCACGAGCAAGTTTACTTTCATAAATTCAACAGCTTAGACGAAATGGGCCAATTTCTTGAAAACCACAAACTACCAAAACTTAGCCACAATGAGATAGATCATCTGAATTATCCAATAACTATTAAACCAATTGAATGTGTCATTAAAAAGCTCTGGAAGAAGAAATATACAAGCCCATTTTGTCTCACAGGAGAAATTTTAGCAAACTTTTTTTTTTACTTGCATATATGAAGCCATTATTTTGTAATCCTAAAACTAAGATAATGTTATATGTAAATTATAGCTCAACATTGTTTTTTAAAGAAATACCACCTATCTTATACAATGTCTACCAGAAAACAGAAGAAGGCATGCTAGTCAACACATTTTATCAGGTCAGTACTATCTTAAATACCAAAGCCGGAATATAGTAGCACGCACATACATATTCACAAAAACAAACCCACAATAGATCAACATCTCTTATCAGCTTCAGGCACAAAAATCTTCAATATTTGCAGAAATTAAATCCAGCAGTGTATAGAAATATAGTACACCAAAACCAAGTGGGATTATTTGAGCTCTGCAAGGCGAATTCAGTATTTTAAAAGTCAACCAGTGTTGGGACCTCCTTGGTGGTCCAGTGGTTAGGAATCCACTTTGCAATGCAGGGGATGAGGGTTCGATCCCTGGTGGGAGAACTAAGATCCCACCTGCCATGAAGCAACTGATCCCGAGGGCCCTGCGCATCATAGCGGAGTCCGCACACGGCCAGGAAGGCCCCACACGAGGCAATGAAGAGCCCAGTGCCCAACCCACGCTCCACGGTGCCAGATAAAGGTGCAGAGATTGTTACCTGATCAAAGTAATACATAACGACGGGACAAAGAAGAAAACTCCAAGATCACATCAACTGACGCGGTGGCTGCACAGGTGCAGGAGGGCCTAGAGGAGCCATCCCACGCTGAAGGTCAGGAACGGCAGCAGTAAGGAGACACCCCTCGTCCAAGGTAAGGAGCAGCGGCTGTGCTTTGCTGGAGCAGCCGTGAAGAGATACCCCACGCCCAAGGTAAGAGAAACCCAAGTAAGACGGTAGGTGTTGCAAGAGGGCATCAGAGGGCAGACACGCTGAAACCATACTCACAGAAAGCTAGTCAATCTAATCACACTAGGACCACAGCCTTCTCTAACTCTATGAAACCAGGCCATGCCTGTGGGGCAACCCAAGACGGCGGGTCATGGTGGAGAGGGCTGACAGAACCTGGTCCACTGGAGAAGGGAATGGCAAGCCACTCAGTATTCTTGCCTTGAGAACCCCATGAACAGTATGAAAAGGCAAAATGATAGGATACTAAAAGAGGAACTCCCCAGGTCATTAGGTGCCCAATATGCTACTGGAGATCAGTGGAGAAATAACTCCAGAAAGAATGACGGGATGGAGCCAAAGCAAAAACAATACCCACCTGTGGATGTGACTGGTGATAGAAGCAAGGTCCGATGCTGTAAAGAGCAATATTGCATAGGAACCTGAAATGTCAGGTCCATGAATCGAGGCAAATTGGAGGTGGTCAAACAAGAGATGGCAAGGGTGAACGTCGACATTCTAGGAATCAGCGAGCTAAAATGGACTGGAATGGGTGAATTTAACTCAGATGACCATTATATCTACTACTGCAGGCAGGAATTCCTCAGAAGAAATGGAGTAGCCATCATGGTCAACAAAAGAGTCCGAAATGCAATACTTGGATGCGATCTCAAAAGCGACAGAATGATCTCTGTTCGTCTCCAAGGCAAACCATTCAATATCACAGTTATCCAAGTCTATGCCCCAACCAGTAATGCTGAAGAAGCTGAAGTTGAACAGTTTTATGAAGACCTACAAGACCTTTTAGAACTAACACCCAAAAAAGATGTCCTTTTCATTATAGGGGACGGGAATGCTAAAGTAGGAAGTCAAGAAACACCTAGAGTAACAGGCAAATTTGGCTTTGGAATGCAGAATGAAGCAGGGCAAAGACTAATAGAGTTTTGCCAAGAAAATGCACTGGTCATAGCAAACACCCTCTTCCAACAACACA
>SJYG01000187.1:243923-261031 GCA_006410535.1 Litocranius walleri | reverse complement strand
TTTAGAAAAGGCAGAGGAACCAGAGATCAAATTGCCAAAATCCGCTGGATCATGGAAAAAGCAAGAGAGTTCCAGAAAAACATCTATTTCTGCTTTATTGACTATGCCAAAGCCTTTGACTGTGTGGATCACAATAAACTGTGGAAAATTCTGAAAGAGATGGGAATACCAGACCACCTGACCTGCCTCTTGAGAAATCTGTATGCAGGTCAGGAAGCAACAGTTAGAACTGGACATGGAACAACAGACTGGTTCCAAATAGGAAAAGGAGTACGTCAAGGCTGTGTATTGTCACCCTGTTTATTTAACTTATATGCAGAGTACATCATGAGAAACACTGGACTGGAAGAAACACAAGCTAGAACCAAGATTGCCGGGAGAAATTTCAATAACCTCAGATATGCAGATGACACCACCCTTAGGGCAGAAAGTGAAGAGGAGCTAAAAAGCCTCTTGATGAAAGTGAAAGAGGAGAGTGAAAAAGTTGGCTTAAAGCTCCACATTCAGAAAACGAAGATCATGGCATCCAGTCCCATCACTTCATGGGAAATAGATGGGGAAACAGTGGAAACAGTGTCAGACTTCATTTTGGGGGGCTCCAAAATCACTGCAGATGGTGACTGCAGCCATGAACTTAAAAGATGGTTACTCCTTGGAAGAAAAGTTATGACCAACCTATATAGTCTGTTCAAAAGCAGAGACATTACTTTGCCGATTAAAGGCCGTGTAGTCAAGGCTATGGTTTTTCCTGTGGTCATGTATGGGTGTGAGAGTTGGACTGTGAAGAAGGCTGAGTGACGAAGAACTGATGCTTTTGAACTGTGGTGTTGGAGAAGACTCTTGAGAGTCCCTTGGACTGCAAGGAGATCCAACCACTCCATTCTGAAGATCAACCCTGGGATTTCTTTGGAAGGAATGATGATAAAGCTGAAACTCCAGTACTTTGGCCACCTCATGCAAAGAGTTGACTCATTGGAAAAGACTCTGATGCTGGGAGGGATTGGGGGCAGGAGGAGAAGGGGACGACAGAGGATGACATGGCTGGATGGCATCACGGACTCGATGGGCATGAGTCTGAGTGAACTCCGGGAGATGGTGATGGACAGGGAGGCCTGGCGTGCTGCGATTCATGGGGTCGCAAAGAGTCAGACACGACTGAGCGACTGAACTGAACTGAACTGAACTGATGCACAAAAAATCACTCAACAAAACTCAACACACATTCACGATAAAACTGAATTCTGGGTAAGTACACTTCAACCAGAGAGGAACTTCTTCAACCTCGTAAACAACGTCTATGAGGGCATCACATCATGCTTAATGGTGGAAGATTAAAAGCTTTCTCTCCTAGATGGAAAACAAAGCAAGGCAGCTTGCTCTCAGGAATCTTATTTGATGTAGTATTGAACATTCTTGCCACTAAGATAAAGTAAGAAAATAAAAGTTAAAAACAAACAGAAGAGAAAGATATAAAATGGCCTTTTTCCAGAAAGTATGACTGTCGACACAGAAAGCTGTGAGAAATCTATCAAAAAAGCTCCCGGAACTAATAACTGAGTTTAGTAAGGTCACAAGGCATGCAATCAACTCAAAACTCAACGCAGGGGCCTCCTCGGGGGTCCAGTGGCTAAGCCTCCACACTCAAAATGCAGGGGGCCTGGGTTTGGTTCTTGGTCAGGAAGCTAGATCCCACACGTCTCAACAAACACCCAGCACAACAAGCAAATAAAAATATTTTTTTAATAAACTGCATTTCTAAATTTCTAAAGTGGAAATCAAAATTTTTTAATGGAATACAATTTTTATTGCTTCAAAATAAAAAGAAACACTTAGGTATAAATCCTAATAGAACTGAATGCAGAGAATCTGTATGATGGAAACTGTAAGATACTGATGGAAGGAATCAGAGGGAGTCTAAATACTTGGAGAAATCTACCACATTCATGGATTGGAAGACAACAAAGTAAAGATGCTAATTCTCCTGCAATCGATCTCTTGGTTCAACACAATTCCTACCAAAAATCTCAGTGAGTTTACTTGTAGATATAGACAAGCTTATTCTAAAACTAACAGGAAAAGATGAAAGCCCTAAAATAACCAAAATAGTTTTGAAAGAGAAAACAAAGTGAGAGGAATCACTTTTCCCAAAATGAAGGTTTAATCTATAGCTGCACAAACCAAGACAGAGGGACAGAGGCAGAGGAGCGGCCAGCCAGGCAGCTCAGGCGCGCAGGCGAGTCCCACGCTCCGGGACCCCATGGACCACAGCATGCCAGGCCCCCCTGTCCAGCACCAGCTCCCAGAGTCCACTCAGACTCATGGCCACGGAGTCGGTGACGCCATCTGGCCATCTCATCCTCTGTCGTCCCCTTCTCCTCCCGCCTTCAATCTTTCCCAGCATCAGGGTCTTTTCCAAATGAGTCAGTTTTTCGTATCAGGTGGCCAAAGTATTGGAGTTTCAGCTTCAACGTCAGTCCTTCCAATGAATATTCCCAGTGAACACCCAGGACTGATCTCCTTTAGGATGGACTGGTTGGATCTCCTTGCAGTCCAAGGGACTCTCAAGAGTCTTCTCCAACACCACAGTTCAAAAGCATCAATTCTTTGGTGCTCAGCTTTCTTTATAGGCCAACTCTCACATCCATACATGACCACTGGAAAAACCACAGCCCTGACTAGACAGACCTTTGTTGGCAAAGTAATGTCTCTGCTTTTTTAATATGCTGTCTAATATACTTTCCTTCCAAGGAGTAAATGTCTTAATTTCATGGCTGCAGTCACCATGTGCAGTGATTTGGGTGAGGTGAAGTCGCTCAGTCGTGTCCGACTCTTTGCAACCCTGTGGACTGTAACCTACTAGGCTTCTCCGTCCATGGGATTCTCCAGGCAAGAATACTGGAGTGGATTGCCATTTCCTTCTCCAGGGGATCTTCCCAACCCAGGTATCGAACCCAGGTCTCCCACAATGGAGGCAGACGCTTTAACCTCTGAGCCACCAGGGAAGCCCACCAAAATAAAGTCAGCCACTGTTTCCACTGTCTCCCCATCTATCTGCCATGAAGTGATGAGACCAGATGCCATGATCTTAGTTTTATGAATGTTGAACAAACTTTAAGTCAACTTTTTCACTCTCCTCTTTCACTTTCATCACGAAGCTCTTTAGTTCTTCTTCACTTTCTGCCGTGAGGGTGGTGTCATCTGCAAATCTGAGGTTATTGATATTTCTCCCGGCAATCTCAATTCCAGCTTATGGTTCCTCCACCCCACATTTCTCATGATGTACTCTGCATATCAGTTAAATAAGCAGGGTGACAGTATACAGCCTTGATGTACTCCTTTCCCAATTTGGAACCAGTCTGTTGTTCCATGTCCAGTTCTCACTGGAGGAGCAGACCCAGAGATCAGTGGAGCAGAACAGAAAACCCAGAAATGGGTGCACACAAATATCCCCCATTAATATCTTTAAAATGAGCAAAAGCAATTCAGTGGGGTAGTCTTTTCAGCAACTGGTGTTGGAGCAACTTTAGCTAGTGAAATCCACTGGGAAAAAAAATACAGCCCAACTGAAAACCCCTTGCCTTGTACAGAAGTTAAACTCAAAATGTATCACACTTTAATATGTAAATCTATAAACTTCTAGAAAGGAATAGAGGAGAAAATCTTTAGGACCCAAGCATAGGGAAAGGGTTCTTAGACTTGTCACCAAAAACATAACTCATAAGAGGAAAAACTGATGATAGACTGGGCTTCATCAATAGAGAGAGATGCAAAGAACCAGTATGACTGGGAGATACTGTTACTGAGTCACACACCTGACAAACGTTTTGCATCGAGGATATAGAAAGAACCCTCAAAACTCAACATTAAAAACAAATATGATTGGATAATAAGACAAATTTTAAGTGCCTAGACGGTTCACTGAAGAAGACACGTGGATGGGAAATAAACACCAGAAGTATTCAGTATCACTAGCCATTAGAGAAATGAAAATTAACACTGCAATGATACATCACATCTACCAGAATGGTTAAAATGAGAAACAGTTCTGAGGAGAAACTGGGCCATTTGTATGTTTTTGTGTAATTTGGTACAAGCACTCTGGAAAATACTTGGCAATTCTTTCAAAACTAAAAATGGACTTACCATACGACCCATAATTGCACTGTTGGACATACAACCCAGAAAAATGAAGACTTATTTTTATGCAAGATCTTACACAGGAATGTTCACAGCACATTTATTTATAACAGCCCCAAACCAGAAACTATTTGTATCTCCTTCAAAGGCTTTCAGAGGCTGAAGGCTTTAACACACTGGTGTATCCACCCCACAGAACGGCATTCAGCAGTAACAAAGAATAATCTGTGGGTACATGCAGCAACTCGAACGAACCTCGGGGAATGATACTGAAAAAAAGGCCAGTCTCAGAAAGGATATGCATGATTCCATCTGCATGGTAATCAGGAAGCAACAAGATGGCGATGGAGAGGAGATGACAGTAAATTCCTACAGACAAACAGTCCCGTCCAGAGAGCTCGCCCATCAGTCCCACAAAGTCAGCGGGCTGCTGTTTCCCTCCGGGGGATCTCCCCAACCCTGGGAGTGAGCCCGCATCTCCTGCATCTCCGGCATTGGCAGACGGATTCTTTACCGCTGTGTCACCTGGGAAGCAGGTTTGTAATGCTTTTCACTTGCTGCAACTAAGACCCAACTTAGCCAAACTAATGTATATATTTTTTAAATTTAAGTTTCCATTGGAATGGCTATTATGCTCCCTCTGCTGTAATTTTTTTTCTTGGAATTGCCTTTCCTCTCCTGTAGATGCTTTGATGTGGTCCTGCCCCGCACTGGGCTTCCCCGGTGGCTCAGCTGGTAAAGAATCTGCCTGCAGTGTGGGAGACCTAGGTTTGATCTCTGGGTTGGGAGGATCCCCTGGAGAAGGGAACGGCTACCCACTCCAGTATACTGGCCTGGAGGATTCCATGGACTGTATAGCCCACGGGGTCACAAAGAGTGGGACACGACTGAGCGACTTTCACTTGACCTTGCCCCCAGCTAGGCAAAACCCTCCCCATAACTGGAAGAGACAAAAAGAGGGAGGCTCCCAGAGCAGGTGTCCCGCTTCCCCAGGGCTCGGGATGTCTCAGGGCCTTGGACCCACGGCTGAGCTCATAAGGTGTGGTCCTGTATCTCACGTCTGCCTTCTGTTCATACGGAACAGGACTGAAGTACAGGATGCTGAGTCCTCACCCAGCACCACCTTTCTACTCAACCCGAAGTTGACAGTGCTGGCTCCCTCAGGGGTTTACTCAGGTGAAACGGAAAAGGAAAAGGGCCCCATCCAGTGACCTTTCTGAATTTATTTCAGACCCCATCTGCCAGGGCTTCCCTGGGGCACACTGATAAAGAATCTGCCTGCCAATGCAGGAGACGTGGGTTCAATCATCCCTGAATGGGGAAGATCCCCTGGAGGAGGAAATGGCTACCTGCTCCAGTATCCTTCCCTGGGAAATCTCATGCACAGAGGAGCCTGCTGGGCTGCAGTCCACGGGGTCACAGAGAGTCAGACACGACTTAGCGACTGAAGAATGACAACGAGCCTCTGCCAAACACGGCTGCAAAATTTTCAGCCAACTAAGTTCAAAGGTACCCATTCCATACAGATTGACCGACGAAGATCGTTTCAGGTCTCAGAACGGTAAAAGTCCTTGGCTTCCCCGCTTCAGAGGGCTCTTCTTTCTAACAAACTACCTCCCCGGTCAAAGCATTACTCACCCTTCTGAAAAGGAACTCCCATTCCCTGGAAACCTGTAAAGCACAAGCATTTGGATTAAGATGGTGATCTTGCCAACTTACGTGGAACTGGTCTGAGGTTGTTCAAACGCTTCTTTGGGAATTTTAAGGCCAGGGTTTCGCTTCTTGCCTACAGGGAAAGATGGAAGGATAATGTTAAGGTCTACAAAAATCACAGCGTGAGAGCAGGCACAGAGATGGCAGCAGAGAAAGGACAGAACTGGGAGCCCGAGTCTCATCCCTGCATTCAGAGCCCCGCTGCCCACCAGGAAGGCTGCGAGTCGAGTGACGAGGCATAGTTGCCAGGTCAGGCAGAACTTCCGAGTAGACTGAGGTCGTGGGTGAGGGCTTCCCGGAGTCCATGAAAGGTCCCTGAAGGATGCCAACTCTCTTTACCCAGGGAGACCTGCCGTCTCTCTCTGCTGGGAGTGCGGCACCCCAGCGTCCTTCTTCCTTTCTTGTGCAACAGTGGTAAAGAATCCGCCTGCCAATGCAGGAGATGCAGGTTCCATCCCTGGGTCGGGAAGATCCCCTGGAGGAGGAAACGGTAGCCCACTCCAGTGTTCGTGCCTGGAGAACCCCATGGACAGAGGAGTCTGGCGGGCTATCGTCCAAGAGGTCACAAGAGTCAGACACGACTAAGTGACTAACAAACGAGGATGACAGATCTCAGTCAAGTGCAGTGCGCTGATCTCAGGACAGCGCGCCGTCTAACTGGATCTGCCATGAGCTGATGGAGTGAACCAGGCGGGAGAACAAAAATGACCTCCCCACTGCTCCGCCCTGCCCGTCCTCAGCCACCTGCCCTCAGTTACAACACCTGGAGTAGGGGAGAGTGATCTTTGTTTACTTTTGCGCTGTTCCAAAAAAGATTAAGGAAACAGAAGAGTTCATGCAAGGAGGCTGTCCCTTCTCGGTGAGCCAGATGGGGACGTAATCAACGTATTCGTTGTCCCTAGGCTGAAACCACAAGAGAGCTTGGCTCCAACATTTCTGTTGATGAGTTTACAAGAACAGGCTGAGAGATGCCAGCTCAAGATGTGATCGAACCAGTCAGTCCTACAGGAAATCCACCCTGAAGCTTCACTGGAAGGACTGATGCTGAAGCTAAAGCTCCAACACATTGGGCCCCTGATGAAAAGAACTGGCTCCCTGGAAAAGACCCTGATGCTGGGAAAGCTTGAGGGCAGGAGAAAGCGGGCGACAGAGGGCAAGATGGCTGGACGGCATCACCGACTTGATACACATGAGTGTGAACGAACTCTGGGAGATGGTGACGGACAGGGAAGCCTGGCGCTCTGCAGACCATGGAGTCAGAAGGGGCCAGACATGACTGAGCGACTGAACCACAGCAGTGATCAGAGCAACTCGTCTTGTCAGGACCCGGGGTTTCCCCACCTAAGGAGCGCCCGTGTCTCTTGGGCTTGGCAGGAAAGCCCAAAGCAGAGCTGGACGGAAGGCGCACAGCTTTGCCGTCTCTCAACTCTCTCTACTCGTCGGGGGCACTACAGGACCAGCAGACGCCCCGATGAAGGCCCCGTGCAGAGATGCTGAGGCTGCGCAGAGAGAAGAAACCAGATCCTGGCTTCCTCCTCGCAGGAGAACACCAGCTGCAGACGTCAAGGGCTGCTCACCGCCAGACAGCCTCCGCCACGGCCTGGCCAGAATCAAAGGCCACATCCCCAAGAACCCGGGGCTTTTCCTACGCTCCCCAGTGGACGAAGTGTAGAGGGGACGAGAGAGAATGAAGACGGGAAGTGTGGGATTCTGGGTCTGTAAAGACCAGCTTACACCTGGTTTCTCCACATGCAAAGAGACCTCCAAGGTCACTTTTCATCCAATCCTTATTATCCTCAGCTATAATGTGGTGTACTAATAGTAACATCAATACCTACCTTCCCAGACTGATGTGAGAACGATGGGATAACACCAGAAAGAGCAATGAAATAATAATATTATAATCACTTCAAGAAACAATCCGCAGAGTCTCATTAAAGAAAAGAAGTCATTGCAGAAACTCAGGAACAGAACTGGCTGTATTAGGGGACCCAAAGCTGGTGCTCTGTGACAGCCTAGAGGGGTGGGATGGGGAGGGAGGCAAGAGGGAGGTTCAAGAAGGAGGGGACATATGTATACCTGTGGCTGACTCATGGTGCTATATGGCAGAAACCAACACTATATTGCAAAGTGATTATCCTCTAATTAAAAATAAAGATTTTTAAAAAGAACTGCCTGTGTTATCTCATAGCCCTATATATTGAGACCTTTCTTTCTGTGCCATCAAAATCCAAAACCCATTGGGAGATCGTGGACACCTGTGGCTGATTCATGTCAATGTGTGGCAGAACAAATACAGTATTGTAATGTAGAATAAAGTATTAAAAATAAATAAAAAAATAAAATTTAAAAAAAAAATAAAATAATATCATTTAATGGCCATATACAAATTAAAAAAAAATCCAAAACCCAGATTAACTCTGTCGATGTGTATAAAGCCAGCAAGCAAGATGCTTGATGGCAGTGAACACAGAGAAAGCCGCTCTCATTGGAGTATAGCTGCTTTACAACGCTGTGTCAGTTTCTGCTGTATGTTTACACACGTCCTCTCTTTCCTGGACTTTCTCTCCATTTAGGTCACGGAGCAGTGTGCCATGGTCCCTGTGCCAGAGCAGGTTCTCACTAGTTACCTGTTTCACACACAGAATCAGCAGCCTATATGTCAGTCCCAACCTCCCAATTCACCCACCCCGCCTACAAATTCTCTCTCTCTTCTTTGCAAATAAGATCATCACTACCATTTTTTCCCAGATCCCACATATACACGTTAATATACAATATTTGCCAGAGAAAGCCATTCAGAGCCACCTTCACTGCAACAGGTCGCCTCAATTCTCACCTCATTTAGATTTCCCTACGTGTGTTTTTAAGAATTTGAACCTTACCACTTACCTTCCTGTTCCTGGAGCGCCTATGGCCATTTAGTACATGTCACTGAATTAGTTCCTGACAATACACACAGCTGTGGTATATACCAGAAGGATGCTAACGCTGGATCTGATTGTGAGAATTCAAACAGATAAATGGCTTGATTCCAACAATTCCCACCCGTGGGCCTCAGCTAAATTCACAGCGAAGGCTATTTTACCCGAAATAGTCTAGGGAGGAAGGAACAAATGTGACTTGTCTGGATCACGACATACAGACTCCAATACAGGTGACCGATCCCAACCTGTACAGCCCTGTAGCTCTCCCAGATAAAATAAAAGGAAACTTAAGTATATCTTGCCTGTGAAAAAGCCTCTCCAGATGTCTTTTGAGCAAGCAACATTACTCTCCTCTTCATTCCTAACTCAGCTCCTACCTCTCTCCTCTTCGTTTCGAACTCACCTCTCACTAGATAGACATCAAGAAAGATAACTATTTATGGAGAAAACACCTTTGGAAAACTTTAACATACCAATGAATTATTACATCACAGCAATGAATGATTAGTTAGTAGTTCCTTAACAGCAATTGACTCAAACTAAAACCCATCAAATCATCATATGAAGAAACAGCAAAAGAAAGAGGGGGAAAAAAACAAAAAAGCACTTTTGGCACAGAGACAAGAAAGAGATGGCCAAAAGAACAGCAAAGTCTTCTCGGTAATGGAAAAGAAGACCGCCCTCCCACCCCAGGTTCTCCTCTGACAAAAACTAGAAAAGGCATTCCAAAATGCTTTTGCACAGACAAAACCTGGTTGAACTGCACCATCAGAAAACACCCTGGCTTCATGTTTTTAAAGCAGATCAAAGAAAAGAAAACTCACAAAGTCACATGCCAACACGCCATAATTCACGTACCTGCCCATCGCTGGAAGAGCAACCCAGTAAGAGGCCAGCAGACGTGACTCTGATGCGGTTTTCAAGGCTGCAAAAAGCAGGAGCCGCAGAAAGCCCCACAGCAGGCATTTCACTCAGCTCCTGAGACCACACTTGAGCGAGACAGACAGAGCTGCCGAGGCTCCGCCCTCCTCCAGCTCCCGTTGCCCTAAACCTCTGCAAGATCGTTGTTTCCGAGAAGCTCCGACTTCAGCAAGGGAGGGAGACGTGCATCCGTTTGGACGACCAAGGCGTGACGTTCATCATCAGCCAGAGCGGGAGGGATGAACCGACAAAGCGACCCTGGAGAGCCCAGCACTAGGCTGCCTTTCTATAAATGCCTCTTTCATTTCTTAGAAGAAGGGACGCAACGTGCAGTCCGCTTCCAGCCGTGTTTACTTCAAAGCAATCTGTTCCCCTTCGCAAGGCTGCCAACCAACCTGACTCTTAACATTTAACATTGTGCTTTTTGGAAACTTAACCAGACGGAGCAAAATGAATAATAAAACGAGGTGACCGACTGTGATAAATGGCTTTTTTGCGATAAATGGCCTTTGTGCTTGACATTCAAAAGCAGAAATGAAAGCTAGCTCAGAGAAGAGGCTCCAGGTTTTGACACATGCTGGTAACCAGCCTTCTCAGAAGACCAGAATTCTGCATGTTTCTGCAGATCTCAACCAGCTGTGTCCTCTGAAATGGTTCGGTCTGCAGAGGGTAAAAAGAATCTCCTCGGCCTGATGGAGCAAACATATGTGGCCCCATCTTACATCAGCCAGTGGCCCGCCCACGCCCGTCTTCTCAGAAAATATTGTAGTCCCGCTAGACACATATATTTGCAAAATTCATCTTAAACCAAAGCTGGGTCCTGATGATCACAGCCCAGAGCAAAATGGCATTGGGAAAGAATTGGAAAAAAAAAAAAGGAATAAAAAAATCTTGCCAATACTTAGAAAACATTCACCAGGCCGCAGACATATTCCCCAGCTCCGAGAGCACTGCCGGAAGCGGCACACAGACCTCTTGCTCAGCAACGGCTCGCGCCGCTGGGCACAAAGGGCTCCTCTCCTGAGCCTTACGGCGTAAAACAGAAGATCCTGCCGCAGGGCCAACCCCAGCAGCGAGGGGTTGGCGGGGGCCAACAGAAGGGGCACCGTGAGGCCAGCTTGGCCGGGGTGAGGGGCTTGGTGGGGCATGGCTGCAGGGGTACCATCACTGACCCAGCCTCACAAAAGGGTGGCTTTGCTCCCTGTGCCAGATGTATTTTAAAAATCTTGTTTCCCAGCGTGAATGGGATTTCCAGCCAAGGAACTGGCAACCTCAAGGCCTTGGCTGCCCTCACCTTCATACTTGAATATGAGGCGCGAGTTCCAAGGGCGGCTGGCGCTGAAACCAGCGGAGAAGTGTCACCGAACGTCATTAAATCGCAATGATCAGATGCTGAGCCACTCACAGAGCAGGGCAGAGCGAAGGGAGCGCAGGCAGAAAGCTGGCTCTACGACGGTGATACAAAGGGGACACGGAAAGCACCCCCCCACACACAGCATCACTACATCCCACCCACCCCTGAGGCTCCGACCAGGATGCCAAGGGTCTCCGGAATCATAAAATGGAGCAAGGAGAGCTGCACAGCTCACTGTAAACAGCAGCCGTTTTTCTTTCAAGCAGGCAGCTGGCGGTCCCGAAACCCCGGCTTTGCCTGCCCTCGAGCTCACGACGCCCCAGCCCTCCTACGGACGAAACACAATCTGTTAAAATCAACGCCCTCATCACACGCGCCCCTGCGCGGATCTGCCCAGACCCCTGCTGGACGCCCACACCGCCGGCTCCCACGTGCTGGCGACCGGAACACAACTCGAGGCAACTTTCTCAATGTCTACTATTTTCATTTAAAACGCCCACTCTGTCCACGACCGTCTTCGTTTATTATGCTCCTCACACCTTTGCTGACAATCTCGAGTCATTTACTTCCGCATTGATGGATTCGTTTCTGAACCTATGCATTATTAATTTTCTTATCCACCTCCCCATAAATGTTCCATTTCGACAGCAATTTTGTGCAGTGCTTCCACGGCATCTGTATTTGTGAACAGAATATTCGCTGCTCTTTTCTCAACTGTTTTGAATCTTAGTACTGAGGCCTTCAATTTTTTTCTTTGAAAAAGTACATACTAAAAATACCGAGCCACTACGATGTTCATCTGAAGCTAATATAATACTGCGTATCAACTATACTTTTTTTCATACAGCAAATTCCCATTGGCGATCTATTTTACATATGGTAATGTAAGTTTCCATGTTATTCTCTCCATAGACCTCACCCTCTCTTCCCCTCTCCCCCTGCCCATAAGTTTATTGCCTGTGTCTCTTTCTCCATTGCTACCCTGTAAATAAATTCTTAAAAAAAATTTTTAAGCTTTTTATTTTATATGAAAGTATAGCCAATTAGCCACTGGACATCCCTGGTGGCTCAGATGGTAAAGCGTCTGTCTACAATACAGGAGACCCAGGTTCGATCCCTGGGGTGGGCATATCCCCTGGAGAAGGAAATGGCAATCCACTCCAGTACTATTTCCTGGGAAATCCCACAAACAGAGGAGCCTGGTAGGCTACAGTTCATGGGGTCGCAGAGAGTTGGACACGATTGACCGACTCCACTTTCACTTTCATAGCCAGTTAACAATGTTGTGAGTCTCCGGTGAAGGTTGAAGGGGCTCAGGCATATAGACAGACATGTAAATAGCACAGAATGGAGTAGAAATAATACAACCTTGAGCATAAGTGAGACTTCGTTTTAAATCAGAGCTGGACCATGGGACCTTGAGGATGCTTCTCTTTTTTTAAAAATATTTGTTACTTTTATTTACTAAATTTGCTGCACAGGGTCTTAGTTGGGGCACATGGGATCTTTGATCTTTGTTGCACCAAGCGAACTCTTAGCGGGTGGCATGTGGGTTCTAGTTCCCAAACCAGGGATCGAAACCGGGCCCCCTGCATTGGGAGCTCAGAGTCTTTGCCACTGCACCACCAAGGAAATCTCTCTGAGGATGCTTCTGAAACTCAGTTTCCACGCCTACAAACTGGAGATGCCAACTCTGACGGCCAAGAGACTCTGCTGGCACAACTGATGGGAAGAAGTCCAGCACATAACAGGTGTTCACTAGATAGAAGTTTCTTGTCTCCCTTTCATATCTGTGCTTATATTTTAAAATAAGGATGAGCCAGACTGTCCCCTCTACAGGCAGCTTGTCTTGTCTTTCTTTCACTGATTGACTGAATCTACCTGCTCACCCATCTCTTCCACTGGAACGTGAGCTCTTCAAAGCCAGACTCCATTCCTTGTCCATGAACACAGTAAGCACTAGACCCAAGAAATGAGGCAGAGACCACAGCATCTTGGCTCATAAATAAGGTGCTTAAACTCTGCAGAAGCAAAACTATGGGTTCTGGTCGTCTCCTGGATAAAAGGTGGAGAAGATCAGGAGCTAAGTTGTAGCTGTAATAAAAGGAACAACCTGGCTTTTCCCCATCTGGATAAAATTAAGTAAAAGAGAAAAGTCGGGCCAGTTGGGGTGGGAGGTAGAAGAAGGCAGGGGAGCTCCACATCAGGTGTGCTAAGGAGAAATTAAAAGACACCCGCTCCCTGGGAGAGTGGCTATGACAAAACCTAGACAGCATATTAGAAAGCAGAGACGTCACTGTGCCAACAAAGACTAAAGCTATGTTTTTTTCCAGTCGTCATATACAGCTGTGAGAGTTGGACCATAAGGAAGGCTGAGCTCTGAAGAGCATCATGATGCTTTTGAACTGTGGTGTTGGAGAAGACTTTTGAGATAAACTTCAATAGCAAGGAGATCAAACCAGTCCATCCTAAAGGAAACTCTGAATATTCACTGGAAGGACTGATGCTGAAGCTGAACCTCCAATACTTTGACCACCTGATGCAAAGAGAGGACTCGTTGGAAAAGACCCCGATGCTGGGAAAGACTGAGGGCAGGAGGAGAAGAGGGTGACAGAGGATGAGAAGGTTGGATGGCATCACCAACGCAATGGTCATGGTTTGAGCAACTCTGAGCGACAGTGGAGGACCGGGAAGCCTGGCAGGCTGCAGTCCGTGGGGTTGAAAAGAGTCGGACAGACTGAACAGCAGCAACAACGGAGGATACGCTCAAGGATGCAGCAGGCTTCAAACAGGTCCGCGGAGCTTCAGCGTGAAGGGCGGGGGTGGGGAGGGGAGTGGAGACCTGGAGCGGCAACGGGCGGCGCAGAAGGGCCGCCTGAGGCCAGCGAGGCAGCGCGGGGGAACAGGAACGGAAGGCAGCCGAGGCGAGAGCCCGTCGAGAGAATGAGGACTGAATGAAGAACCAGCCAGGACACCAAGAGCCTCTGGCCGCGTCCCAGGAGGAAACCCAGCGTGGCCGGCGCAGCGCCGCCCGCTCATTCAGAAAAGGCCCTGCGTTCAAAGCGGGAAGCACTCGGAGGAGCTTCCTTACAGCTCCAGTCTCGTGATTGGGGCTTTTTTTTTTTTGCAGACTTGGTGGAGCTGAGGTATGCGCTTTGTCACACTAACCATTTGGTGCTGACTCTGTGCTCTTGAAAGAACCTAAAGGGCCATGGTGGCCGAGCACCGCCCCGCTTGTGGTCTGGGGCCCCGGGAAGGCAGGCGCGGGGCGCGGGGTGCGGTGGGGAACCCCCACAGCTGTGCCCATCTCCTTCCTCATTCACACGCTGCTTCATTCATGAGTCTCAGCAGAAGGAAGTGCAGTTACAGGGTGTGAAAAGCACCACTTTACGATAAAAACAAGGCAGCAGCTTGCAAAGACACACAGCGATGTCTTTTCAGAATGCATACTCCATCCTGGCTAGGTTTAAACATCTCGCGTATATTTTAGAGAGAAATATTGAAATGTCTCCAAGTGAAATAATACGGCTCAAAGACACACTTCCTAGGAGGTGTTAGTGGGAAAGATTTCACCTGCCAAAGCAGGAGACTGAGGAGACGTGGGTCCCCTGGAGAAGGGCACGGCACCCCACTCAGCATTCTTGCCTGGAGAATTCCATGGACAGAGGAGCTTGGTGGGCAACAGTCCATGCGGTCACAAAGAGTCAGACACAACCTAGCCACTGAGCACGCAAGATAAGCTTCAAAATAGCATGTGAGTAGGGTGGGGCTTCCTATAGATCAAATAGCTGGTGATTGTCAAAGCTGAGTGATGAGTATATGGTAGTTCATTGTCTGTCTATCTTTGACTATGATCGAAACTTTCCAAAATAGAAAGATTTTCTTGAATAGCTACTGAATCACAGAAAATTCTCTTCTAATAGTTGAAAAAGAGGGACAGAAAGAAGAGGCAAAGACTGGATTCTTTATCCCAGAGCCTCTGGAGGGAGCCTAACACCTCTTCTCCTTGGGGTCCCTAAATTAGAGTCAGACAGGACTAAATAACAAGAACAGACTTGCTTGACTCAGGGTTGTGACAAACCTTCAATTCGTAAAACTTGGAGTATCTGCAAAGCGCAGTAAAGTGAAGCCCAATAAACAAGGTTTGCCTGTATTAGAATCGGATGCTGAATTTCACTAATGCCTTTTCAGTGTTTACTGAAATAATCCAGTGTCCTTCCTGCTATGCCCAAGCTGCCATGCTCTCTAATAAATCCATGTTTCGCTTTTTCCCTTTCTGCTGTCTTTCTTTCACCACCTCATTTTCACTCTGTTTCCTTCTCAACTGCTTCTGCCGCGGGCCTTCCTGAGGAGCCTGTGTGTCTGCATCGCGTGCAGCAGTAGAAACTTGCAGCCTGCTAATCCCAGGATTCAAGTAACATTGACAAGGGCTTAACTTGACAATGCAAGGGGGCAAAACAAAGTTAAGGGATTCAGTGCCAACAGAAAGAAACAGGTAGTCCTAGATGGTCCTTGGGGGAGCGGGGGGTGTGCCCTTCTCTAGAACAAAGGAGATGATGCTGACTTCCTTTCGTTTCTTTCTAACTCGATGCCAAGGAAGAAATACACCCTTTCCCCAGGCCGGTGGCACATTCTGAAATTCTTCACGTCCCATGCCAGCAAGAAACAAGAAGGTAAAGAAGTCAGGGCCAAAACAATCTCAGAAAATACAGCAAGATTCCGCAGCTTGACACTCCAGCCCTGCAGCCTGAACAAAGTCAGGAAGATCCTCTGGCCCATGGCTGCTTCTGCAAGATCTCTCACCTTCCTCTCCTGGAGGCTGGACATTTTCGAGTTATGTTTTACAAACCACAGCCTGGCAGGACACCCTCTGTTCTGCGACATCCTTTACTGGCTTAGTGTATCTCCCCCTGGTGATATTTTTCTGATTAGAGGTTCAGGATGGTTGATTAAAAAATAAAGAATATGACAAAGCTTCAAGAAAAACCACAAAATTTAAATGTGAGGTTTTCTGAAAAGAGAAAGCAAACAACTTGTTTTTCCTGCACACCTACTTGGGTTTCATTGCTTTTTCAGATCCTCCTGGAACCCTTGAGGGAAAATTCCACAGTTCTACAGAAGGATTCAGGTTCTTATCTCACCGCTATTAACAAATATTGCTTCGGGTGGGGCCAGAACTCAGGGTGTCAAAGAAGTGGAGTTCTCTAGTCTTGGCAACATGTCTAGAAATTGTTCCAGGCAGTCACCTTGAAACATGTAAATAAATCAGTTCTTCTCTAAGACTAATAAAAAAGAAAAAAAAAGTACAGCTGACCCCTAAATAAAGGGTTTCCAGGAGGTGCTAGCAGTGAAAACCCACTTGCCAAGGCAGGAGACATAGACGTGGGTTTGATCCCTGGGTCGGGAAGATCCCCTGGAGAAGGAACTGGCAACCCACTCCAGTGTTCTTGCCTGGAGAATCCTGTGGACAGAGGAGCCTGGAAGGCCACAGTCCATGGGGTCACAAAGCGTAGGAACTGACTTAGCGCGCCGGCACATGGACCCCTAAGTAACACTGGTTCGAACTTCACTGGGACTTCCCTAGGGCTTAGCCGGTAAAGCGTCTGCCTACAATGTGGGAGACCCAGGTTCGATCCCTGGGTCTGGAAGATCCTCTGGAGAAGGAAATGGCAACCCACTCCAGTGCTCCTGCCGGGAAAACCCAGAGTGGATGGAGGAGCCTGGTAGCCTACAATCCATGGGGTCGCAAAGAGTCGGACATGACTGAGCGATTAAACTTTCAACTTTGAACTTCACAGATCCACCTATTAGCGGATTTTTTCCCCAGTAAGTATGGTGTCTGTATTTTCATTTTATAGCTCTTTAATTGTGGTGGAAAGCTTGTGCTCAGAGTTCACGATACATGGAATCAAAAGAACTAGGGTTTGAGTTTCGATTTTGTCCAAGCTGCTTGCACTTCCTGCCCCGGGTTACTCATTCATCCATTCCTGCGTCTGTCAGTCCCTTTGTGTTTGAGGCAGAGACAGCTGTCTGCAGATTTCTGACTGTGGGGGGTG
>SJYG01000187.1:175338-243753 GCA_006410535.1 Litocranius walleri | reverse complement strand
GGTGGGGGGTGGGGATGGGGGTTGGTGTCCAACCCCTGCATTGTTCAAGGGCAACATAAATTCCCTGGTGGGCTTCCCTGGTGGTCCCGAGGTTAAAAAGCAGCCTGCCAATGCAAGGGACGTGTGTCGAAACACGAGTCCAGGAAGCTCCCGTACTCTGCGGAGCGCCGAGCACCTGTTCCACCTCTCCTGAGCCCGTGAGCCGAGAGCCAGTACTCCGCAACAGAGGCCACGGCAGTGAGAAGCCCGCACACTGCAACTAGCGAGGAGCCCGTGAAGCCCGAAGCTGGAGAAAGCCCTCAAGCAGCAACGAAGACCCCGCACGGTGTTAACTGATTGCTTTTTAAACACTCTCTTTGCACCCATAGAGTGAACCAGCTGCCTATCGGTGTGTGCGCCCTCAGTCGTGTCTGACTCCTTGCAACCCCAAGGACTGTGGCCCGCCAGGCTCCTCTGTCCATGGGATTTCCCAGGCAAGAATCCTGGCGTGGATGGCCATTTCCTTCTCCAGGGGATCTTCCCGACCCAGGGATGGAGCCCAAGTCTTCTGGCAGGATTATTTACCACTGAGCCATCAAGGAAGTTATGTGATCAGAAACGGGAGAGAAAGATATAAATTTAAATTTCCCCCCATGATATCTTATACACAGCTAACTATACAATTGGAGAGGGCGATGGCACCCCACTCCAGTACTCTTGCCTGGAAAATCCCATGGACGGAGGAGCCTGGTGGGCTGCAGTCCATGAGGTCGCTAAGAGTCGGAAGCAACTGAGCGACTTCACTTTCACTTTTCACTTTCATGCATTGGAGAAGGAAACGGCAACCCACTCCAGTGTTCTTGCCTGGAGGATCCCAGCGACGGGGGAGCCTGGTAGGAGGCCGTCTATGGGGTCTCACACAGTCGGACATGACTGAAGCAACTTAGCAGCAGCAGCAGCAACTATACAGTTTCTCCAAATTGGTTTTAATGGCTGACCAAAAATTCGAGGAGATGATTTATAATGACCCCTGGAAATACTAATTTTATAAGATTTTCTTGAAGTCGCAAGTCTGTATTGGATTGATTTCAACTGCATATAATAAAGGGCGGTTCTCACAGGTTTTTATCACTGGGGAGCAGGGTGAAGACCTGAGCACAGTCCCCACTAGCATCTATACGTAATTAGCCCGGTTAAACGGGAAAACAACTCAATACTGTGCTGAGGAGAAAGAGGCCTTGTGAGGAGGGACCAAGGCACCGTGCTCACCAGCTGAAAGATCTGAGATGTTATTAATCTAAGCCCAACTTTAAATGAGAAAACCAGTCTCTATCAACAACCTGGCGGGACTGAACAGCAAACGCAGGCAGGACCACTGAATGAACACGTGTTGAATAAAAAAATATTGAGAGTTGCCAGCTCAGGCTCACTGCCAGTTTAGACAAATCCTTTCTTTGTTGTTGTTTTAATTTCTTTACTGAAGTGTAGTTGATTTGGGCTTTCCGGGTGGCGTTAGTGGTGAAGAGCTCTTCTACCAGTGCTAGAGACATAAGGGATGCGGGTTTGATCCCTGGGCTGGGAAGCTCCCCTGGAGGAGGGCACAGCACCCCACTCCAGTATTCTTGCCTGGGAATCCCATGGACAGAGGAGCCTGGCGGGCTGCAGTCATGGGGTCGCAAAGAGTCAGACGCGACTGAAGCAACGTAGCGTGCATGCATAGTAGGTTTACAACGTTGTCAGTCTCTGTTATCCGGCAGAGCGATTCAGTTACACACACATATATACACATTCTTTTTCATATTCTGTTCCATTATGCTTTATCACAGGATATTGAATACAGCTCCCTGGGCTATATAGTAAGACCTTGTTCTTTATTCATCCTGCATATAACAGCTTGCATCAGCTAATAAACACCAAATTCCCAGTCCCTTCCACCGCCGCCGCCAGGCCCCTTGACAACCACAGGTCTGCTCTCTGTCTGTGAGTCTCTGTGTGTTTCACAGATGAGTTCCTTTGTGTCAAAGTCTAGATTCCACAGGGAAGTGATAACACAGTTCATCCGCCTTTCTCTTTCTGGCTGACTTCACTGAGTGTGGTCATCTCTAGGTCCACCTGCGTGGCAGGCAGGTGCTTTCTTATGAACAGGTAGAACTCGCGAGAATAACATACACGCAACTAACAGTGGCGGAGAGTGCACAGCGTGCAAGGCATGGTGGGCGATCACTACAGCTGCACGGGGTCAGCTCCGCTTCCTCCAGTGCAGCAGCCTTGTCCAGACAGATAAGCAGGTCAGCCAGCTCTCCCACAGAGCACAACTGCGTCTCATCCTTGGGCCACTGTTACCCTCGGTGCTCGATCGCTCAGTCATGCCCGACTCTTCGCGACCCCAGCACTGGCGGGCAGATTCTTCATGGCTGAGCCCCCGGGGAAGCCCTGAGGACTCTTCACCCACTGCCTTGTAGAAGGATTCTTGCTGAAGTGTTTCGGGACAATCCATAAAATCTGAATGAAAGGAAGTACCCCTGGATTAAATTCCCTGTACACACTTTCTACTTCTATGTCAAGACTTCTCTACATCCAGGGTACAAAGCTGTTTATAGGAACTAACGTGAAGCGACCTAGTTCTATTTGGAGAGCCAGAGTCCACTGAAAAGCTATATTGCCATGGACTGTGCCTAAGGTATTTTAAGCTTTCTGGACTTCAGTTCCCCTGATGCTAAAATGGAAAACATTCTGTCTGTAAACTAGGTACTTATCCCCTTAAATGCTCCTCCGGTATCTGATAGGAGCACTGCGCCAGTTTCATTGTTGCTGTTCTTTACTGGCTAAGTCGTGTCGGACTCTTTGCGAGCACCATGGAGCCTTGCAATGCCCGGCTCCTCTGTCCACGGGATTCTCCAGGCAGGAACACTGAAGGGGGCTGCCAGGCTCTCCTCCAGGGGATCTTCCCGACCAAGGCATCTAGTCTGCGTCTCCTGCATCGGCAGGTGGGTTCTTGACCACTGAGCCACTGGGGATCATCAGCTTCATAGATAATGTCATAAAGTTTCTACTATGAGAGAGCTCAGCAGTGCGTCTAGAAACCAATATCCTTCCCCTAAGGGGGATTCCTGTTGAAACTGATAAGCCTATTCCCTGTTCCCATAAATGACTTTTAGCATGGGCCAAGTCATTGGAAAAGACCCTGATGCTTGAAAGATTGAGGGCAAGAGGAGAAGGGGATGACAGAGGATGAGATGGTTGGATGGCATCACCCACTCAACAGACATGAGTCTGAGTAAACTCCGGGAGTTAGGGAAGGACAGGGAAGCCTGGCGGGCTGCAGTCCACGGGGCCGCAGAATGTTGGACACGACTGAGCAACTGAACGACAGGAGGGTATGTCAGTGGCTACTTCAGAGTTGTGACTGTGGCTCCTGTTTGCATAACACTGGGTCTTAGGGATACTTGTGTGTGTTTCTGTGTGTGTGTGCGCACGCACGTGTGTGTGTGCGTGCGTGTGTGTGTGTTTGTGTGCATGTGGCGACGGCTCCTCTCGATATCACAGAAGGGGGCTCCTACTCCACCGGCAAATTCCTTGATCCCTGCATCCTGATAGGAATCTCAGCCTCATGCTTCTTACTTCCTGTCAGAGGATTTACCAGTCTCAGGCTAAACTAAACACTCACGGTCACCGAGCTTCTTAAATCAGCCAGAAACCTTAACATTCAAAATAAAATAAATGCGGATTCCTGAGATGTCCATGTTCACTCTTGCCATTTCTGCTTGACCACATCCAATTTACCTTGATTCCCACTCAGAATTGTTCTAGGAATGATATGTTCTAGACCTAATTTTAATACAGGGTTCTTAAGTTTAAAACCCCAGGCTCTTTATCAAAATACACATTAATAAAATTATGAAAAGACACCGAGTTTCAAAAAAAAAAAAACAGTTACTGTGGGGGGTAAAATAAGAATACAGTATATTATGAAACAAACCAGGATCTAAGGAAAGTTTGGGGGTTTTTTGGTACATTGGTTACTACTTTCTAAAAAATGATGGGAAGTTTGGGCCAACAGTCCAGCCAAGAAAAGAAGTCAGTGAGGGACAGAAACCAGAGAAATGCCCAGCGATGGTGGGGTGTGATCCCCTTGGATGTGATGGGATCAACAGCACAGAGGAGAGAGGTTAGACTTGGAGAAGGGCGTGGAGGGTCCCTCTTCAGGACAAGAAGAAAGGACATAGAGTGACAACAGAGAGAAAATTCAGTGTGGAGGGAAGTGTTGCCTTATGACAGGGTGTTCTGCCAAGATTTCCCATGGGGTCCAGGAAATATGCAGCCAAGAACCGTTAGAAGCAGCCAGTCGGTCAACAGAGGAGCTCTTGTAGTTTCAAACGAAATTTTACCAAGGAGACTTGCAGAACATGAGCTCCTGAGGAAGTAGCTAATGTTCTGTGAGAAACAGAAAATCCCAACAAGCAGCTCAATTACGTAGCTCTGCAAAGCAGGCAGGTGCAGCCTAAACTCCTTTTCCTTCTTAGAAACTCCTCCATTCCAAAGCTGCTCATCACAAAACCTGGCAACAAGGGTTAAAAGTGGTTCCCAGCTCAAGAACCGGCCGTGACTCCCCAAGGTCGCATGTGAGTACATGATACGTTTTACTCTTCAGTGAATTTTAGAAAGTTTGTTACTCAAGAGCTGGAATTCTTCAACTCCAGAGCTGCAGACCTCAAGGTCTACGGTAGATCCGGACATTACTTCTGCTCTTCTATTTTTCTTACAGCAGTTTTATTGAGATATAATTCACACAACAGAGTCCCTTATTTAAAATGCATAGTTCAGTGGCTTTTTGCACATTCAGAACTGTACAACCATCACCGCAGTCAACTCTCCAAGATGTTCATCACCCACAAAAGAAGCACCCTGCCTCTTAGCAGCCACTCTTCATTTTCCTCCTTCCGGTCGTGTTGCTGCTGATGTTTAGTCTCTCAGTCGTGTCCGACTCTTCGCGACCCCATGGACTGTAGCCCACCAGGCTCCTCCACCCATGGGATTCTCCGGGCAAGACTACTGGAGTGGGTTGATACTTCCTGCTCCAGGGGATCTCCCTGACGCAGGGATCAAACCTACATCCCCTGCATTGGCACGTGGATTCTTTACCACTGAGCCAAGGGGTAACCACTAACCTACAACCTGTCTGCAGATTAGCCAATTCTTGACGCTCCATGTAAATGAAATGCTTTCAGTGAAGCATCATTTTAAGGGCTCATCCACACTGTAGGAGGCAGCAGCACGTCTTCCTTTCTGTTACCTAATCATATTTTATCACACAGACATGCCACGTTTTATTTCTCCATCCATCAGTTGACATTTACATTGTCCCCCGTTAGCTGTCATAAACAATGCTCCCTATGGACATGCATGAACATGGTTGGACGCAGACGTAAATTTTCAACTCTCCTGAGTATATGTACACCCAGGAGTGAAACTACTCTAACTTTTAATCTTTCATTTGAAAGTGCCAAACGTTCAAACTTTGAAACTGCAAAAGCAGCTAAAGCATTTTACATTTTTATCAGCAATGAATGAATGTTCCAATGTCCCTGCATTCCTTGCCAACACTTATTTTCTATGTTTTTGATAATAGTCTTCTTAGTGCGGAGAAGGCAATGGCACCCCACTCCAGTGCTCTTGCCTGGAAAATCCCACGGATGGAGGAGCCTGGTGGGCTGCAGTCCATGGGGGTCTCGAAGAGTCGGACATGACTGGGAGACTTCACCTTCACTTTCCACTTTCATGCATTTGAGAAGGAAGTGGCACCCCACCTCAGTGTTCCTGCCTAGAAAATCCCAGGGACAGAGGAGCCTGGTGGGCTGCCGTCTATGGGGTCGCACAGAGTCGGACAGGACTGAAGCGACTTGGCAGCAGCAGCGGCGGCATCTTCGTGGGTATGAACTGGTATCTCAGTGTGGTTTGCATTTCTCTGACAATAACATTGAGCATAATTCATGTATTTATTGACCATTTATATATCTTCTTGGAGAAATATCTGTTCAAATTCTTTATTGTTTTTTAATTGGGTTGTCTTTTTATTATTAAGCTGTAAAAGTTCTTTCTAGAACTAGTCTCTAGTCAGATATATAGTTTATAAATATTTTCTCTCATTCCATGGGTTATCTTTTTACTTTTTTGATGGTGTCTTTTGCCATACGAAAGCTTTTAATTTCGATGAAGCCCCTTTTCATAGTTGCTTGTGGGTTTGTTGTTATAGCTAAGATAACACTGCCTAATTCAAGGTCATGAAGATTTATACCTATGTGTTATTCTAAGGGCTTCACGGTTTTAGTTCTTACATTTAGGTTGTTGATTCACTTTGAAGCAATTTTTGTATGTGGTGTAAGGTGGGGCTTAAATTCACTCTTTTGCACGTGGCAAGGAGATCAAACCAGTCCATTCTAAAGGAAATCAACTCTGAATATTCATTGAAAGGACTGATGCTAAAGCTGATGCTTCAATATTTTGGCCACCTGATTCGAAGAGCTGACTCACTGGAAAAGATCCTGATGCTGGGAAAGATTGAAGGCAGGAGGAGAAGGCGACGACAGAGGATGAGATGGTCGAATGTCATCACTGATTCAACGGACATGAGTCAAACGAGCAAACTCTGGGAGACGGCGAAGGACAGGAAGCCTGGTGTGCAGCAGTTCATGGGGTCACAAAGAGTCTCAACTATTGAACAACAACAATTGGACTTAACTATTGAACAACAACAATCCAGTTTTCTGAGAACTATTTGCTGAAAAGATTGCTCTTTTCTTATTGAATTGTATTGGGACCCTTGTTGAAAATAAACTGGTTGTTCAGGTCAGGTCAGTTCAGTCACTCAGTCATGTCCGACCCTTTGTGACCCCATGAATCGCAGCACGCCAGGCCTCCCTGTCCATCACCAACTCCCAGAGTTTACTCAGACTCACGTCCATCGAGTCCGTGATGCCATCCAGCCATCTCATCCTCGGTCGTCCCCTTCTCCTCCTGCCCCCAATCCCTCCCAGCATCAGAGTCTTTTCCAGTGAGTCAACTCTTCGCATGAGGTGGCCCAAGTACTGGAGTTTCAGCTTTAGCATCATTCCCTCCAAAGAAATCCCAGGGCTGATGTCCTTCAGAATGGACTGCTTGTTTGGACGCAGACGTAAATTTTCAACTCTCCTGAGTATATGTACACCCAGGAGTGAAACTACTCTAACTTTTAATCTTTCATTTGAAAGTGCCAAACGTTCAAACTTTGAAACTGCAAAAGCAGCTAAAGCATTTTACATTTTTATCAGCAATGAATGAATGTTCCAATGTCCCTGCATTCCTTGCCAACACTTATTTTCTATGTTTTTGATAATAGTCTTCTTAGTGCGGAGAAGGCAATGGCACCCCACTCCAGTGCTCTTGCCTGGAAAATCCCACGGATGGAGGAGCCTGGTGGGCTGCAGTCCATGGGGGTCTCGAAGAGTCGGACATGACTGGGAGACTTCACCTTCACTTTCCACTTTCATGCATTTGAGAAGGAAGTGGCACCCCACCTCAGTGTTCCTGCCTAGAAAATCCCAGGGACAGAGGAGCCTGGTGGGCTGCCGTCTATGGGGTCGCACAGAGTCGGACAGGACTGAAGCGACTTGGCAGCAGCAGCGGCGGCATCTTCGTGGGTATGAACTGGTATCTCAGTGTGGTTTGCATTTCTCTGACAATAACATTGAGCATAATTCATGTATTTATTGACCATTTATATATCTTCTTGGAGAAATATCTGTTCAAATTCTTTATTGTTTTTTAATTGGGTTGTCTTTTTATTATTAAGCTGTAAAAGTTCTTTCTAGAACTAGTCTCTAGTCAGATATATAGTTTATAAATATT
This sequence comes from Litocranius walleri, assembly GCA_006410535.1. Lineage (NCBI taxonomy): Eukaryota > Metazoa > Chordata > Mammalia > Artiodactyla > Bovidae > Litocranius > Litocranius walleri. Next base: position 235,890 of record SJYG01000187.1, on the reverse strand, counting down.
TTCTCTCATTCCATGGGTTATCTTTTTACTTTTTTGATGGTGTCTTTTGCCATACGAAAGCTTTTAATTTCGATGAAGCCCCTTTTCATAGTTGCTTGTGGGTTTGTTGTTATAGCTAAGATAACACTGCCTAATTCAAGGTCATGAAGATTTATACCTATGTGTTATTCTAAGGGCTTCACGGTTTTAGTTCTTACATTTAGGTTGTTGATTCACTTTGAAGCAATTTTTGTATGTGGTGTAAGGTGGGGCTTAAATTCACTCTTTTGCACGTGGCAAGGAGATCAAACCAGTCCATTCTAAAGGAAATCAACTCTGAATATTCATTGAAAGGACTGATGCTAAAGCTGATGCTTCAATATTTTGGCCACCTGATTCGAAGAGCTGACTCACTGGAAAAGATCCTGATGCTGGGAAAGATTGAAGGCAGGAGGAGAAGGCGACGACAGAGGATGAGATGGTCGAATGTCATCACTGATTCAACGGACATGAGTCAAACGAGCAAACTCTGGGAGACGGCGAAGGACAGGAAGCCTGGTGTGCAGCAGTTCATGGGGTCACAAAGAGTCTCAACTATTGAACAACAACAATTGGACTTAACTATTGAACAACAACAATCCAGTTTTCTGAGAACTATTTGCTGAAAAGATTGCTCTTTTCTTATTGAATTGTATTGGGACCCTTGTTGAAAATAAACTGGTTGTTCAGGTCAGGTCAGTTCAGTCACTCAGTCATGTCCGACCCTTTGTGACCCCATGAATCGCAGCACGCCAGGCCTCCCTGTCCATCACCAACTCCCAGAGTTTACTCAGACTCACGTCCATCGAGTCCGTGATGCCATCCAGCCATCTCATCCTCGGTCGTCCCCTTCTCCTCCTGCCCCCAATCCCTCCCAGCATCAGAGTCTTTTCCAGTGAGTCAACTCTTCGCATGAGGTGGCCCAAGTACTGGAGTTTCAGCTTTAGCATCATTCCCTCCAAAGAAATCCCAGGGCTGATGTCCTTCAGAATGGACTGCTTGGATCTCCTTGCAGTGCAAGGGACTCTCAAGAGTCTCCTCCAACACCACAGTTCAAAAGCAGTTCAAAAACTGGTTGTAATGAGAATTTATTTCTGGGCTCTCACTTTGGTTCCAGGGATCTATGTTTATCCTTATGCCACTATTACACTGTCTTGATTCCTGCAGCTTTGCAGTGAGCTTTGAAATCAGAAAGTGTGATTCCTCAAAGTCTGTTCCTCTTTTTCAAGGTCGTGTAGCTATTGTGAGTCTCTCGCATTGTCTTATAAATTTTGGGATCAATGTGTCAGTCTCTGCACAGAAGCGGGCTGGGATTCTGATGGGATCGCACTGAGCCTGCAGACTGATCTGGGGTATGCCATCCTGACGATGCCCTGTGTGTTCATCTTTCTGTTAACACTTTCTAGGTCTCTTTAATTTCTCTTGACAATGTAACTTTCAGAGTTTGACTTGTACTTACTTTATTAACTTTATTCCCAATTATATCATTTTAATGCTATTATAAATGGAATTGTTTTCCTTAATTTCATTTTCAAATTGTCCACGGCTAGTGCACAATAATATAGGTGGTTTTTGTGTACTGAATTTGTATCTTGCAACTTTGCTGACCTTGTGTATCAGTTCTAATAGCTTTTTAGGGGATTCCTTGGGATTTTCTATATGATAGTGATATTTTTACTTCTTGCTTTCCAGTGCGGATGGGTTTTATTTCATGTTCTTGCCTAAATGCCCTGGCAATACCCGGTTGAAGAGAAGCCTTGACCTGTTCCTGATTTCTGAGTTTGCCTTGACTCCTATCGACCCCTCAAATAGACAACTATCACTAGATAAATGAAGTAGGGCCTAGTATGACTGTAATTTCTCCTTGCAATTTAAAATTCCCTAAGATGATGGTAAGAGAGTAAACTGGCTCAACAAAAACCTATCTTACAAATGCATGTTCCCTTTGTCCTAGCTATTCCATCACTAGACCCATATCCTGCAGAGGTAGCTCCCTTTTATGAAAAATGATGGATAGACAAGTTTACTCAATGCAAAACTGTCGCATCAAACGCACAACACCAAGGTTGGACTCAGTAAAGTGTAGGGCGTTTGAACAACGAAATTCTGTGTAGTTGAAAAGAGAATGTGGAATTTTTAATACATTAATATAGAAATACCTTACTACATTAAACAAAAAACTCTAGATGCAAAAGAGTATATGCTACTTTGTATTTTAAAATGGCAAGAAATGTATAAACAGATTTGCTCATACATGTGTAAAGTCTTTGGAAAAATACATTAGAAAATAGTAACAGTAAAAATAGGATACCAGAGGACAGCAGGAAAAAGACAACTAACTGTAAACCTTTGCGTGCTTTTTCAATTTGACCCATGTAAACACGTGACCTGTTCAGAAAACTAGTTTAAAAAGTGAAGAATAAAATCAAATGCCATAAACACCAGCAAACAGTTAACAGCAAGTTAAAGGACGGTGTTTAAAGGGCCAGAAAGAAATGGTGCGAGGTGGCACCGAGCGTTTAGACGCTGTCAGAAACGCGGCTCTTTTTCTGAGTCTGCTGCTAACTAGAAACTTAGAGACAAAAGTCGCTTGACTTTTCTGGACTCGATTCCTTTGCTGGAAAGTTCTGTGGTCAGGCTAGTTTACAGACTACACAACTAATAGACTGAACATCTTCTGAGGCCCATGCTCTGCGCTGTCCTTTTTGTGCATTTGAATCTCATAGCCACTCTACAAAAACAAGCTATTTCATTATAAGTTGGAAAGAGACTGTGTGATCTAACAATCCTGCTTCTTTTTTTCTGTTTATTTGGCCACGCCGAGTCTCAGCTGCAGCACGTGGAGGCTAGTTCCCTGCCGAGGGACGGGACCGGCCCCTGCTCTGGAAGCCTGGGGTCTTAGCCACTGACCCACCCGGGACGGCCCTGAATGTTCTTTTAAATGACATTTTTTCTTAAATTTTACAAACAAGTAAGAAAACTGTCAAGTTGGGAATATCGGGTTACTCTCGAAACCCTTCTGTGCTGGGGAAGAGAGCAAACACCAGTAATCATCCAGTAACCATGCAGCCAAAGGCACACTCGAAAGCGAAAGCACACTTCCCGGGCTTAGTTCCCCAGACACGCTCACCATCAGTCAGAAGCTGTCACAGACGGCTGCGAGAAACTGCTCACATCCCACAGTGACCCTGAAGTTCTGTTATAGTTCATACCGCTCTGAATGCAGAGACCATTAGTTGTTTGTTTACAAAGGCTTTCTGTGGCACTGACGCATATACACTGCCATGTGTAAAAGAGTCATTGGGAAACTGCTGTTCAGCTCCGGGGGCTCAGCCCGGCGCTCGGGGGGGCTCAGCCTGGCGGGGGTGGGGTGGGGAGGGGGCAGGGAGGCCCAGGAGGGAGAGGATGTGTGTACACAGAGCTGATTTGCCTCATTGTAGTGCGGGAACTAACATTGTAAAGCAATCATGTGCCAATTAAAGGGAAAAAAAACACGCAAAGGACAGTATTACAAAAATTGATGACACTGGAATATGGGATGTGAATAGGTAACAGTATCACATCAAAATTAAATTCCTAGATATTTATTTAAAAAATCAAGATGAATGTAAGGATTTCGTTAACTCATTTTATAAAAGGAGAAACACAGCTACAGCTGTACCTTTCCTAGCAGAAGGCAACCGGGGCAGACACCCTTGCGCACGCTGTGGTCAGCGGCCGCACGCCACCCCCGTCGGCGCATTAGGAACCTGACCGCCTGTTTCCAGTGAGCTGAATCCAGGTGCACGCGCAAGCTTGACCTGACCCAGGAGGAGAGATGGAGACACCCGCGTTCAACCTACGCTCAGCTCGAAACCCCTCCCCAGCCGTGTCCTCAGGCGAGGGCGCTTCCCCGGCTGCGCTGCGGGCCGCCCGCGCCGCAGGACCGGACCGTAGGACGGCCAGGGGACGCGGGCTGCGCGGCGAGGCGAGAGCGCGCCGAGCGGACCGGCCCCGGCCTGCACTCTCCCGCTTGACCACCTGGGCGGCTGCGTGCAGGGACAGCTTGTATCCGGCTCCGGTTTCTCTCCACCGCCCCCCCACCCTGCCTCCCGACGTGGCTTCTCTAGCTCAGCACAGGTTCCGAGCAGCTTCCAAACGAGGGAGCCAAAGCGCCTCCTCTCTGGCCGCCCGAGCACTCTCTGCTTTCTCGGGGTCCCTGCGCTGAGCTCTCTGACAGCGGAGGAACCCGGGGCTGAAGCACGTGGGGCCACCGTGATCCGCGAACCGGGATGGGCAGGCGCGATGAAACCCCACGGTACCCGGGGCGCCCGGCTCTCAGGTCCGCCGGCGGGGCTCTTAGGAGCCGGTTTAAACGCCAGCTGTCTCCTTCGGTGACCGTGGCGCGGGTTGCCCCCTCCGTCCTGCCTCATCCCCTGGGCCTTCCTACCGTCTGAGATCACGCTGATAAACAAGGCTCTCCTGCACATGCCTCTATTTCAAGCTCTGAGCTCAGAGTCAGGATGCAGCAGAAATGTGGGCTGAAGCCCAAGAGCGCCGGGCAGCAGGCGGTCGTGGGTCAATCCGCCTGCCCCCGGGGCCACGTGAGTCAGCAGATCTGGGTGCCTGAGGTGTTCTCGGAAGAATGCATGAATCACCTGTGGACGTCAGCCAGCCTCCTCTCTCCGTCCCCTGACCTGGCACACAGGCACCCAGGATTGGGCAGCTCAGGTGGCAGGCAGGGAGGCTATGCCTGTGCCCAGGATACAGGCTCCCTCTGACCCACGACCCGACCGTTGCCGCTGCAGATGCCCCACTGAGCAACAGCAGAGTCAGAATCAGTCCCACAGCACCTTCAAGGGTCTCAGCCGGCTCCCCGCGGGAGGCTAATTATTAACAGAGCACTGGCAGCCTAAAGCGAAGGGGGAGAGAGCAACAGGCTTCCTGGACTTCATGCTCACTTAACCCAAATACAGCTGTGCCTGCCCTGCCCTGGCGGCCTCTGCAAGCGCACCAGTGCGTCCACCGCTGCAAGCACGCCGCGCCTGCCGGCGGGGCACCCCACACCACGAGGCGGCAGACCACGGCACAGATCTGCGTCCCAGCACGTGCAACGGGTGTGTGACCGAGGGATCCATTGGTTTGACCACAGGCCTCATTGTTCCAAAGCAGCCACGAGGCTGAATGGCGGGGGAGGGGGGGTGGCCTGATAAAGGCTTCCCTGGTGGCTTAGTGGTAAAGAATTCGACTGCCAGTGCAGAAGACGCGAGAGACGCGGCTTAGATCTCTGGGTCGGGAAGATCCTCTGGAGAAAGAAATGGCAACCTACTCCAGGCTGGAAATCCCATGGACAGAGGAGCCTGGGAGGGGCGACAGTCCATGGGGTCACAGAAGAGTCGGTAAAGACTCAGGTATGGCCTCAGCATGAGAAAAACCACCTGCCCCTCCAGCAGCACCTCGATTCATGCCCCATCCCTGGGGTTTCTACATGCAGACTTGTTTCCTTTCAGTGTCAGGCGGTGCAGTCAAGGTGAGCACAGTCATCGTGACTTAGTGTCGTTTCTTCTCGGCCCTTTCATCAGTCCGCCCATCAGAGGCAGGACACGTGTGAATTTGTGTGTACATACACAGATACGCAGGAGATGTGAGTTCAATCCCTGGGTCAGGAAGATCCCCTGGAGGATGAAATGGCAACCCACTCCAGTATTCTTGCCTGGGACCCATGGACAGAGGAGCCTGGCAGGCTATAGTCCACGGGATTGCAAAGAGTCGGACACGACTGAGCACGCACACACAAATATAAACATGCGTCAGTTCGGTTCAGTTCAGTCTCTCAGTCGTGTTCGACTCTTTGCGACCCGGTGGACGGCAGCACACAAAGCCTCCCTGTCCATCACCAACTCCCAGAGTTTACTCAAACTCACGTCCATGGAGCTGGTGATGCTATCCAGCCATCTCATCCTCTGTCGTCCCCTTCTCCTCCTGCCCTCAATCTTTCCCAGCATCAGGGTCTTTTCCAATGAGTCAGTTCTTCACCTCAAGTGGCCAAAGTACTGGAGTTTCAGCTTCAGCATCAGTCCTTCCAATGAATATCTAGGGCTGATCTCCTTTAGGATGGACTGGTTTGATCTCCTGGCAGTCCAGGGAACTCTCAAGAGTCTTCTCCAACACCACAGTGTAAAAGCATCAATTCTTCGGTGCTCAGCTTTATTTATAGTCCAGCTCTCACATCCATATGAGACCACTGGAAAAACCGTAGCCTTGACTAGACGGACATGCATGCACCCCTGCATTTGCTCCTTCCTCTAAAAGAGCGCCAAGACAGCTTGCTGCACACTCTGAATGCTCCTCAGTTTAAGCGTGGTGAAATTTCGCCCAAAGCTCCCCAGCAGAATGGCACTTCTGTCTCATTTGCCAACAAAGCATCACATAAGCGTGCCAGAACCAGTCTCTGGCAAAAGACACAGGACCATCATGATCGGCTTAGAGCGACCATCCTCCCCATCGCCTCCACCCGAGGCTGGGGTCGGGGCCACCCCTCAAGGCCTCAGATCACAGAGGAGGTGACATACGCAAGGAGCACGGGGCTTCTTAGAGGAAGAAGGAAGGGCGGCGACAAAGCCTGGCCACCAGAGCAGCAGGCGGCTCTCTCTGAAGCAATGACCTGCAATCGCACAGCGAGACGGGCTGAGCCCTCTGAAACGAGGGAGCGGGTTCTTTGTGCGCCACATGCACAATTTTCCAGGGAGAGGATACCCAGTGATCGTCGCTCTCAGCAGGCTCACGGACCCAAGAAAATTTTACAGCCGTTTTCCTTTTAAAGGAGCACAATCCTTCATCTTTGATTTACAGAGCACTAGGGTTTTCAGAAACACATACCCTGATTCGGAAGATGCAAATGTCTTTCTGGTCTCATTTATCGGTTCCTAAGGCATCACAGACTCGATGGACATGAGTCTGAGTGAACTCCGGAGCTGGTGATGGACAGGGAGGCCTGGAGTGCTGCGATTCATGGGGTCGCCAAGAGTCGGACACGACTGAGCGAGTGAACTGACTGAACTGAAGGCAGAAACCAGAAAACTGCGCGGCCTTTGTCAGACTATACTTGTCTCAGTGTGACTCCTCCTTGAACTCGTCCCTAGAGACTGATTTTTCCGGCTTCTAGGGTAATGGGTTTTGTTTAGTTGCTAACTCATGTCCGACTCTGCGACCCTATATACTGCAGCCCTCCAGGCTCCTCTGTCCACGGGATTTCTCAGGCAAGAACACTGAAGTGGATTGCCATTTCCTCCTCCAGGGGATCTTCCCCACTGAGGGACTGAACCTGCGTCTCCTGCTTGGCAGGCAGATTCTTCACCACTGAGCCACCTGGGAAGCCTTGTGGTGTTAAATCCTGAGCAAATCTGCCCTGTAGCCTGTTCAACACTCATTCTTCTAAAGGAAAAGGGGATCGAGGGGGTGTCTACAAAGGGATGAAAGAAACAGGATTGCAAATTCTCACAAAGAAGACAATCTGTGGCTTAAAAGTCAAAGAACCAAAGTCAAGGCTGGACGTTGCGCAGAAACCAACACAATATTGTAAAGCAATTACGCTTCAATTAAAAGTAAATTTTTAAAAAAATTTACGATATCCTCCCAACTCAGCATAAGAAAAGTCAAGGCAGCTTGTCCGTTTCGCAGTGTTTTCAGGGTTTTCTCCCACTGGCCCCAAGTGTGCTGTTCCGAGTCCTAGAGGCAGGGCTATCACTTGGGTCAGCTGTGGGGACGGAAGGAGACGGAGCGTCTGGAGCTTGCATCTTCAGCGCTCCCTCAGCTGTCCCATTTCTCCATCTAGAAAGGCTTCTCAAATACAAAGGCATCGGCAGCAGCCTCTGCAGGGAGGGAGGGGCGGGGTGTTATGACGCCTGTGCCTTTGGGTGTGGCTGTGACATTTTTGCCAGGCAGACAACTGCTGTGCCGACAGAGATGAAATTATAGAATCCAGAGTCGCCCTGTAGCCACCTCGGCTGCAGGGGGACCCTATAAAATGACCGTCCCGAACGGGACACTTTGGAGAATGAAAGAGGATATTGTTGAGGATGAAACCAAGACAAATGATGTGAGGACGGGCAGGCCCCGCTGGTCAGGGGCACGGCCTCCTGCTGGTCTGTGCTTGATAACACTACTCCCCTCTGCTTTGGTCTGCGTCCTTCATCCAGCACTTGGCATGTAGCTTACACTGCACTAAACATAAACATCGCCATTCCCTTCTCCAGGGGATCTTCCTGCCCCAGGGATCAAACCTGGGTCTCTGGCATTGCAGGCAGATTCCTCAGCTTCTGAGCCTCCAGGGAAGCCCGGTTAAACATCACAGAGAATGCAAACCAGCAAGTAAAATCACAGAGCAGGGCATAACACACCGGAGCCCGGAACGCCCGCTCACAGGGAGCCTTCCGTCTTCACGACAACACGACTCTGGCTGTCTTTGAGCGGCAGCCATGCTGGAAGCCTTGCCATCAAAACTAACCGACGTTCACTCTGACTGAGGCATGAAGACCATTTGCATGCTTTGGTTTTAAAATCTTTGATCCAGAATATACATACCCGAGTGACTCACTGGACTATTTTGGTCTTGGGAATCAAGCTGCAGTGGGTCTTGCTGCAATCAACACATGCCGGGGTAGACAGAGGACCTCCTAAGAGACCACCAGAACGTGTGCGGAGACCAGGGAATCCTGCAGGCCTGACGGGGCAGGCACCGCCTGAAAGCCTCTTGAGCCCTGATCATATTCCTATACGTTAAGTCACCTCCAAATCCTCTCCAGGGTCAACAATCATTTATGTACATTAACCCCTCTTCTCCAAGGCCTCTTGGCTAAAACAACATCTCAAATCTAGGACTCTGGGTTTCTAGCTTCTTCATCACTGGCCAAAATAAAAAATAAAAATAAATTTAAAAATATATCTTACCAGGGAGTCTTAAAGAATAATAAATTACTTTTAAAAACATACAGCACAGGATTTCTGAGCTCACAAGTAAAAATATTGATTATAAAAATTTAGAGAGGGGTGGGAGGTGGGAGGGGGTTTCAGGCTTGGGAGCTCATGTACACCTGTGGCTGATTCATGTCAATGTGTGGCAAAACCAATACAGTACTGTAAAGTAGAATAAAGTAAAAATAAAATTAAAAAAAAAGAGAGAATAAAGAAAGGGGCAAAGAAGAAAATTAAAATTAACCAAATGAATCCCAACCACTCAGGCAAAGCTAATGTTAGTATTTCGGTGCATGACTTTGCAGACTATTTATGTGCACATATTTTTAACTATTTAATATATATATATGTTAACGTAGATACAGAAATTTCTCATACAATTAAGACCTCTCTGTGTATGTAATTTTAATACCGCTTTTATCCCTTGGCATTTTACTGTGACTATTTTCTGCAGACACTAACCATAGTTTTGTAAACGTTTTCTTTTTTTAGTTGCAAAATATTCCATTCAAATGGAATATGCAAACACGAGTTGTAAAGATGACTATTTATACATAATTGTTAAGTGACCGTTGGCATAGCTAGCATGCCTTGGTTGCAATGAAATACGTTTGGCTCTTTTAAAAAAAAAACACAAGATGAAAATGATATGCTAAATCACTCAGCTTCAGGAACTTACAGTCAATCCACTTAGAAAGCATTCAAGACCTCTGAAGAGGACAGAGATCCAAATGAGGGTGATATGGGACACATTGCCATGTCGGCGGAGCAGAGAAGACGCTCTGGGAGGGAAGGTTGCTGATACTCCAGCTCCTAGCTCGTTTGTTCTTTGCCTGCGCTGAGTCGTGGTGGTGGCATGCAGAATCTTTAGCTGCAGTACGTGGGATCCAGCTCCCTGACCAGGGACTGACCCGGGCCCCTGCATTGGGAGTGTGGAGTCTCAGCCCCTGGACCACAGGGGAAGTCTCAATAATCTTAAAATCATAGAAGATCATTAATCTAAACATTTTTATGCTCTCTGCAGGCCTCGCCCTGGGCCAGGGAATGCCCATGTGTTCTCAGTGGTGTCGGACCCTTGTAACCCCGTGGGCTGCAGCCTGCTAGGCTCCTCTGTCCATGGGATTTCCCAGGCAAGAATGCTCACGTGGGTACCCATTCCCTGGGAAATCCCCCGGACAGAGGAACCTGGCAGGCTATAATCCATGAGGTCACAAAGAATGGGACGCGACTGAAGGGACTGATCACGCACACACACAGCATAGCGTTTCCAGGATGTTCCGTGTTGTCTCATCAAAAAGCCCGAGTCAAAAACCATTGCTTAATTCTCAACCCAGCAGCAGTGAACGTGGAAGGGATCGCAGTCCTGAGCCTTTAGAAGAACCGACCGACACACAATGAAAGGAAGCTCGCCACAATGGCACTCACAGTTCCACACAGCCCCCTTCCTTCCTCCTCTGCCCCCTTGATCATCTCAGACCTTCCTAGTTGCAGATCACGCACTTCCTAACAAACATCAGCCCGTAAGCACCAAACAACGTGATGCCTGCAGAGCAGGCCAAGCAGGCGTTTCTCAGTGTCACACACAACAGCAGCTCAAGATTCCTCCCCAAGAAGTGTTGCTGTTCAGTTGCTAAGTTGTGTCTGACTCTTTGTGACCCCATGGACTGCAGCGCACCAGGCTTCCCTGTCCATCACCATCTCCTGGAGCTTGCTCAAACTCATGTCCATCGAGTCGGTGATGCCATCCAACCATCTCATCCTCGGTCATCCCCTTCTCCTCCTGCCTTTAATCTTTCCCAGCATCAAGGTTTTTTCCATTGAGTCAGCTCTTCATATCAGGTGGCCACAGTATTGGAGTTTCAGCTTCAGCATCAGTCCTTCCAATGAATATTTAGGGCTGATTTCCTTTAGGATGGACTGGCTTGATCTTGCTGTCCAAGGGACTCTCAAGAGTCTTCCCAACACCACAGATTGGTCCTGAGAAGTATTAAGACACAGGTCCCAGCGTTCTTGTCTTTTCCCGTGCATGTTTGTTATATACGGTCCCTCATCCTCTGTTGTTGTTTAGTTGCTAAGTGTGTCCAATTTTTCTGACCTCATGGGCTGTAGCCAGCCAGGCCCCTCTGTCCACGGAATTCTCTAGGCAAGAATACTGGAGTGGGTTTCCATTTCCTTCTGCAGGGGATCTTCCTGACCCAGGGAAGTCCATGACTCCGGCATTGGCGGGCAGATTCCTTACAGCTGAGCCACCAGGGAAGCCCATGAAGGACAAGACTTGCCCAGAAATACCAGAACCCCATCATTCAGGGCGACGCAAGCCGGGCACACACATCCCTGGCCTGTAGACAGACGATGAAGCTGCAGTTCAGCACACTTAAAAACTTTAGCCAAAGCCCTCAGACTAACACAGGCTAGAACCGGGGCTTGAACCAAGGTCCTTTAGGCTGGGGGTCTAGAGTTCAGTCTAGAAACCACTCTGTCGTGGCCCTCGGGGGGGAAGGAGGCGGCTCCACGCAGACCCGATAGCGCTGAGCAGCACAGCATGTTCCGTCGTCATTTTATGGTAGGACTGCCTGTTCTGGAATCCAGAGAGCAGCCAAGCTTCTCCCGGCGGCTGGAATGTCCTTGCGACACAGGTCAGCAGACCAGAGTCCGTGGCCCGTAGAGAAGATGCTGAGCTGCCCTCTGAGGCGGCGGCCCGCATGGTCGCTGCAGCCAGCGGTGCCCCAGGCGGGATCCGAAGCCCCCCCCCGGGGGGGGTGGGGGCTCTGCACACGGCCAGGGGCTGCAGGCAGGGCAGGGGGCAGCCTGGCCTTTGCACGTTCCCACCCGAGGGCGTGTGACTCATTCCCAAGGCGAGCAGAAAACCCCCCTCACTTCACCTTGCTTTCCAAACCGCCTGCATTCGGATTTCTACACAGAAATTCTGACCGAGACTAACTTCGTGCTTTCTGCAAAAGAAAGCAATCTGACTGCCAAGCAGGGAGGAAAAGTTACGAAAAGTGGTGCGGAGCACATAGCTGGCTGCTTTTTTCTTTTTTTTTTTTTTGGTGATGTGTGATTGACAATTAAAGTGGAATCTCGCTGGCCTGGGCTCGTTCCTGGCCGCTCCGGAGCCAGAGAAGCTAGTGACAGTTCCCATAACGATCAGAACCAGACTTGGAACAGAAGGCAGAGGCCCCAGCTGACCTCTGCCGGCGGAGGGGCGCCTCGGGGGTGCTGGGCGGCAGCTCCCCGGAGAGGCCCCCGGAGGCCAGAGCACCCGCGGCTTTCTCAGCAGCCTGCCTTCCCAAACCAGCTCAGACCAGAACAAAAACGACCCTGTCAGGCACCACAAACAGTGGGGAAAACACGCCTGTGGACAAAGCAAGGCCATTCAGCAGCCCCCAAGGGCTGTTTCCCACCCCTCGGGTACAGGGACCCAACAACACATGCAGAGTCCACTGTAAAAAGGGGAAGAAAGACACGTCTGTGGGAGGAGGAAGGCGTGAAGCCCAGGGCAAGCCGTTTCTCTTGTTCTTTCCATTTCACTGCAACCACGTGCTGCCGCCGGGCAAGCTGCTGGCTGAGCCAAGGGTACCCGTAAGCGGTTTAGAAACCATGTCACATGGACCCCTGGGGACCACGGGAGAGTGGAGTATAACACAAACAGGAAGCAAGGGCTGTCCTTCAGTCACTCAGTCGTGTCTGGCTCTTTGCAACCCCATGGACTGTAGCACGCCAGGCCTCCCTGTCCATCACCAACTCCCAGAGTCCATCCAAACTCATGCCCATCGAGTCCGTGATGCCATCCAGCCAGCTCATCCTCGGTCATCCCCTTCTCCTCCTGCCCCCAGTCCCTCCCAGCATCAGAGTCTTTCCCAGTGACTCGGCCACAGCCAGCTTCCAAGATGCTCTAGTATGCATAGTGACCGACTCATTCCACTTTGCCCCGGACATTCCTGGTTTTGAAACTGAAAGCCCACCGGACAGCGGGCATTGCACGCAGGATCTCAGGTCCCCAACCGGGCCTGAACCCACACCTCCTGCAGTGGAAGCACAGAGCTCCAACGACTGGACCGCCAGGGAGTTCCCCAACTTTCAATTTTAGTAAAAATTTATAAACCAAAATAAAAAACAAAAACAAAAACAAAAATACTGAAAGTCCAGCACCGCGGGAATCCACTCAGTCCCTGGCAGATCGGTAGGGTTTGTCATCCTGTAACTAACAAAGATCCAGATTACAGATTTTACAGCACATGTTAACAAGTAGAAGATAAAGAAGAGCAAAGGAGCCATCATTGACTCAGAGATTCTTAGGAGCTTTGTGTTCATGTCTATTCAACTGTCACACAATTTCTATGAGGTCCATCTTACAGACAAGTAAACTGCATACAGATGTGAGGGCTGGACTGTGAAGAAGGCTGAGCACCGAAGAATTGATGCTTTTGGGCTGTGGTGTTTTTTTTTTTTTTTTGGTGATGTGTGATTGACAATTAAAGTGGAATCTCGCTGGCCTGGGCTCGTTCCTGGCCGCTCCGGAGCCAGAGAAGCTAGTGACAGTTCCCATAACGATCAGAACCAGACTTGGAACAGAAGGCAGAGGCCCCAGCTGACCTCTGCCGGCGGAGGGGCGCCTCGGGGGTGCTGGGCGGCAGCTCCCCGGAGAGGCCCCCGGAGGCCAGAGCACCCGCGGCTTTCTCAGCAGCCTGCCTTCCCAAACCAGCTCAGACCAGAACAAAAACGACCCTGTCAGGCACCACAAACAGTGGGGAAAACACGCCTGTGGACAAAGCAAGGCCATTCAGCAGCCCCCAAGGGCTGTTTCCCACCCCTCGGGTACAGGGACCCAACAACACATGCAGAGTCCACTGTAAAAAGGGGAAGAAAGACACGTCTGTGGGAGGAGGAAGGCGTGAAGCCCAGGGCAAGCCGTTTCTCTTGTTCTTTCCATTTCACTGCAACCACGTGCTGCCGCCGGGCAAGCTGCTGGCTGAGCCAAGGGTACCCGTAAGCGGTTTAGAAACCATGTCACATGGACCCCTGGGGACCACGGGAGAGTGGAGTATAACACAAACAGGAAGCAAGGGCTGTCCTTCAGTCACTCAGTCGTGTCTGGCTCTTTGCAACCCCATGGACTGTAGCACGCCAGGCCTCCCTGTCCATCACCAACTCCCAGAGTCCATCCAAACTCATGCCCATCGAGTCCGTGATGCCATCCAGCCAGCTCATCCTCGGTCATCCCCTTCTCCTCCTGCCCCCAGTCCCTCCCAGCATCAGAGTCTTTCCCAGTGACTCGGCCACAGCCAGCTTCCAAGATGCTCTAGTATGCATAGTGACCGACTCATTCCACTTTGCCCCGGACATTCCTGGTTTTGAAACTGAAAGCCCACCGGACAGCGGGCATTGCACGCAGGATCTCAGGTCCCCAACCGGGCCTGAACCCACACCTCCTGCAGTGGAAGCACAGAGCTCCAACGACTGGACCGCCAGGGAGTTCCCCAACTTTCAATTTTAGTAAAAATTTATAAACCAAAATAAAAAACAAAAACAAAAACAAAAATACTGAAAGTCCAGCACCGCGGGAATCCACTCAGTCCCTGGCAGATCGGTAGGGTTTGTCATCCTGTAACTAACAAAGATCCAGATTACAGATTTTACAGCACATGTTAACAAGTAGAAGATAAAGAAGAGCAAAGGAGCCATCATTGACTCAGAGATTCTTAGGAGCTTTGTGTTCATGTCTATTCAACTGTCACACAATTTCTATGAGGTCCATCTTACAGACAAGTAAACTGCATACAGATGTGAGGGCTGGACTGTGAAGAAGGCTGAGCACCGAAGAATTGATGCTTTTGGGCTGTGGTGTTGGAGAAGACTCTTGAGAGTCCCTTGGACTGCAAGGAGATCCAACCAGTCCATTCTGAAGGAGATCAACCCTGAATATTCATTGGAAGGACTGATGCTGAAGCTGAAATTCCAATACTTTGACTACCTGATATGAAGAGCCAACTCATTGGAAAAGACTCTGATGCTGGGAAAGATTAAGGGCAGGAGGAGAAGGGAACAGCAGAGGATGAGATGGTTGGATGGCATTGCTAACTCAGTGAACAGGAGTTTGAGCACACTGCAGGAGATAATGAAGGACAGGGAAGGCTGGCCTGCTGCAGTCCATGGGGTCACAGAGTCAGCCACAACTTAGTGACTGAACAACACAGAGAATCAGACTTCCCAGGTGGCCAGTGGGCAAGGAAACGCCCGCAATGCAGGAGACATGGTCCCACCCCTGGGTCGGGAAGATCCCCGGAGAAGGATATGGCAACCCACTCCAGTGGCCTTGCCTGAAAATGTCCATGGACAGAGGAGCCTGGTGGGCTATAGTCCTTGGGGGCAAAAAGAGTCAGACACGACTGAGTGACTGAACATGCTCGCAAACAGAATCAGAAAGCCAAGTGACTCGAGGTTGTTGTTTCCACACAACTAGTCATTGGTGGAAAGCTCATAAGCATCACTTGATTTGTCTCATCTTGAGATGGCAGCTTGCAGTCCTTAAGGGAAAGTCCGCTGAGTGTGCAGCTTCTCCATATGGGAAACTGAGGCAGTGCACCCCTAATCGCCAAACCTACAGCTTGCTACATCCTGAGACAGCACAATTTATCACCTCAGACGAGGATGAACGGCTCTCTCTGTTCAAGTATGTTTTACCTGGGGCTATAAATGTTTGTCGGTGTAATCAATTACTATTCTTCCCCAAACATGTTTTTTAATCATTCACAGAATTTCAAACATTAGAATCTTCCCTAACTCAAGGTCATCACTGTCTTCGCTTACACTAGCCTTTAGCTGCTCTCCTAGAAATCCACATTCTTAAATGTGAAGCGTGCAGATCCAAGTAGAAGTTTAGTTAGAACACCACGACCATCATCAGAACGCTGTGGGCCCTTTGGATGGGAAGCACACATGTACAAATTCTGTATTTCTGAAATGCGCAGTAGAGACACCGAATGCCCTCTGAATGCACGCACATCTCCCCGTGTTTCTGAGCCTCCCTGCAGTTTGTTCTGGACGGTGGGATGTGAGTAGAAATGACAGGTGCCCCTTCTGGTTCAGGAATCAGTGAAAAGCCCAAGCTGGAGTCTCTGGTTCCCTCCTCTCCTGCCACAGACGCCTTCAACACCCACTTGTGGTACATGGTGTTTCTGCAAGAATGTAGTCGGAGCCTCGTCCAGCTCTACCCGATGTGAAGTGAGCAAAAGAGCACTTGGGTGAGGTCACTGAGGGTCGCGGGTTACTGCCTCACCCCAGGGGAGCTCATCCCGGCAACCTTCTTCTTTCTTCCTCTTTTTCTCAATTATGACATTTCTTGCATGGGTCTTAAGAAAAAACATCCAAACTTAAAATAAGGCAGGAGGGACTTCCCTGGGTGTCCAATGGCTAAGACTTCATGCTCTTCAAGGTAGGGGGGGGGGCCCAGGTTCGATCCCTGGTCGGGGAACTATAATCCTGCATGCTGCAACTAAGAGCGAGCAGGCTGCAACTAGCATGATCACCCTGGCCGCTGGACTGACCCACGTGATCAGTTCTGGCCACTGAAATACGAGACGTGAAATGCGTCACTTCTGAGCTGAGGCAGCAAGATGCTCGTCGTCACGGAGACGGGGGACAAGACCGTCTTCTCCAGATGGTACAGCCACACGACGGCGGAGCCGCCACCCGGCCGGGTCACTGAGTCATTGTGTGGGGCGGGGTTTCCTGACGATTCATCTGGGACATAGGGCATGAGCAAGGAATAATATTTTTCTTGTATTAAGCCACTGAAATGTGAAGGTTTTTTGCAAGCTAGTCTAAGCGGGCGAACATAGTAAGAATAATAACTCCATTCCGATGAAAAGACTGCCGAAGTCTTCAGAATTCATACCCCCATGTTTCTTCATCAAATTGACCATTGCCTAATTGAAATTAACATTTTGGCCAAAACAATACTTCTTTTAAAACTTTTATTTTATATTGGAATAAAGTTCTTGAGAGCCCCTTGGACTGCAAGGAGATCAAACCAGTCAGACCTAAAGGAAATCAATCCTGAATATTCACTGAGGGATTGATGCTGAAGCTCCAATACTTTAGCCGCCTGATTCAAAGAGCCAACTCACTGGCAAAGACCCTGGTGCTGGGAAAGACTGAAGGCGGGAGGAGAAGGGGATGACAGAGGATGAGACGGTTGGATAGCATCACCGACCCAATGGACATGAGTTTGAGTAAACTCCGGGAGATGGAGAAGAAGAGGGAAACCTGGCATGCTGCAGTCTATGGGGTCGAAGAGAGTCGAACACGACTGAGCGGCCGAACAGCAACAGAAAACAGTTGAACGATGTTGTACTGGTTTAAACTAATTCAGTTATCCACATACATACATCTATTCTGTTTCAGCTTCTTTTCTCATGAAGGTTATTCCCCTGTACTGTACAGCAGGTCTTTGCCAATTATTTATTTTATATATAGTGTGGTGTATACGGAGAAGGCGATGGCACCTCACTCCAGGACTCTTGCCTGGAAAATCCCATGGACGGAGGAGCCTGGTGGGCTGCAGTCCATGGGGTCGCTAAGAGTCGGACACGACTGAGCAACTTCACTTTCACTTTTCACTTTCATGCATTGGAGAAGAAAATGGCAACCCGCTCCAGTGCTCTTGTCTGGAGAATCCCAGGGACGGGGGAGCCTGGTGGGCTGCCATCTATGGGGTCACACAGAGAGTCAGACACTACGGAAGTGACTTAGCAAGCGAGCAAACGAGCGTGTATACGTTAATTCCAACCTCCTAACTTATTCCTCCCCACCGTGTTTCCCCTGTGGTGACCATAAGTTTGTTTTTACGTCTGTGACTGTTTCTATTTTGTAAGTAAGTGCATATGTATCTTTTTTTTTTTTTAGATTTCACATATACGTGATATGCTATTTGTCTCTGTGTGACCTATTCACTTCAGATGATAATCTCTGAACTTTAAATTTTTGTATAAATTGATGAGATATGGAGTTTAGAGGACACATGTGCCACAACAGAAGACTGAACCAGCTAAAAACAATCACCACATAATGTTCTCCTGTAATCTAAAGAGGATTCCATGCATGCAGATCAGGCAAGTTTAGATGGTAGAATTCTACAGGAATGAAACAAGAATCACTAACGACAATAATCGTGAATAGCAATAATGAGATAAAAACATTGGCTGAGGGCCTATGATACCCCCAGAACTACATTCTTTGTTTTATTTAGCTATGACGTGTAATAATCATCACAACAAAGTTAACAAATTAGACACTGAAGCAAACAGCTGGCTGCCACTCAGTTTGCTAACAAAGTCAAAGCTTTGTTCTGAAAATGAGTGGCAGAGATGATGGCTCCTCCACCAGCCGCAGGACATGAAAAGCAATTGATGAGTTCATGTCTGGCACACACCCCTAGATATAATAATGATATTTACACTTTCCCAAGATTAAGAAAACCAGTCAATCCTAAAGGAAATCAACCCTGAATATTCACTAGAAGGACTGATGCTGAAGCTCCAATACTTTGGTGATTTGATGCAAAGAACTAACTCACTGGAAAAGACCCTGATGCTGGGAAAGATTGAGGGCAGGAGGAGAAGGGGGTGACAGAGGATGAGATGGTTGGATGGCATCACCAACTCAATGGACATGGGTTTGAGCGAACTCTGGCAGACAATGAAGGACAGGGGAGCCTGGCGTGCTGAAGTCCATGAGGTCGCAACAAATAGGACACGACTTAACAACTAAACCACAAAAAAGGATTAAAAAAAAAGGAAGAGCAGCCTAAAGCAGAGCCCATAGGCAGCCCACAAAGCTCAGATATTCACGGATCTTTACCACGAAAAGCTGGCTAACCGCGAGCTTACACCAGCCACGGTAAACGAGCCCCTCCTGCAGATCGGGGCTGCGGGGGGGAATCAAGAACAGCATTCAGCTCCAGGTTTGAAATCTGAGAAGTCGGCCGGGAGCCCCTGGAAAGCTTTTCCTTCCTGATTAGAACAAGACCCAGAGGAGAAATGACCCCCTTCTTTTCTAGCCCTTTGAACGAGTGAGGTGTTTGCTGTGCTTCAGAGGCTCAGTCGTGTCCAACTCTGCGACCCCATGGACTGCAGCACGCCAGGCTCCCCTCTCCTCCACGATCTCCTGGGTTTGCTCACGTTCATGTGCACTGGGTCAGTGGTACGTAACCATTTCATCCTCTGCTGCCCACTTCATGATATTTAGGGCTAGAGAGCAACCACACTAGAAAGAAAAAGCCAAGGGAGTCACAAATTGAAGAGATTCCCGCCCAAGCGGGAGCGTGGTTAAATGGCTGAATTAATCAACTCTGGAATTCCGGGCGCCACCCCAGGTATCTTTGTGTAAGAAACCCCTGCTACTGCAACCACTTCTGTTGGGATTCAGCTAGTGCAGGCGACAGAACCCTACTCTTTCCACTGTCCCTCAATAAAGGACGTCACATCCCCAGTAAAATGGAAGCAGAGAAGCTGCTCTCAGCAGAGTCCTCCTTCAGAATAGGTAGGGGGTCCCCCAAGTCCCCCCAGCTCAGGTCTCTCTAACGCTCGCTCAGGAAACCAAGCTCCAAATCTTTGAAATTCAGCCTTGAATAGTATTAACAAATGCTCAAGCAATCCCCATGTCACAAGGTTAGAATCTTGCGTTTATAAAAAGATTTTTGTGAGCAAAATGCTGTTGACGCCATCCCTTAAAAATGTTGCTACTTATGAAATATTATCCCCAGACATGTATGTTCAAAATAACCTCGATATCTCTTTATAAAAGTTCCTTGAGTGTACCTTTTCAATTGTCCTGCGTCTCCCTAACAAGAAACAAAAATCACCTTGAGCTCGGTCAGTCAGGCTCTCGGTAAGAAATATCATCGACGTGTGTGCGCCCAGGACAACGTGAGAAGGTTATTCCCTCTGGCACGGTCGGAACATCTGTGCTGATCATTTACTGTGGTCAAGACTGGCTCCTGGGGATAATGACTTAATCACTGGAGCCTGGGAGCTTTCACCAAGCTCAGAGGCTGTCACTGCACCGGGTGATGGAAAAACCACTGCTGGCGAACAGACAGGGGCCAAGTTACAACACCTTCCCGATCGTTCTTTGCTTGCCGCCACAGAAACACAACAAAGGACGCCGGCTATGGCACTGGGAACTGAGTTTGTCTGAGTACAGCCCTTAAAATCCGAAGACTTCTATATTCATGGTTATGACCTGCCGGTCATCAGAACCTTTAAATTCAGGGCAGTGGTTTTAACCTTGGCTGTGCTTTCCCATCCCCAGGGAGCTTTAAAACATGCTGATGCCTGGACCTACCTCTGGAGTTCTGATTACTTGTTCCAAATGCAGCCTGGGCACTGGTGTCCAAAAGATCCCCCAGGTGATTCCAATACACAGTCGATGTTGAGAAACACTGACCCAAGGTCAACGGCAAATAGAAGAGTATGTAATTACAGAGCTACACCCAAGAGAAAAATAACTGAACTGCATCTAACAGAGGCTGATAGAGAGGAATAGCAAGGTTCCTTCCACTGTTTAACACTTCCAAAAAGAGCAGGAAATCAACCACTGTTAATCAACAACCAACTCAAAAATACACACACACTGCAAATTATTTAAAGAAAGGACCAAAAAAGTAAAATAAAATGAGGGACTTTAGCTATATAAATTATAGGTTGTGCTATGCTGTGTCATGAAATCAAAAGACGATTACTCCTTGGAAGGAAAGTTATGACCAACCTAGACAGCATATTCAAAAGCAGAGACATTACTTTGCCAACAAAGGTCCGTCTAGTCAAGGCTATGGTTTTTCCAGTGGTCATGTAGGGATGTGAGAGTTGGTCTGTGAAAACAGCCGAGTGCTGAAGAACTGATGCTTTTGAACTGTGGTGTTGGAGAAGACTCTTGAGAGTCCCTTGGACTGCAGGGAGATCCAACCAGTTCATTCTAAAGGAGATCAGTCCTGGGTGTTCATTGGAAGGACTGATGTTGAAGCTGAAACTCCAATACTCTGGCCACCTCATGCAAAGAGTTGACTCATTGGAAAAGACTCTGATGCTGGGAGGGATTGGGGACAGGAGGAGAAGGGGACGACAGAGGATGAGATGGCTGGATGGCATCACCGACTTGATGCATATGAGTCTGAGTGAACTCTGGGAGATGGTGATGGACAGGGAGGCCTGGCGTGCTGCGATTCATGGGGTCGCAAAGAGTTGGACACGACTGAGTGACTGAACTGAACTGATGCTGTGTTTATTATTCATTAATAATTTTTCTTTCCAATTTGATTTCCCCTTAGAAATATAAGTTTTTTAAGAGTCATGTTTCCCTTTTTTAAAGAAACTCGCTCCCTCTCTGCTTTCTGCTGGTGATTTCCCATTGTGTCTCAGTGGGCTTAGTGACTCTGGCCTGTGAATCTCTATTCAGGGAACTCTTTTTTTTTTTTTTTCTGAGTTAAATGGATAATTAAACTTGCTTGAAACATACACACACAAAAGAAAGGTCAGGAGGTTTCGCCAGTAGTGCCGTGGTTAAGGCTCCATGCTTCCACTGCAGCAGCACAGGTTCCATCTCTGATCAGGGAACTAAGATCCCGCATGTCATACGGCATGGCCAAAAATGAATAAAAATAACATGTAAATAAGAGAGAGAGGTGGCCGGAAGGAGAACAAAGTCAGGAAAGGAAATGAACACACGTGGCCCCGTTGGTCATAAACATCATCCACAGCCCCTTATCTGCACCTCTTTAAAGTGAATGTCAGAGTCTTGTTTGCTTTTAAAGTGAACCCACCTCCTCAAGACCCTAGTCCAGGGGTCAGCAAACTGCCTCCAACGGGCCAGATTTGGCCTGTTGCCTGTTTGGGTAAATACAGTTTTGCTGGAACGCCACACACTCACTCACCGACTCACGATTTGCCTGCTTTCACCCCGCAACAGCAGGGATGTGCACGGAACCACATGCCCACAGACCCGGCCGTCGGGCCTTTGGGGGAACAGCGTGCAGCCCACCGCATGTGCCCACCATCTGGGATTCTAGTTATCGGGCACTAAAGTGCCACCTTTCGTGCTTCGCCCACAAGTGCTGAGGCGCCTCTTTCTGTCCAGGCATGCTTCATTCACTCCCCCTTCCGTTCTCATCTGAAGGATGCTCCTCAAACACCTCCTGTGTGGAAAGCACCCCTCTCCGATCTGTTTCCTGAGGGACGAGACCACAGACAGTGCCCGCTTCCTAACTGTGCATCTGACCCCGCTGTGCGCTGACTTCCCATCGCCTGCACTCAGGGGCCCTGAAGAGCAGAGGTCCCCGTGATACCCCAGCGCATCACCAACAGCAGGGCCCGGGAAAGCAGCTCTCTAGGGGAGGAAAGCCCAGATACGTGCCAGTTTCCATGGTGTAAACGTTTCCACCGGTGTCTACTTCAAACTACCCACAGTTTGACAACCAGCTTGCAGAACACGGTTGTTATTTAGTCACTAAGCTGTGTCTGACCCTTTGTGACCCCATGGACTGAAGCCCACCAGGCTCCTCTGTCTGCGGGAGTTCCCAGGCAAGAATACTGGAGTGGGTTGTCATTTCCTTCTCCAGGGGATCTTCCCGACCTGGGGATTGAACCCAGGTCTCCTGCAGTGGAAAGCAGAGTCTTTACCACTGTGTCACCTGGGCAGCTCTGCAAAATGACGGGCCATTCATAAGTGGCTCCCATGAACCAGACACGAGCCAGCTCCAGCGAGCCGCTGATGACCCCTGACCCGTCGCCGCTGTTAATCCTCGCCGTCCCTCAGTCACACCCCACTCCAGTCGGGACAAATCCTTGCCACTCCCAGACCACCGGGAGGCTCTGAGGTCCCACGCCCTCACTCAGGGCACTTCCTCTGTCTAGACCAGGCTTCCTTTCCTGACTGACTCACGAAGACCAACTCAGCGTTCTGGATTAGGCTCAAATCAAATCTCTTCCACAAACATTTTTCAAGATTCACCTCTATTCATTCCATTTAAATAGAATAGAATCTGTTTAAATAGAATCCTCCTGCTTTTGCGTCCACAAGTACCAAAAATACCTTCCTGTCACTGTCTTCCTATTACATTTCATGATATATACTTGTGGGCACGCGTCCTAAGGCGCTTCAGTTGTGCCCGACTCTTTGCGACCCTATGGACTGTAGTTTCTCAGGCTCCTCTGTCCAGGCAAGAATACGGAGTGGGTGCCATTTCCTTCTCCAGGGGATTTTCCAGACCCAAGGACCAAACCCACGTCTCTTACATCTCCATCATTGGCAGGTGGGTTCTTTACCACTAGCACCATCTGTATATTTACAAAACTGTACAGTCTAGACTGTAAGGCTGAGGGCAGGATCTATTTCATATTTTTCTGGCACAAATGCATGCGTGCATGCTCAGTTGTGTCCGACTCTGTGCAACCCCATGGACTGTAGCCCACCGGGCTCCTCTGTGCCTGGACTTCTCCAGGCAAGAATACTGGAGTGGGTTGCCATTTCCTTCTCCAAGGGCTCTTCTCAACCCAGGAATCAAATCCACGTTTCTTGCATTGCAGGCAGATTCTTTACCATCTGAGCTACTTGAGAAGCCCTATAGACTATATTATTATAGATAATTTTAGTAACAAATATTATATGTAACATGTTATAAATATATTAAACATTATGTAACTGTAACAATACATTGTATATAATATGATATTTTACATATAAAGAATGTTTCAGATAATATAGAATCTTCACATCAACCCTATGTCCAGGGTACTCCTGTTATCCCCATTTCAGAGATTGAGAAACAAAGATGTCAAGTCATTTGCCTAAGGCTACACAGCTAATTGGGCTTCACTGGGAGCTAAATCAGTAAAGAATCTGCCTGCAGTGCAAGAGACCTGGGATTGATCCCTGGGTTGAGAAGATTCCCTGGAGAGGAAATGACAATCCACTCCAGGATTCTTGCCTTAAGAATCCCATGGAAAGAGGAGCCTGGCGGCTACAGTCCACGAGTTCACAAGAGTCAGACCCAACTCAGGAACTAAGCCGCCACCACAGGGCTAATCAGAGGGGAACCAGGATTTAAGTCCAGGCTCTTCATCGCGCTGAGAGGAGACAACCAGGCTCCTCTAGACGTCTCACCACTGTCGAGAGCTGGGTCCCTCCCGGAGCTCTCCGAGGGTAGGACGGCCTCTGGCCTAGACCTTGGCCTTGATCAGGCACGGCTAAGCGCGGTGGCCCTGCCACACCTGTACACACAGCAGTCGTCTGGGGAGCCTTTCCTCAGCAACTTCACCAGGTGGAAAAGCTGTGAACCCTCAGGACAGAAGCCAGAGGCAAGAAAGGAAAGCAAAGCACCTCCCTCATCAGCAATGAACACAAACTCTCTGAACCTTGCTTAGAAGGAACCTCGAGGAGGCAAAGCACCACAAGGACGTCAGGCCGTGCAAACAGCTTGACCACCGACCACGGAAAGGAGTCTCGAGTCACCTGGAGGTGCTGAAGAGGGCCCGAGGGTTGGGCTGCGGCTGAGCTAACAAACAGAAGCAAAGTACAAAGAAGTGTGGGAAGAGCCGTGACCAGCAGTGGCCACCTTCGGATGAGCGAGCCCAGGACGGCGTGGTGGCCGCAGCGGTCAGAGGGACAGCAGTGGGGGTCACGCGCCGCCCGCCCCGCCGGAACAAGCCCGGGACCCAGCGACCTCTCCCGGGTTCCCCTCGCCCAGCAGACCAGCAAGGTGGGCACCTTCCTTATATAAAAATGACTGCACAAGAAGGAAAAAAGGCTGCCCTTTCAGAAAGAGCTCATGAAAAACAGAGTTCAGTGAGGCCTCTACGCTTAGAAAGCTTGCTGTTCAGTCCCTATGTCACGTCTGACTCTTTGTGACCCCATGGACCGCAGCAGGCCAGGCTTCCCCGTCCTCCACCATCTCCCAGAGTTTGCTCAAACTCATGTCCATTGAGTCTGTGATGCCATCCAACCATCTCATCCTCTGTCACCCTCTTCTCCTCCGGCCCTCAATCTTTCCCAGCTGCAGGGTCTTTTCTAATGAGTCAGCTCTTCGCATCAGGTGGCCAAAGTATTGGAGCTTCAGCTTCAGCATCAGTCCTTCCAATGAATATTCAGGTTTGATTTCCTTTAGGATGGACTGGTTTGTTTTGACTTTAGTTGTTTAAAAAATGCTGAGACTATTTCCCTACAAAGCTGGATAAGGGAGCCAGCTGGTTGACTTGATGATGGGGTCGGGAGAGCTGGGGACACAATGGGGAAGACAAAGGAGAGAGACGCCGTAACCGCAGCGCGGGGCGTCTGTCCTGCCTCCTGACGGCCCGAGCGAGGAAGGAGCCTCGCTGTTTCCGGCCGAGGCTGCCGGACCTGCTTCCCTGCTCCTGGCCCCACGTCTCTCTGCTGATCTCCGCACACGGCCTTCCGGTTTCGGGGGTTTTGTTTTCTGTGTGTTTCTGTGTGTTTGCTGGCTGTGCCGCACGGCATGTGGGATCTTAGTTCCCAACCAGGGACTGAACCTGGTCCCGCTGAAGCAGGGGGTCCCTCAAGCTCAGGCTGAAAGGGCCTCGGCTCCCAGCTGACCTCAGCGGTCTGGCTGGCGTGCCTGCATCTCCCTGCACTCAGCCGTCCCTCTTTTCTTTTCTTTTCTTTTCTTTTTTGAGAGGGAGAGTAGAGGGAGAGAAATGCTAAATGCTTAATGTGAAAGGGTCCTCACTCATCAGAAGGTCCCCGTTTCAGAAGAGCTACCACTCGGTTTTACAAACTATAAATGATTTAAAAGATTAGGCTCTGTATCCAGTAGTTGAGTGATTCCTAAAACAAATTGGCCAAAGTGTTTGAAAATCAAACATCCACAGGAAGAAGATTTCATGAATGGCCCAAACGACAAACCCGGGTTAGAATACCACAAACGAGCCCATCTGTGAGGCGTGGTGCGGTTAGCATCCTGCTGCCCCCCCTTCTCCTGTCCATCCGCTCCCGCCCCTCCCCGCCCCTCCCCGTCTCCATCCTCTGTCCGCCCTGAGCTGCCGCCGGGACCCCGGCATCTCGTCTCCCTCCTGCTTCCGGGGAGGCAGCCTGATTTCACCCAAGGCTGCCACTCTGCAGAGGCACGGCCGTGGCAAAGGTGCCGCATCTTCATTAGGCGGGCAGGGGTCTATCAGTTGTTCCCTCTTTTCCAGGCCTTTCCAGCTGTGGGGTCCCCGCTGAGGAAACACAAACCTTGCTCCTGGTCACTCCTCTGATGCCTCCGTGAACTGACTTCCTTCTGGTCCGCTACCGCTCACCCTTCTGAACACCCCAATGGCCCAGGCGAAACCGCTGCCCTGATCCTTTCTTTCTTCATCTCCTGCCTCTTCCAGGCTCTACCTGTTTACAAAACTGCCTTCCGCACCGCCACCCAATTCCTCGTTTCCCAAACCTGCCTTTACACAGGACTCCTCTGTAGGTGGGAAACAAAGATGACAACAACATGTGAAGTTATAAATCCCCCACATCTACGAACTGGTGAGGGTATGGAATTCAATGAGTACTTCACAGGGTTGCTTGATTCAGCATCTTAAAAAAAAAAAAATCACTGTGCAGCCTAGCCTTTGTGTTTTCAAGCACGGTTCCCCAGTAAGCTCAAAACACCGGTGTGGTAAAACAGCGGAGGAGGCACGCATTGTATTTCCAGGTCTGCTGGGAGCAATGAAGTGATGCTCAAAGGCAGGGGTG
Organism: Litocranius walleri; assembly: GCA_006410535.1. NCBI lineage: Eukaryota > Metazoa > Chordata > Mammalia > Artiodactyla > Bovidae > Litocranius > Litocranius walleri. The sequence continues at coordinate 209,181 of SJYG01000187.1, read as the reverse complement.
CAGAGAGGCAATACGGGCTCCAGGCAACATTCGCATCCCCACCCTGCCATCAGCCAGCTCTGTGACCTCTCAGAGAAGTTCTCAGCCTCCTGAGCCTTGAGGTCCTCACCTGCAACACAGAGAAAACCCCCACCTACGAGGCTAGACCAGACACATGAGAGTCTGGGATCCAGGAAACACCGCTCATCGCTGGGGGAGAAACTCAGGTCCAAAGGGCTACCTGGCTTCGCCAGTTCTGCGGCGACTGGTTTAGCCCATGTAATGCGACTCTGAGCCCAGCAATTCAATCTCCAAGCACCCAGTACAGTTTTGGCTTCCTGTGCGTCACTCCAAACACTTGTTGACTAAATGCAGGCTGTACCTTGCACCGCACCCTCAACCCCTAGAACGCCAGCGACCTGCTCCTGCTCGGTCACCTGCCAGTCACCAGCTCAGTTACATAAACTCGATATTCTCTGGCGAAAAGATACATTTGTCCTGGCCCCCTCCCTGACTCCCGCTCCTGCCCCCCACCGCCCCCAGCCGGGTTTCCATTCATCACCAGAGGAGGCTGAAAACAAGGGAAAGCTAATCTAACTCTGAAAGAGGCAGCGGCTGGTGAGACCGCATGCTACAAGCCCCAAATACCTTTGTTGCAGGGTAAAAAAAAAACAGCATTTTTTCCCCCTGTTTAAACTCTTAACTCCTTAGGTGTGTGGGGACCTGTCTGATTTCTTATGCCATCTGACCCGAGTTTTCATGAGTTGAAATCAATCTGAACAAAAGCTCAGACTGATACAGTTGAAACTGAAGTTGGCAGCATAAATATCTCCAGAAAGGGAAGAGAGACCTCCGTGAGGTTTACTTTTTTTCAAGCAGAGGATAGAAATGCAATATATCCTTTATCCAATAACCACCCCTGGGAAACAAAGCTACTGTTTACATCCTACAAGTCCAGTTGTTAGGCTTAAAATCAGAGTTATTTTAATACTCTTCACAGTACCACAGCATTACAGGCAATTCATTGGTTACCCAAGGAAAATGGACTTCCTATAGAAACACGGCCCTGGGGTGGTGCAAAAGCCGAAAGCAAGAAGGGAAAGAGGCTCCTAGCCCCACGTCTACCACTGGCCATTCCATAACCCCAGACCAGCCACTCCATTCACACATGCAACGGTTCTCCTTTCTGGGAAACAAGAAACACACCTATCCTACTACTCAAGGTTTTCAAGAAGGATAAAACAAAACTTCATCTCTGACTGAGGCTATGATTTCTGAAAATCATTCACATTTCAAATCTCACTTTTGTCGAATGAAACAGATTTAGCTCCCTGACGGAGCTGACTAGGGCTGAGCCAGCCCTTTTGCTTTTGAGGTCAGTAAGTAATCTAAGACTGGGAGTCTTCCCTCCACGACGTCTCCGAGTCGAGTTTCCTTCCTCTGTCCCAGACAGTTGGTAAAAATCTCTTCCTGAGGCCAATACACGTTGAATTTCCCAGACGTCTGAAAGCTGGTGTCACGCACATAAGGGCCAGCTGAGAGAGGGTTGCAGACGTCCGTCCTGTACTGAGGCTTGCAGGCCCCTTCCTATGTGTGGAGAGCCTGTGACGTGGCCAGGCAGCGCCAGCCACCCAGGACGGAAGCTAAGCGTGCCGGCAACTCACTCTCTCAGCATCCTCTTTGCTTCAGTCTGGGCCCAGCACCACCACTGCGGGCTCAGCTCTGTCCCTAGTGATGTAAGCAGTCAGGGGCAGTACAGGATTCACTCTAGCACCTGAGGCAGCAGTGGCAGCCCCACGCAGTCTGGGTAGACTTATGGAGACTGAGGCAGAAGGAGAAGGGGGCGGCAGAGGATGAGATGGTTGGATGGCATCATCAACTCAACGGACATGAAGTTGAGCAAACTGTGAGAGAGAGTGGAGGACAGGGGAGCTTGGAGGTCTGCAGTCCAAGGGGGTGCAAAGAGTCAGACATGACTTAGCAGCTGATCAGCAACAGCGATGGAGCAGTTGTCATGGCAACCACACTCCAGGCCCGGCAGTGCAGGCTGGGTATCTGTGCCCACTGGTCACAGCAGTGGTGTCGCCACCTGGCCGCCCCTTTGGCCTGTGTTGGGGTCTGTCCCAGCTCTCTTGTCTCTGATTCTAGTTCTCTGGCCTTTGGGCATCTTTTCCGAACTACCCCAAATTCTTTCAACTGATTCATTTCCTGCCAAGATCAGGAGGAATCCGTATCTACACCTTTTAGCAAGGAACTCTCACAGATTTCTTCAAACTGTGATGCTGGAGAAGACTCCTGAGAGTCCCTTGGACTGTAAGGAGATAAAACCAGTCCATCCTAAAGGAAATCAACCCTGAATATCCATTGGAAGGGCTGAAGCTGAAGCTCCAGTACTTTGGCCACCAGATGCGAAGAGCTGACTCACTGGAAAAGACCCTCATGTTGCGAAAGATTGAGGCCTGGAGAAGAAGGGGATGACAGGGAATGAGATAGTTGGATGGAATCACTCAGTGGATGTGAGTTTGAGCAAACTCCAGGGGAGGATAAAGGACAGAGAAGTCTGGTGTGCTGCAGTTCACGGGGTCGCAAAGAGTCGGACACAACTTAGTGACTGAACAACAACAAGGAAATATTTTAGGCTTTGTGGCCATAATTTCTGTCCAAACAACTCCATTCTGCCATGGTACCGAGAATGAGCTGAGATCACACGCAAAGCAAGCAGGTGTGACTATGTTCCAAGAAAATTTTATTTCAGTTCAGTTCAGTCGCTCAGTTGTGTCCAACTGCAACTCCACGAATTGCAGCATGCCAGGCCTCCCTGTCCATCACCATCTCCCGGAGTTCACTCAGACTCACGCCCATCAAGTCAGTGATGCCATCCAGCCATCTCATCCTTGGTCGTCCCCTTCTCCTCCTGCTCCCAATCCTTCAGGCCTCAGAGTCTTTTCCAATGAGTCCACTCTTCGCATGAGGTGGCCAAAGTACTGGAGTTTCAGCTTCAGCATCAGTCCTTCCAAAGAACACCCAGGACTGATCTCCTTCAGAATGGACTGGTTGGATCTCCTTGCAGTCCAAGGGATTCTCAAGACTCTTCTCCAACACCACAATTCAAAAGCATCAATTCTTCAGCGCTCAGCCTTCTTCACAGTCCAACTCTCACATCCATACACGACCACTGGAAAAACCACAGCCTTGACTAGACGGACCTTTGTTGGCAAAGTAATGTCTCTGCTTTTCAATATGAGATCTAGATTGGTCATAACTTTCCTTCCAAGGAGTAAGCGTCTTTTAATTTCACGGCAGCAGTCACCATCTGCAGTGATTTTGGAGCCCCCCAAAAATAAAGTCTGACAGTTTCCCCTGTTTCCTCATCTATTTCCCATGCAGTGATGGGACCAGATGCCATGATCTTTGTTTTCTGAATGTTGAGCTTTAAGCCAACTTTTCCACTCTCCTCTTTCACTTTCATGAATTTATAACACACAGACTCAAACACTGCACCATTTTCATGGGTCATGAAATATTCTTTTTGATTATTCATTTTAAAATGCATAAACCATTTCTGCTTGTGAGCTGTACAAAAACACAGAGCCAACTCCAGCCACAAAGTGTGATGATCTCAGGCTCATCATAGACCATCAGACATGGGTTACAGGTCTTGTCTCCAACAATTCACAGCAAGTAAAACGTCAGCTATGGTATTCCATCTCTACATTTCCTCATTTACAGACTCCTCATTTATAAAATGTGGATAAAAAGTATACCTAGTCCATGCCATTTCTGAAGGAGTATAAGAGATTAAAAAAAAAAAAGGTACAGTAAGAGCTTAACCAGGGCTTCCTAGTGGTCCAGGTCCTTGCAATGCAGGAGCACCATTCAAACCCTGGAGCTGGAAGCTCACACATGCTGAAGAGCAAGTAAGTCCGAGCATCACAGCTCCTGAGCCCGAGCACCAGAGGCCACGCTGCGACTGCTGAAGCCCGCGTGCACACGCGCCCGGGCTCCAAAGCAAGAGAAACTGCCACAGTGAGAAGCCCGCCCACCGCGCCCAGAGAGCAGCCCGCTGGACGAACGAGAGACAGCTTGGGCAACACAAAGACCCAAGACGCCAGGAAATAAGAGAAATCACAAAATAAATGAATAAATACGAAAAACGAAGAGAGAGCGCTTAGCAGAAGGCTTGCTTCAAAATCAACTGGAAACAACGGACAGAAAACACGAGGCCACAGAGTGAACAATTAACAACAGCCAACTGGCAGTCAGAACCCTTGCAGCCGTCCACTTGAGTTAACACCTCTTCCCGTCCCACCGCCATCAGCAGACTTGGCTTGACAAGAAGTCATATGTTCTTGAATACATAATTAGGGCACTTTGGAAATGTCCCTTTGGAAATACCTCCTCATCTTGGAGATTTCACCATTACAAATATATTGCTTTATTTTAGGCTGTTTTCCACTTTGACAATGCAAATTCCCCTTGGGTGAGTCTTTACGTTCCATTTATCATTTGGTTTGCTAATTACCTTTTGAGAGGTACTCTTGGACACTGGACTTCTTTTTAACATTTTGTCGTGTTTCCTCCCAGCCTTTTCCTCCCTGACTTTTATTCCATCCTATTCTGTTCTATGTGTCTGCGCTGGGTTTTCATCTCAGCGGACTCTTGGATCTTTGTTGCAGCACACGCAATCTTTCAGCTGCAGCAGGCAGACTCTCAGTTTGGCATGCTGGATCAAGTTCCCTGACCAGGGATCAAACCCAGGCCCCTGCACTGGGACTATGGAGTCTCAGCCACCAGACCACCGGGGAAGTTCCAGACACTAGATTTTTGAGAGGAAATAAAAGGAGGAAAAAGAATATGACATCGCCACACAGGGCCTGCTGCGTGCACTTGGTCGATCCTGGCTCTGCGACCCCGGGGACGGAGACCCCCAGGCGCCTCTGTCTACAGCGTTCTCCAGGCAAGAATATCGGAATGGGCAGTCACTTCCTCCTCCAGCAAATCTTCTCAACCCACAGATGGAGCCCAGGTCTCCTGCCTTGCAGGTGGATTCTCTTATCGTCTGAGCCACCGGGAAGTTCAGTGGAATGCCACGCAGCCATGAAAAGGAATAAAGTGCCAATGACATGCCACAGCAGGAAGGAAATTCGAAAATGAATCAGGCTGTGTGGAATGAGCCAGACACAGAGAGCACATATTGTATGATTCCATTAATAGGAAACACCTAGAACAGGCGAATCCACAGCACAGAAAGGGCCTGCCAGGGGCTAGGCTGGGGAGGCGGGGGGGGACAAGACGCTTTTCCATCTGTGGTGATAAAAACGCTCTGGAGCTAAACAGTGGTAATGGTTGAACAGCCTTTTGAAGACACTAAAACCACAGAACTGTAGACTTTACATTGATTTAAACGGTGAGTTTTAAGTCACATGTATTTGACCACGCCACGATAAACACTATACATCTATAAAGAAAATGCACGTGGATTCTACAGGTGTGTAAGAAGTTCTCCTGTGAGAAGGAAGAGGAAAGGTTGAAAAGGGAAGCCTGAATTCACCAAGGTCCATCTCAGCCCACCTTACAAGCCTGCCAAAGGCTAACTCTGCATATTGCTAATCAATAACTTACTCAAACAGTGCTTGTTAAGCACCTGTATAAGCCTGGCTCTGAGGCTTCCCGGGAGGCCCTAGTGGTAAAGAACCTGCCCGTCAGTGCAGCAGGTTCCATCCTTGGGTCGGGAAGATACCCTGGAAGAGGGCACGGCAGCCCACTCCAGAATCCTTGCTGGAGAATCCCATGGACAGAGCAGCCTGGAGGGCTACAGTCTGTGGGGTCACACAGAGTCAGACACAAGTGAAGCGACTTAGCACACACAAGACAGGCGCTGAGCATGGCTCTAAAGATAAGCCAGGAAACAAGACAGAAAAGCCTTTCTTACAATTCTTTCCAGTCTATAATTAACCAAAGCAAGAGTCAATTTAAATATATATATATATATATTTATACATATACATACCGAGAATATTTATTAGAGTCCTTATTATACAATTTTTAAAATGACAGGGTTTCTTCATTATCATTAAAAATCTGCCTGTAGCATATTCAACAGTGAGAAAAAGGAAGAAATGTTCCTTGAATCAAGAGAACTACATGACTGTGCTCTTGAGGGGAGGGGAGCTGGTGGAGTTGGTGGCAGAAACTCCATGGAAAAAGAATAAAACTTAAATGTCACTCAGCCACTGAGCTGTGTCAAGTGCTTTGCAACCTCATGGACCGCAGCACGCCAGGCTTCCCTGTCCATCACCATCTCCCAGAGCCTGCTCAAATTCATGGCCATGGAGTCGGTGATGCCATCCAGCCATCTCATCCTCTGTTGCCCCCTTCTCCTGCCCTCACTCTTTCCCAGCATCAGGGTCTTTTCAAATGAGTCAGCTCTTCACATCAGGTGGCCATAATATTGGAGCTTCGGCTTCAGCATCAGTCCTTCCAATGGATAGTCAGGGAGGATCTCCTTTAGAATGGACTGGTTGGATATCCTTGCTGTTCAAGGGACTCTCAAGAATCTTCTCCAACACCACAGCTCAAAAGCATCAATTCTTTGCCACTCAGCCTTCTTTGTGGTCCAACACTCACATCTGACTAGTGGAAAAACCATAGCTTTGACAGTATGGACTTTTGTCAGCAAACTGATGTCTCTGCTTTTTAATACGCTGTCTAGGTTTGTCATAGCTTTTCTTTCAAGGAGCAAGCGAGACCTGTTAATCTGCACACTTGCTATCTTTCCAAGACTAAGTCTCTGCAGAGGACAGAGAACAGTGATGGCTATACCTCTTTTCAAATGTTTGCACTCTGATGATCTAACACTGCTGGCAGCCTGGGTATTTTTTTTTCCTTTAAATCATTTCCAAATGATTGAAGTATTTTCAGTTTTGTTTTTTTTTTAACTTTTAGGAACCTCAGGTCTAAAACAACCCATAAAGGCAAATCTGTCCTTTTTATTAAAAAAGACTTCCTTAGCCTTCTTGGTCATGGAATCTTGCATCTACAACTTACATAAAGAACAAACTCTTCCCCACTCTCCACTATTCAGCTTTCTTCTTTTTTTTTTTTAATTGACAATGTTGTATTAGCTTCTGGTGTCCAACATAGTGATGCAGTTATGTACATACAAAAGATATATAAGATATGTAAGAGGTGTGAATACCAGACCACCTTACATACACACACACACACACACACACACACATATTTTTTTCATATTCTTTTCCATTATAGGTCATTACAAGACAGTGAATATAGTTCCCTGTGCTACACAGCAAGTCCTTGTTGTTAATATATTTTATAAATACTAATATGTATATTGGAGAAGGAAATGACAACCCACTCCAGTATTCTTGCCTGGAAAATCCCATGGACAGAGGAGCCTGGTAGGGTACAGTCCACGGGGTCACGAAGAGTTGGATACGACTGAGCGACTTCACTTTCACTTTCCATTTTCATGCACTGGAGAAGGAAATGGCAACCCACTCCAGTGTTTTTGCCTGGAGAAATCCCAGGGATGGAGGAGCCCGGTGGGCTGCCACCTATAGGGCCACACAGAGTCAGACGTGGCTGAAGCAACTCAGCAGCAGCAGCAGTGTGTGTATGTTAAGCCCAAAGTCCTAATCCATCCCTCCCTCTGCCCTTCCCCTTCGGTAGGCATAAGTTTATTTTCTAAGTCGGTGGGTCTATTCTGTTTCGCTAAACAGGCACTTGTATCATTATTTCAGATTCCACACAAGTGACATCATATTGTATTCGTCTTTATCTGGCTTACTTCACTTAGTATTACAACCTATAAGTCCATGCGTATTGCTGCAAATGGCATTGCTTCACCCCTTTTTGTGGCTGAGTAATATTCCCCTATATATACATAACGCATCTTCTTTATCCTGCATCTGTTGATGGACACGGGTTGCTTCCATGTCTTGGTTATTTCCAATAGTGCTGCTATGAACACAGGGGTGCATGTATCTTTTTGAATTAGTTTTCTCCAGATATATGCCCAAAAGTGGAATTGCAAGGTCATGTTTATCTTTGATTCTTAAAGGGGTTTAAAATGGATAAGTGTATTTTGGAAAACAAACAAGAGTCCAGTTATACATAAAATCAGGTTACTATTAGAGTATGATTTACATAGTTACTTTCTTCCAAACTTCTACCAAAAACAATGAAAGCATGGGTGATTTCCTGGAAGCCAAATGCAGTACAGGAAGGGGGAAATGTCTGAAACACTTCATTCACTAGGATTCATCTATCTTAATTACATGCTTCTGAATTGGCACTCTCTGTATTCTCTACATGTTCTAGCTTTAATGTATCTTCCCAATCAACTTAAGCATGTCTTTAAAACAACAGAATTTAATGACCACCTATTGACAAGAAGAAACCAAGGCCCAAGGAGGTAAGATGAGATAGACGAGATTACAAATCCAGTGGAAAATACAGACCCTGTTTTTTTCTCTGATGTGTTGCTAAGTTTGTTGCTAGGAACTTTGCAACACTGTGGATACATGCTTTGGAAATTTTGAGTTAAAAAAAAAAGAAACTTGAAAATGACACAAAAATAATAGTAACTGCTCCTGAAGTTTGGAGGAAACCACCTCAGGTTTGGGTTTGCACTTCTTCTTCACTGAGGAGCGCCCTCTGGCACCGTTTTTAGAAGCACATCTCTGTGGCTGTGTCAGCCTCACCTGCGGCGTGTGCGATCTAGCTCCCCGAGCAGGAACTGAACCTGGGCCCCTGCCTTGGGAGCTCAGAGTCTTAGCCATGGGCCACCAGGGAAGAGTCCCCATCTCACTCGTTGGCAGGCAGCTGGGAATCACAGAGCAGTCTGCCTTTTGCAGAGACCAGGACTCACTTCCAAAGGTTTGGACGGTTAGAACCACAGGCTCAAGTTTTCAGGCTGCAGTTTCTGCTCAGTAAGAGGTCCTCATCTGAGAGTAGTGCTCGCCTGCCCTCAGCCAGAAAAGCCAACAGAGTAAGCCTACCATCTCCCCAGGGGCTTAGCAGGCAGAAATGTCAAGCTCCCTAGCTAAAATCCAGAAGCAGGGTGGGAGACCTGCCCCCATGAATGAAAACCTTATCATCAGGCCTCCGGGCGAGCAAGACCTGGCCAACTGCCAACTAAACGTCACTGTGAGCTACGAGTTGAGTCATCAGATGGGAGGGAAAGAAAACCACCAATACTAATCAACCCTTGCAAACGCTCTCCCATAAAACTTGATATCTTTCCCCCTCTCCCACTGATAAAGTTAGTTGCAGACGTGCCAAAGGAAGACACTACATTGTCAGTCTGGCTCTTCACTTTAATCCCGGCTCGGAATATTAACCTGTTGCCAAGGGACAGAGATGCAGCACTGACTCTAAAATACAGAACCATATTCATCTAGCTGCTGAAAGAAAGCCCGTCTCGGGAGAATTTCATGCTGCGGACTGGAGCCCAGCCACGAATGAGCTGCACGGTCTCCCCTCCAGTGGCCCTGCCTTTCCCCTGCCTCACCTCCCTGCCCTGCCGGAGGATCGCTGACGCTGTGGGCACACGCAACTTCAGGACTTCCCAGACATTCATGCGTGCACACACGGCCCGCAGCCCAGAGCTGGCCTGCCTGGGCTCCCTGCCCCCGCCCACTCTCCAGGCCTCCCGTTCCCTCTCCATGACCCAAGCAGTCGCTCGGCCTTTCTGCTTGCGCATGCCCAGCTGTGTCTCACTCGTTGCGACCCTGTGCACTGTAGCCCGCCAGGCTCCTCTCCCGGGACTTCATGGGATGCAAAGGGAAATCATGGGATTTCGCAGGCAAGAGTACTGGAGTGGGCTGCCGTTTCCTCCTCCAGGGCATCTTCCCAACCCAGGGAAGGAGCTCCTGTCTCTTGCATCTCCAGCACTGGCAGGCGGGCTCTTTACCACTGCGCCACCTGGGAAGCCCAGCCTTTCCTGTGAGCTCTTGTTAAATCACAAATGTTGGTACACACGTGCGTCCCTCATTAGAATGTGAGCTTCTTTCAAGTTGGAATCACCTCTCTGCACCTTCCCGGGTGCCGTGAACCGCACCAAGAAGCATCTAACACGTGGTCAGGGGATGAATGAACGGATAAATGACTGTGTGCAGGACTGAACAGACCCATTCTGTCATCTGATCACCAACGGAATTAGCAGGGGCCCTTTCTGAAGGAGATCAGCCCTGGGTGTTCTTTGGAAGGAATGATGCTGAAGCTGAAACTCCAGTACTTTGGCCACCTCATGCGAAGAGGTGACTCAAAGACCCTGATGCTGTGAAGGATTGGGGAAGGAGGAAAAGGGGACGATAGAGGATGAGATGGCTGGATGGCGTCACCGACTCGATGCACGTGAATTTGAGTGAACTCCGAGAGTTGGTGATGGACAGGGAGGCCTGGCGTGCTGGGATTCATGGGGTCACGAAGAGTCGGACACGACTGAGCGACTGAACTGAACTGAACTGACTTCTGGGCCTGGCACTCTCATGTATTTTTAATCTTTAGGACTCAGGAGTCAGTTTCTGTCTTCATGGGATGAATGTAAGGGCTCTCCAGAGAGGCACAGGTTAGCTTAGCACCAAGATGCCCCCGGGATGCTAACAACGGCCCACGTGAGAGTCAGGATACCTGTCTTCCTGACCGAATACACTATGACCTTGGATTTCCCAGTGACCTAACCCTCTGGATCATAATTACCTCATCCATAAAGTGAGGAGGAACTAAAGAGCCTCTTGATGAAAGTAAAAGAGGAGAGAGAAAAAGCTGGCTTAAAACTCAACATTCAAAACACTAAGATCATGGCATCCAGTCCCATCACTTCACGGCAAATAGATGGAGGAAAAGTAGAAACAGCGACAGATTTTATATTCTTGGGCTCCAAAATCACTGAAGATGGTGACTACAGCCATGAAATTAAAAGTCGCTTGCTCCTTGGAAGAAAAGCTACAACAACCAAGATAGCATATTACAAAGCAGAGATATCACTTTGCTGACAAAGGTCCATATTGTCAAAGCTATGGTTTTTCTAGTAGTCATGTACAGATGTGAGAGTTGGATCACAAAGGAGGCTGAGTGCCAAAGAATTAATACTTTTGAATCATGGTGCTGGAGAAGACTCTTGAGAGTCCCTTGGACTGCAAGGAGATGAAACCAGTCCATCCAAAAGGAAATCAGCCCTGAATATACATTGGAAGGACTGATGCTGAAGCTGAGCTCCAGTATTTTGGCCACATGATGCAAAAGCTGATTCACTGGAAAAGATCCTGATGCTGGGAAAGACTGAAGGCAGGAGGGGAAGGAGGTGGGAGAGGGTGAGATGGCATCGCCGACTCAGTGGACATGAGTCTCAGCAAACTCCAGGAGATGGTGAGGGCAGGGAAGCCTGGCGAGCTGCAGCCCACGGGGTCACAAAGAGTCGACATGACTGAGCGTCTGAACAGCAGCACAAAGGGAAGTCCTTGGCCTAGACAGCTTCTGGGGCCCCGAGCAGACGCAAGCACCATGGCTCCAGACTCTTCACGCTCCACCGGTGTCTCTCTACCGCCCAGGCCTGTCCACAGACACTGGGCCAACTGTCTCAACAGTGCAAAGTTAATCTTGTATTTCTCTCTCAGCCACTGGAGAGCATCGCAGCGCCTTTTCTGTGCCGTTTATCAGTTCAAGGGCATCGACGCAATAGCACCAGACGGTATTATTGTTCTTTTTCCTGCTCACTTGGGCTCCTTATAAAGGCCACCAGCAACAGGACCAACGATAGCATATACGGTCTGAGCCTTTTCCACCCATAGACGATATAAGCGAATATCAATAGACACAGCTCCTTCCTTAATAACCAAGTTCTCCATTATTCATACCATGCAAGTTTTAAAAATATCACCCAGATGTAAACTGCCACAGGTCACACTACTGTCAAAGCTCCACTCGAGTTTAAGGCTGAGCAGCTGTATTCGCCGTTTTCATTTGCTCGTGTTTTTCCTGCCTCATGATGTCAAGCATGCGCCTCGCTTGCGTCCCTGCCTCACGGACAGCCGGCCCTGTGTTTGCGCCTCACGCTCCTTTTGTGCACAAGAACACCTGGCTCAGTTCCAGCTGCTCATCGTCAGGATTTTTTTTTCCCTTTGGCAAAATAGAGAGTCTGATCTCAGACCAGAGATGGTAACGAGTCAAAGCTACAGTGACAGAGATGCTGGGCTGGCGGCTCTTCTAAACCCCGTGCGTATCGATAAGGTTCCAAAGCCTTATCTGCAGAGGAAAATGGTGACGACCCTTGGGAAAAAGCAGAACGAGGGTCCCGGGGTAGGGAGACAGGACGGGACTCGGAAATGCCTTCCTCAGTTCCTACAGGCTCAGCGGCTCCTCCTTAATACTCTTTGCTTTGAGGCAGAAGTAACCACACAAATACACAAACACACACTGACCTACAATCATTCGGCCTCTGTTTCTGCACCCCCTCTTCCCGGGTCACAGCCTCTCTCCACTGACGCTCTCAGACATCATCCCTGTTACATCAGGCGGCCACCTGTGACTTCAGCTCTCCTCTCATCGTCGTGCAATAGTGCGTTTCTGTTTTCCACTATCTTCACACATAGTGAAACACACAACTGTGGAGTTTCCGTGAACCAGACTCAAATCCCAGCACTGCAAACCACTAACTGTGGGATCCTGGGCAACTTAGTACATGAGTTCCAATTTCCTCCTTTTAGGGATAATTCTACCCGCCTCTGGGGTTTTTATGAAGATTAGTGGTAATGAGTTTGGTGCTTATTACAAACCCTTGCACGAGGTAGGCGTCAAAAACCACTCCCTACTGAGGATGAAGTGTCATAAACGGGAATGAGAGTGTCTAGGTCGCAAAGACTAGGACACGACCAAAGCTAGAAATCCCCAACCCCCATATTATCCCAGCTTCAGTTGCCCGTGAGGCTCTTTTTAGAACAGAGAAGCAGCACAAACTTTCCTCCAGAGGCTGGATTTCTTATTCGCAGAGTTGCCTTGGAATGGCTATTTTTGGGTTCACCACGTCGTGGCACGTGGGATCTTAGTTCCCTGACCGGGGATGGAACCCGCGACCCCCGCATTGGAAGCGCAGAGTCTTAACCACTGGACCGCCAGCGACGTCCCTGTCCTGGAAGCGGGTGACGGGGAGTCAGGGCTGCTTGCTCCCACGAGACCATATTCACCTCCTGATCGGAGATGGAAAATCGGAGGCCGGTTTCAGTCCTAGGCCAGAGTCCTGAGCATCCAGCGGCTGCCCCACTTCCTGTTTCCCTCTGAGCCTGTCGGTCCCGTTGGGGCGTGTGCGGGGCGTGTGCGGGGCGTGTGCGGGGCGTGTGCGGGGCGTGTGCAGGCGCTCGGCGGGGAGCCGATCCGGGCTCCTTCTCGACGAGCCGCAGACGCGTCCCAGGCGCGCCTTTCCCGCGTATCCGTCCAGCCCGGCTGCACGGGCCTCCGGGAAGGCAAGACCACACGACGGCCCGGTGGACCGAGACCGCTGCGAAGCTGCCGGAGCAGGCGGCGCGGCCGCTCGGTTCTCAGCTGCAGCACGCGTGCGCTCAGGCGCTTCGGTCCTGCAGGAATCTGTGCGGCCCACGGACTGCAGCCCGCCAGGCTCCTCTGTCCACGGGATTCTCCAGGCAAGAACGCTGGAGTGGGTTGCCATGCCCTCCTCCAGGGGATCTTCCTAACCCAGAGATGGAACCCACCTCTCCTGCTTGGGCAGGCGGTTCTTTACCATCAGCGCCACCTGGGCAGAGCCAACAGCCAATAGAAACGCACAGGCGAGCTGGGTTTCTTCGCCCTAGGTCCTCAGGGCGTCTCCCTCTCTGATCCTTGCTTCCCAACTGACCTCCCTGTTGAGTATTTCCTTATTCCCTTCCATCATCACTCACCTAACTCTCGCCTTTCCGCCGCACCCTCCTGCCCACCTGTCCCCTTTCTGTTGGATCACCTGCCCCCAGACCCTCCACCCAGCTCTGGGGGAGGGCTCACTTTCCCGGGGCTTGTTCTGGGTACCCACCTGGCCCCGCCCCATCAGCAAGGTGCCCCCATGGCAGCACAAGGGCAGATGACGGACGTCTGTCCTAACCCAGGGAAGTCCCTTTCCTCGTCCTTCCCCTGCCAGCTCTTCTAACACACCCTGACCATTTCATCCCTTACACTCCCCTCTTCCTGAAACTGGTCCTGGTGCTCTGAGTCAAAATTTCATGCTAAACATACTCAGAACTACATCAAGAAAATAAAGCTGCCCATTAACATGAATGAGCTTCCCAGCTGGCTCAGTCGTTAAGAATCTACCTGCCACTGCAGGAGACACAGGTTCAATCCCTGGGTGAGGAAGATCCCCTAGAGCACGGCACGGCAGCCCACGCCAGTGTTCTCGCCTGGAGAATCCCAGGGACAGAGGAGCCTGGCGGGCTACAGTCCATGGGGTCGCACGGATTCAGACATGACTAAACAACAATTAACAGGAATAAATAGACAGCCAAGTTGAAAAGACTTCTTGTTAACAATATTGGGAGAGCTTGGTAACACTCAGCAGTACTTTTTTTAAGGCTTACAGGCCTTTGCTAAAAATAAGCTTCGCCTGGCTGCAGACCCTTGGTTCTTACTCACTCCCAGTCCGTGAGGACTAAGCTTTGTTCCGTGAGGACTAGAACCATTTGTTGCAAAGCAGGAGATGCCCCAACTCCCCAGGCCCACCTCCACGTCTGCACACAGAAGGGCCTGGGACGACCACTGGCAGGGCCGCCCTGCCGGCCTCATCATCACCACCAGACACGATTTAAGTTTGGGGAATCAAGACAGCAACAGCGTGTGTGTGTGGGCTCCAACTTCACACACATACCTCCCCTGACTCTCCTAGCTTAGAAGCATCCGGTCTGTCACTAACGACAGAAAATCAGACGAAACAGCCCGTAGTGGGCTCAGGGACCACAGGGCACGTCTCCCATTTTACTCGCTGGTTCTCGAAAGCAGCACCAAACAGAAGTCCTGTTCTGCCACGCTGACATCCCCCCCAGACCCACGGGCTCTCCCCCAGGGGGTTGCCCTCTCCCGCCTCTGCACCTTGCACCAAAGCGGACGCGCGTGTCACACACCACAGCGTTAGCCTGCTGACACACTCATCTTCTCATGCTGTGGGCTGAACTGTGGCCCTTCCCCTCCTAACACCCAGCATCCCAGAAAGGGAGAATTTCTCTTACAGAGCAATTGGGCGGTTGCATATATCATCAGTGGACATGAGTTTGAGCAAACTCCGGGAGTGGTGAAGGGCAGGGAAGCCTGGCGTGCTGCAGCCCCTGGGGTTGCAAGGAGTGGGACATGGCTAAGCGACTGAACCGCAACAAACATATCATCAAAATGAGTCATACAGGGTTAGGGTGAACTTCCAAACCAACAGGACTGAAGTGTGGATAAAAAGGAGAAATTTGACAAAGGCACCTGCATGGGAGAAGTCCAGGCAACAGTGAAGGCAAGGCTCTGGGAGATGCTTTTAGGAGCCAAGCAATGCCAAAGGTCACCAGCAAACCCCCAGAAGCCAGGGGGCAGCACGGAGCGGACGGTCCCAGGTTACTTCTCAGAAGGAATCTTCCCTGCTGACACCTGAATCTCAGACTTCTTGCCCCCAGAACCAAGAGACAATGCGTTTCTGTTGTGCAAGTCACCCCATCAACCGTACTCCATTACAGCGGCCCATACTGGGACACATCACCCCAGTCGGTGAGCTTCTTGAAGGTAGAGATGGAAATCTAGCTGACCTTGTAGTCGCCGAGCCCAAGGCAAGCTGCAGATTATTCATATAATTCTTCAATAATGCATGTTAAAGTCAACCATGAAATATCAATATCTGGCCCTCGGCCTCCCACATGTACTCTCATCCATCTGAGGTCTTATCTTTAGACATGTCACATCAGAAAAGAAAGACTGAAATGTAAGTTGAAAAGCGTCATCCTAACCTCAACGTGGACTTCCCAGATGGCTCAGCTGTAAAGAGCCTGCCTGCCAATGCAGGAGACGCAGGTTCCATCCCTAGCTCGGGAGGAGGAAGTGGCAACCCACTCCAGTATCCTTGCCTGGGAAATCTCATGGACACAGAAGGCTGGCAGGCTGGAGTCCTCAGGGTTTCATAAGAGTTGGACACGACTTCACGACTGAAAAATAACAACCCTGACATATCCAAATTTCCATCTCATTCTTAAATCAATTTCAGAATTAAATCTACATCTTCCCCCTTCTTTATCTATAAAAATAGAAGCTTACTCAGGATCAAAGTCCCAAGCACGGAGACTTGGCAAGCCACCTGCAGGAGATCACAGGCCTGGCAGATCCTACCCCCCTGGATGGGTCACGTGGTCTCTTTAACTGCTCAGCAAGGTGAGGACGCACAAACCGCCCCACAGCTTTCCTGACTCAGACTGGGGGGCAGGTGAGGAGGGCAGTGACCAACCCACCCACCTAATCCACTCCACAGACCCTGAGTTGACTGAAGTCACGAAGCAGCAAGAAGCTGACTCAGTGCTTATTACACAGAGAAACAGTCTATTGTGAACTCCAGAGCTATAGGCCACTGTGTTTGTCAAACCAAGATAATGAAAGAAAAAAAATAAATGTAATCTAACAATTGTATGGAAATGCCAACTGTATTAAATATATTTCTCTTTTACATGGAATTTTCCTGAAATTAAAAAAACACACAAAAATGTATGAACTCCCTGGCCAGCACCTCCCCCAGTATCAGGCTTGAGAAAGTAAGTTTGCTAAAACAAAGAACTTTCTAGAGCATTTCTCCTCAGGTCAAAGTAAAAGGGGGCATCTCTGGAGGCTCAGTGGTAAAGAACCTCCCTGCCAATGTAGGAGACAAGGGTTCGATCCCTGGGTTGGGAAGATTCCCTGGAGAATGGAATGACAACCCACTCCAGTATTCTTGCCTGAGGAATCCCATGGATGGAGGAGCCTGGCGGGTACAGTCCAGGGGGTCACAGAGAGTCAGACACGACTGAGCGACCGACACTTTCACTTTTCAAAAGTAAAAGGATTCAGAAGGATGGTTTTCCTTCTTTTCAACTGCCTTCAGATGATTCTAGAAGAGGGAGAAGGGACTGAGAAATGGAAAAGGCAGGTTGGCAGGTTATAAAAAAAATGAAATCTGCAGCTGTGGTCATGCTCTGGAAAGTATTCTGTGACCTAGCAAGACGTTGATTATTGAACCAACAGCTTGCTTATATAATTACACTGTGCCCATAAACCCAGCTGATATGATATACTTGTTTAACTATTAACCTCTAGGTTTCCTGGAGTTTCCACAATCCAAGAGAAAAAAAAAACTGCCTAAAATTATGACATAGGACACATTTCGCTTGTTAACCTATTGTGATCATAAGCAGTAAGTACAGTATAGAGGTAAGTAGAAAAAGGAAGTTCTTAGAAAACATACATGTCTTCGAAACTCGAGGTTTCCCTAAGGCCATCTTCTCTCTTCATTCTTCTAAGAAATTGTTCTGCTGTGTTTGTTGTCGTTCAGGCACTAAGTCATTTCCAACTCTTTGTGACCCCATGGACTCTTTTCAAGGCCTGCCAGGCTCCTCTGTCCATGGGATTTCCCAGGCAAGAATACTGGAGTGGATTGCCATTCCCTTCTCCAAGGGATCTTCCCCACCTGGGGATCGAACCCAGGTCTCCTGCATTGTAGGCAGATTCTTTACCATCTAAGCTACAGGGAAGCCTCTAAGATCTCTTGGAGTTTGCTCAAATCCGTGTCCATTGAGCTGGTGATGCTATCTCATCCTCTGTCGCCCCCTTCTCCTTTTTCTTAATCTTTCCCACCATCAGTGTGTTTTACAATGAGTTGGCTCTTCATATCAGGTGGCAAAAGTATTGGGGTTTCAGCTTCAGCATCAGTCCTTCCAATGACTATTCAGGACTGATTTCCTTTAGGATGGACTGGTTGGATCTCCTTGCTGTCCAAAGGACTCTCAAGAGTCTTCCCCAACACCTTAGTTCAAAAACATCATTTCTTTGGCACTCAGCCTTCTTTATGGTCCAACTCTCACATCCATAGATGACTACTGGAAAAACCATAGCTTCGACTATACAGACCTTTGTCAGCAAAGTGATATCTCTGCTTTTTAATATGCTGTCTAGGTTTGTCACGACATTCTCATCGACTGTGAAAATCTGATTGATACTTATACACTCATGGTAAAAATTTTCCTGATCTCCTCATCTGTAAGGCTTTCTAATCCACAGTGTTTATTCTAAGCATATCTAAGAATCTAGCCTGTGTTCTACACATTTCTCTGCGATCTTACCTCCACTAGACTATAAGCTCCTTAAGGAGATGGAGAGAGAGAAAGAGGGTTATATTTATAGCGAGCTTACTATAGCCCAGTGCCTCAAACCCAGCAGGGGTCTCAATAAATACTGTATAAATTAAATGCCAAGCACTGCTCAAAGCACATTACACACATAGCCTTGCTTAATTTTTTTAATAGCTATGATTTATTGAGTGCTTACTATGTGCCCAGAGAAGGCAATGGCACCCCACCTCAGTACTCTTGCCTGGAAAATCCCATTGACAGAGGGGCCTGATGGGCTGCAGTCCATGGGGTCACTAGGAGTCAGACATGACTGAGCGACTTCACTTTCACTTTTCACTTTCACGCATTTGTTTATATATTATATATTTTAAAGATCACTCTGTATATCACCATATATAGATAGATATTAATAAATATGGCTTCCCAGGTGGCTCAGATAGTAAAGATTCTCCCTGCAATGCAGGAGATCTGGGTTCAATCCCTAGGTCAGGAAAATTCCCTGGAGAAGGGAATGGCAACCCACTCCAGTGTTCCTGCCTGGAGAATTCCATGGATAGAGGAGCCTGGTGGGCTACAGTTCATGGGGTCACAAAGAGTCAGACACAACTGAGCAACTAATACTATCATTATTGATAAATATACCTCTAGATATGTTAACAGTAGCAATAGAAAGATTTTTTTTTAAATACCTAGGAATACGTTTAACTAGAAACCAGCAGAATCTTCTGGGAGAAAATGTTATATTTCTATTGAGGTACAAAAAGGAAAACTTAAATAAATCACGCATTTATCTTGGGATAAAAGACTTAAACTTGCAGTAAAGAAGTCAGTTCCAATTAGACTGATCTATAAATTTAGTAGGACTTGGGAGCTGCAGGTCTGAGCCATTCTGCTCCTACTGCTTCTCCAGGTTCTTGCTTCACCCTTATCTCTAACTCATCCTTCCCATGCTGGGTTAGAGGAGGGGGGACAGAAGAAAGGAATGAATAGCTTGTCCCTGAGCACCTCGCCATCCACCCCCAGGGCTTCCTCGAGGAATCACAGGAAGCGGCTAGAGCCTCGGTTTGACTGTTCGGTTTGACTGTTCTGCTCTGAGAGGGGAGAAAGCTGGAAGAGAATTCATCGCCTTAAAAGAAGATTCACACCTGCCTCTTCAGCCACACAAAAAATGAGGTAATTCTGGTTTCTTCCACACCTTCCAGTAGAAAAGGAAAACGGAGAAGATGCAGGTTCATTCACAGTTTCAAAGAAACTGCACTTGTTGCATTTACATAGAAACAACCAAGCAGAAAGGAAATCACTAGCCCAGCGGGGCTTTATTCCTCTACTGAGGTATGTTGCCAAACTGGCTGCGTTTTTCTTACTGTTTTAAAGCAATTTCCCTCGGATGTGCACAGAAACACATAGGGTTAGATCTGCTTAGTTACAGACTCTAAGACAGGTAACAGAATCACCATCCATTGCTGATGCTCGACCAATTTCAGTCTGCTGGTCCATGCACACCAGTGTGTCAGTAGACCAATCGCAACCAGCTTCCTTTAACCAGTGGGCAGTTCGTACTTGGAATTCCACCTGAACTCTCAGGATGAGTCAGACTCCATATTTTAGGGTTAAAGGAACATCTCACAAGGAACCTATCCACAGGGAGACACTGGTCAGCCTCTCCTAATGACAACACGTGACCCTGGTGTGCACAAGTTCCCGCGGAACCCATCCATGCTTTCTGTCTCCAACTGTGCCTTCCAGGTAATGGGTTCAAACATTTATGAGGAGTGGCCTCTCAAGTGGAGGAGCCAGGAAATCAGGTGCTGGGGTCACACAGACCGTGATGAAAGCTCTACTCTGTCACAATCAACCGGGACATTTAACCTCTGGCCTCAGTTGCTCATATACAAAATGGGGCATCATCACATCAGGCCCTGCTAGGATGAGGATGAGATACGTTCATCGCTGAGCACAGTTATCTGGAATATGAAAGCCTCCACAGAGATGCTACCATCTTGGATCACAGGGATCACAGCACTTCCTTGCAGGGGGCTAAAGCAGACCTCTCTTTGGAGATGATGAACAATCTGGGCTCGTCCATCCAAAGCAACTCCGTCTTCACGTTACCTCCCTCCACGTCATCCCCTTCCCTCATTTCCGGAACCTTTGCCAGGACCTTCCCAGATAAATATTAATACACAACCTCCACAATAGCGACTCTGAAAGCAACAGGATCCTCACACACAAAACGCAACCGTCCACCCAGATTTGGGGAAGCTCATATGAGAAAACGGCCTTCCCAGGTGGCATCAGTGGTCAAGGGTCAGCCTGCCAACGAGGACGTAGGAGACGGTTCCGTCCCTGGGTCAGGAAGGTCCCTGGAGAAGGAAATGGCACCCCACTCCAGAATTGTTTCCTGGAGAATCCCATGGACAGGGGAGCCTGGCGGGCTGCAGGCCAGGGGTCGCCATGAGTCGGACTCGACTGAGTAGGGAGCGGAGCGCCAGGTGGGACAGTGGCTCCGGGCTTTGCAGGAGGCGATAACCTGCCCGGGAGAGACGGATGACGCCGGAAGGAGGGTGCCGTCCTCACCCACACAAAAGACCCGCGGGCAGCCCCGCGCCGTGTCACGATGCCAACCCGAAGGGCCAGGCAGCGTGGGGGCACGCCTTGGTTTAGGTTCATGGGCTTTTTGCGCAAAACGTGGGACAACGAAGTGGAGGACGAAGGGACCAGGGGAAGACTAAAGATCAGTTTCTCAAAGCGGCGCGGAAAGGAAGATGAGAGCGTGAAAGAGACGCAAAGCAAACAGGGAGAGTGCGGCAGAGGGAGAGGACTCGGACGGGCCACCGAGCCGGCGCTCCGCCGCGGAAACGAGCAGGGGCGCCAGCCTCGCGGGGACACCGGCTCAGACGCTTCCTGCGGGCGCGGCCGAGGCCCCGGCTGCGCCCGGGCGAGCGGCCGGCCAGGTCAGCGACCTCCAGCTAAAGCCAGAGAGGACTGCAGCGTGGACCAGGAGTCATCACGTGACTCAGGAAGGTCACGGGGGCAAGGCTGTGATCCGACTACACAACCGCGGGGGAGGAAGCAGCCCTCAGCCACACAGAAAGGACTGTGCAGAGCTGTGTCCCAATAAAACTTTATCGGTAGACACTGACTTTGAATTTTATATAACTTTCTTGTGTCGTGAAACGTTATTCTTTTTAATTCTTTTTTCCAATCATTTGTAAATGTGTAAACCATTTTGGCTCACAGGCTGGCTGATTCACCTGGATACATGGCAGAAACCAACACAATATTGTGAAGCAATTATCTTTTAATTTAAAATTTAAAAAAAAAAAGGTGGGTCCGGATTTGGCCCCCAGGCTATGGTTTGCTGGCCCCAGTGATGAGCTTCGGCCCTGCAGCCAGACAGGCCAGGCTTTGCATCCCGCCTGGGCTGCCTGCTGGCTTTCCAGCCCTGGGCATATTAGTGAACTCTCCAAAGCCCCAGTGTCTTCATTTGTAAATTAGCAATAACTACCTGTCCTCCTGAGCTTCGTAGGTGGTTCAGTGGTAAAGAATCCACCTGCCAGTGCAGGAGACACAGGTCCCATGGCTGGGTCAGGAAGACTCCTTGGAGAAAGAAAGGGAAACCCACTCCAGCATTCTTGCCTGGGAAATGCCTTGGACAGAGGAGCCTGGCGGGCTACAGTCCATGGAGTGGCAAAGAGTCGGACACAACTGAGCACGCATACGCCTATCTGTCCTGCTGGGATTTAGGTGAAGTTCAAAAGCACAACACCTGAAAAGTGACTGAGAAAGAATAAGCGATGAGGATAATGATGGCTCTGGGTAATGGGGTGCGGGCTGTGATGGCTTCAGATCTATAGCTGACTGTCTCTAGCGGAAAAAAGTAAAAGCAAGGCAGACCCCAACCCAACTTAAGGATAAATATACAGACTAGAAAATAAAACAGACGAAGAGGGATCCAACAAGAGCCTGTTCAATGGATGACAGAGGATGAGATGGCTGGATAGATCATCGGCTCAATGGACATGAGTTTGAGCAAACTCTGGGAGACAGCAGAGGAGAGGGAAGCCTTGTGTGCTGCAGTCCGTGGGGTCGCAGAGTCGGACACGACAGAGATGAAACAAGGAACAACTCAGAACTAAGTTGACTAAATGATGATGATTTGTGATAGACTTTGTGTGTGTGTGTGTGTGTGTGTGTAGGTTATAACGTGAATGCCTTTCCACAGCAGAAAGAGGGCTTTATAGGAACCGTGTACCAAACCGTACTCATCGGCCCACAGGAAGGAAGGCCAGGAGGAAGCCGCGCGGGAACGAGCCTGAGATGGGGCAGCGCCAGTGGCGGCGGTGGGTCCAGGAGGAGACTGCTCCTGGGGCTTCCCTGGGCAGAGGCCCCTGCTTGGTCAGAGGCTGCCAGCTGTTAAGAACTGGCAGCTTATCTCTGACAACCCTTCAGATGCTCGAGTTCAGAGGTGACTTGCAAACCAGCTCCTAAAACCAGCACAGGATGAAGGAATTCACTTCGATCCTATCCCACCGGACTCTCCAGACAACTCATCTTCGTCCTGCATAGTTTTTGAGCTGAGTGAGGATCACGCAATCTTTAAACCTGCTTAGACGGCCCAGGCAGGAAGAACGACACCTCTTCAGGAATGGCTCAGCTGCTTTTTAGGCTATCCTTGCAACTTTCAAATAATCAAGCAAAGATAGAATGGAGACATCAGTGTGGAAAAGGAAGCAGAGGAAAACTGCATTATAATTTATTCACCCCACACCTTTTATGAAAATGATGGAGCGCGCCACTGATGAAAAATACTTGCACTGTCAGACATTCATGGAGCACCAATTGCTCATAAGCTCGACGAGGCAGAGTTGCGAAGATGCAGAAGAAATGCTAGCTACCTAGCAAGAGGCTCTCAGACCATCCATAAAAGGCAAACAACCACAGCGGCTAGAATCTGCAGCTGTACAGTGCAGGCACTGGAATTAAAATGAGAGCATTTGCAGAATATCCTTTGGCAGAAAATTGATTTAAAAAAAAAAAAAAAAACACCACCATGATCAAGTACCACAGTTTCACTCGGGCGCCGAAAGCACCTCTGCTGATTGCACGGTCAGCCTTGCCTGCCAGCATGCTACCCACAAAAACAAACAAAACAAAAAAATGTGAAATATCCTCAAGATTCTGGAAAAAAGGTTTTGTAAATGTAGATTCCTAGTGTTCGTGTGTGGTTTAGTGAAAAGAACGCTGGGGCAAAGAATTGGGAGGTGTAAGTTCCACCTATGGCTCAGTCTTCAGGCAAATCACTTTCTTTCAGAGCTTCCGTTTGCTCTTTGTAAAATGAGATAATTAGATTATAAAACTCCTTTCCACAGCTGTACATTCTACTACTTAATATCAAGGTGCATAAATAGGAGCATTGACTCAGGAAGGCTGTATCAGGAATATATGAACGGAGATTGACTTGATATACTTTCGGAGGTCATCAAAGCAGATCCTTGCCTTCATTCTTCCAACAAATCTAGCAAAGGAAACCCTTTTTATGATTAGCTGTTATGCATGAAGCTAAAAAAAAAAAAAAAGAATTATTCTGCCACAATGCTCGTAATACAACCAGGTGCTTAGGTGAGAATCACTCATGAAACCAAAGAAAAACTACTTTTGCCTGTAGAGATAACTGAAAATGCACAGATGTCCAGAAGTTAGTAAATTCCAGATGGAATTTAAATCAAATCATTATACTTTGCTTATTATTGTCATCCAGATTTGAACAGCTACAGACAGTAGAACAAAATGAGTCTACAAAGTATATGTTTACTTAAGACATTTTGGTTAAAATTAAAATTAGAACCCACCAGGGAATTAAACTGTTTAGATGCATGAAAGTTGAACCCAGCTTTGAACCCATGATTACCTAAGCTCTGCCATCTTGGAATGTTCTGGCTTAACTCTGAGAATAATCTGATCCCCAAATTAAATTTTTTAAAGACACATTTTATGAGGGAAAAAAAAAAATTCAAACGCATGAAACACATATGTCAAAAAGAAAAATCCAGCTCCTTTATCACTAAAGAAATTCAAGTGAGAGTAAAATAGTAATACTTTTTATCAAATTGGCAAAAAAAAATTTTCAAATTATTATTTCCAGGATGAAGGAAGGAGAGCATAACCTTTTTTTTTTTTAGTTTATATTGGGGTATAGTTGATTTACGACGCTGTATCAGTTTTAGATGTCTAGCAAAATGATTCAGTTATACGCATACATGTATCCGTTCCTTCCCAACTCCTTTTCCCGCGGAGGTCACTACAGAGTATTAGGGAGAGTTCCTGTGTCTGCAGCAGGTCCTTGCTCATTATCTATTCTGTGTGTTTATTTTCGAATTGAGTTTTTCTGGCCTGTAGTTGCTTTACACTGTTGGTTTCTGCCGTGCAGCAAAGTGAACCAGCCACGTGCACACGTGCACCCCCCTCTTCTGGACTTCACTCCCGTTTAGGTCACCACCGAGCACCGCGCGAGCACCGCGGCAGTCGCCTGTGCTCTCCATTTTACATGCAGGCGTGCGCACAACCTCGCTGAAGGGTAGCTTCCGCGGCACCATTTCCCAGGATGCTGAACAGGAGCGCATGAGCACGTGCCAGCATCGCCGGAGAGGGAGAGCAGTGTGGCAGCCTGGGGGAAGCAGCGCGCCCACGCCAGCCTCCGCTCCGCACTCCCACTCCCAGGAACCGTCCTACAGAGGCAGGTGGGCCGGTGCACAAACACGTGCGTTCACGGCGTTATTGTCCCTGCAGCATCGTGCATAGCTGTAAGAGTGGAACTCTCTGAGAGTCCATCTGGAGACTGATGAAAGTCACCTTCTTACAAATTAAAATCAGCAACTGCTACAACGAAGGAGGAAGCTGTACCTGCATGCCTGTGGAAAGCTCTCCAACGATACACGGTCCAGTATAAAGCGAGCTGCAAAATGCCACATGCGGTGTAAAAGAGCGCATATGTTCACATGCAGGGAAGGTCACCGAAGCCAGCAGGAGGCAGCTGCGGGTTCTGTGACTCTGAGTGAGTTTTATTTTCTCGTTTTGAATTTCTCTTCCGCTTGAATTTTTTTCCAGTGAGTATATATTGTTTTCATAGTAATAAAAGAGTTATTTTTAAAAGGTGAAGAAAAGAATGCAGCATGGGGAAGAGTTAGAGATTCGTAACCTGTTGCTCTATGTCCTGGAATTTAGTCAAAGGCCATAGTATATATAATGTCTGAACTGGGACATTGATCCTAGCAGTGCTCATAACACTGAAAGCCCATAAACATTCATGTTCTACTTAAATAAATTCTAGTGTTAGAATTCGATTATTAATGTAGCGATACATTAACTTTGACTATTTCATAGTATTACTGGCAAGTGAACCAAAGGCAACTAAATCATTTTATAAACATTTTGCATTTATTCATATTCACGTATATATCAAATAGGAAAAAAGTCCAAAAGTACATATGCCAAAATGTACACTGCAATCACTAATGATTCTTGTTCTTCTTTCCTACAATTTCAACTGTTTCTGCAATAAAGTATTACTTAGGCACTTTCCTAAGTTTTAAAAATATTCCTTATAGACCTTTCAAACTTTAAAATAATGTAAAGCAGTTATAATGATACTAATCTGTGAAAAACAAAGGAACAAGAATCTCAGCCCTTTCCTCCAGCATCAGATTTACCGCCCAGAGACCTCTGGGGAAGCCCCTGCTGCTGACCCGCATGTTGTAAAGGCCTGAATGCCACATGGACACAGAACACACTCAGGGAGCCCAGGCCACCTCTTCTGATTTTATGTCCTGAGATGTACGCGGTTATGAAACAGACGGGTTCAGGTTACCGGCTAAGCATGACAAGTCTCTCGGGTACAACCTAACAAAGGAATTCACAGAATGAGAAATGTACACTTTTCATTTCCCAGGCTGGCATGAATTTCAGAAGCAAAAAAGCCACAGTAGGGGTAGGTCCCTTGACAGCCCTTGCCTGTCACTTTCCTCTACAGGCTTCTAAACTGTGCCTGATACACAGTCCCCATGACACACAGTATCTGTCACTATTCTAAACAAAGACAAACTAATATTTTCTAAAGGTGAGTCGGAGGGGGGGTGAGAAAAGTGCATTGGTAACAGGGCCCAACTTTTTCTCTCTTTTCAGGTGAACTGGGGGATGCCGGGCCCCCTCCCTCTGGCTGTCCCTCCCTCAGATCATTGTGGCTGATAACAATAGGCTTGCTCTGGGGTATTGTAGGTGACACATTTTCCTGTGGCCTGTCTTCCGGTAAAGGGCAGGAATTCCCGCACTCTCTGGGTGCCCTTCCTGTTAACTTACATTGCAGATTTCCTCAAAAGGCATCCTGCCACTTTAATATTTGAAAAATGTCAGCTCAACCCCAGACAGCTAATATAAACAAGCTGAAAAGCCTACCACCTAAAGTTACAACTGTGGAAAACAAAATTTCTTTTTAAGAAATTCTTTCTGGGAATCTCACTGTTGGTGAGGCTGAAGAGGAGTAAGCCAGCCCTCCCAGCTCCCAGGGACTCTGTAATTCTTTTGCCTCTGCTGTGCCTTAAATTAGAGGTCTGAAAAACCGAATTACAGTGATCTAGAAGGTTCGTAAAGGTCCTTGAATTGAACATGTTGTTAAATTCTTCACTACTCTGAGGTTGCAGCCACCTTTTGCTTTTCCTTCATTTGGTTATAGTATTACAAAGAAGTTTGGTACTGCAGGGGAAAAAAAAAGTCTTGGCCATTTGAGAATACTGTAGCTGAATTAGACCAGGTCCACACTGAAAAGTCCAGGCCAAAAGTCTCTGCCATTTCTGAAATAATCACACACTTCCTTCCATCGAAAAGTTTTCCTTTTGGACAGGAACCGCACGTTCACACCAGAGGCACCTTCCACATGGGATCCTATTGAGACAACCACTTGGATAAACGGGGATCCATGTGAAGGACTGCCAGCACGTGCTGCCTTATGGGAGCACCCCATCATGGAAGAGGGTCAGGCCAGCTTCTCTGTCAGCTTCCCAACTTCCTCTGCTAGGAGGGAGCTGCCTTAGGAGCGAGCCCCCACAGTACACCAAGAAATGTGATTGAGTTTAAACCCCAAGGTCCAAAGACAAGCTCTCTAGAGCACCACCCTCTTGTCTCACAGAGAGAAGACCACTGCCAGCTCTTGATTACGAATGCACCATTTCGCTTCATGATCTAAGCAATTACCTTGCATCACAATGATTTGCCTACATGCTGTTTCACCAAACACAAGCAAATTCCTTGAATGAAACACTTACATATGAAATATTTTTATATGTCCGCAAATCCCGTGCCCAGCACACACACACACACACATATAAACACAGGTACACAGCTACCATCATGTGTCCACTCATGTACTAAAATGACCCGAATGCATGAGGAATATTCAGCAAATACAGAGTAGCCAGATGCCATCTCTCTCATACATCAAAGCCTGAGATGCCCTTCTAAGCTATTATTTCTCTGCTCAATTAGGAGAGGTACTCACAGGTTTCACTTCACAATGCCAGTTCCCAAGTTCTTGGGCGCTCTTAGCTTTTCAGATTTCCACTTTCTCCCAATACCCAGAGAAAAGAAAGAGCCTTCCTTTGAATTTGTGAGAATATATGATATTTCCTTCCTGGGCTGAGATGCAGGACTCCCATTCCCATGACACAGAACTAAAAAGTGACCCAGCTCCCCCAAAGAGCAGCAGGATGCCAGGAGACACTTGCACTCCCTGGGACTCACTCACTCACCCTGCGGAGCCCCCTCCCCTCCCTGGCGCCCACCTCTCCCTTCCATACATTCTCACCGGGCATGTGCTTTCCCCATGCTCACGGAGGATTTGTTCTGAAACAAGTCACAGTCTCAGGGCCACCTGATAACATACTCTCAGCTCTATAATGTCACGTCAGGATCTCTAGATTTTTAATCCCCCAGCCTGACATTAGGTCTGTAAAATACAACTGTGTAAAAAAAATAAAAAAATTTTTTCAAGGAAAAATAAAACATAAAACAACCATAACCCTGAACTTCTGACCTATGCTAAATATAGGCAATTACACACTTAAAAGATTTCATTATGGTTGTCAATGAAACCGTGCAGTCCCCCCACCTTGGGGTAAAGCTTAGAAGTACAGTTTTTCTCCCAATATTTTCCCTGGAGATGCAAAGCAGCTCCCAAATGGGAAAACATAAAACATCGATGTCCTTATTGCTGCTTCTAAATACTGTGAACCAATAAGCAATTAGCGTAAAGTGCAAAATCTCGGAAGAGAAAGACGTCTTGTCTGCTTTTGTGTAAAATGATATCACTCACCTTTACTTCCTTTAAAAATCAAAAGTTGCTTAATGTTCAGAGCGATATCAATGGAAATTTAGCTAAATACTAGCACCGCAACGGTTCATTCCCAAAGGAATATAAGATTACATTAATTTCCTACTAGTTGAACTCAAGTTTTACCTTTCATCTTCATCTACCGACTTTTTAAAAAGTTCATATTCCTGTCGCATATAAGATTACCTATTATATCTGTGCATACTACAGAATTTTACAATTATATAAAGCATTGCACATTCAGACGCTACCAACCTGCTCTATCTCTCCTGACTGGGCAAAAGGCAAAAAAGAGCTCAGCAATCCTAGCAGAAGAATGCAAATAACGTCAATGCACAGCTGAACTGCAAGCCCTGCCTTACAGGAACTCTCTGTGTCTGCAAAAAAAAAAAAAAAAAGACACATACTAAACAGGAAATGCAACTGAGCTGTGGAAAACCTCAAACTTAAAAATGCAATCGCCAGGCGTAAATTGCATCCATGCATTCATAAATGCATGCACAACCCTTTGCATTTTTTGCAAGTAATGCAAATAGGCTCTTACCTTTCGACTGAGACATTTTCCCCTTTCCTTTGATGGGGGAGGGGAGCACAAAAGACTTTGCCTTGCTTCTCTTCTGTAGCTAGTTTTGCAACAAAGATGCAAGCTGCAGGCGTGCAATCTTCATGCAAGTGGAGTTTCTCTTGACCGAGGCAGCAGATGGACTTCCAGGGGATCCAGATGGAAATGCACGCCTTGCAAAGCAGACTGGAAAGTGATTTTCCCCCAGTTGCAACGTTAGGGAAGGCTGTGCTGCAGCTACATGATGGGCCAGGGCTGGCAGCTAAAAGCTCCAAACTTGGAACTGAGTATCTTAGTGCGCAGACGTCCTTCCTGCGAAGGGCGCGGGGGCCGCTGGGAAGTGTAGTTCCTGCGCGGAGTCCGCGGGGCTCTGACTTCAGGACACGTGGTCGCGCGGGTCGCTGCGCGGGAAGATTGGAGGCGGCAGAGCTTGCATCCAGGTAAACAAGTCGGGCACGCACTCGGTACCCGGTGATGGAAGAAGCCGGGCAAGGCCGAGGGGAGCGGGCATCTGTGTTCTCCAAAAGCCCCCGAAACAGCACCTAAAAAACATTGGTTTGGCTGAAAACCACTCGGCCGGCTGAGAACGTCAGTTTCGGGGTTCACGTGTTTGCAGGGCAGTACCAGTTGGACGGTTCCTGCCTGTAGACGTTTCTTTTCCCCCACCTCAAACGTCCATTTAAAAAAAAACCTTTTTCTTGCCTGGAGAATTCGCTGGGAATTTGGCCAGGGGGAGGTGGCTGCAGAGAGGATGCAAAGCTTTCTGTAGTGAGCAGAGGTCCAGGTCGCTTGGGGAATCTGAAATTCAGTGCTGGGGCGGGGTGGAGGCGAGGGGGATGGGGAGTTCTCATTTCTTGAAGGATCACGGAGGAAGTTCTGCTTTTTCTGTGTCAAAGCAAACTTTATCAGAGTTAAATTGCTTAGATGTTGTTTCTCACCTGAAGGGGGCTAGGAAAGTCCCCTGGCCTCAGGGAGAAAGTGGCTGGTCATGCTGTATTAACAGTCAGATGTCTCGCATTTGTTCAGCAGAGTTTACTGAGTTTTGCTGAACCCCTGGAGTGTGCCAGGCCCTCTCCAGGACCTGAGGTCAGCCGGTAATGCTCGCGGCTAGGAGCTGGACAGCAGGTGGGCAGAGATGTCACCCCTTCTCAGGGAAGCAGGCAGGCATGGGACATTCCTTGCAACGGATGGAGGGGGCCTGGGCTGAAGTGAGCTCAGACCTCTTCACTGCGTGGACCAGACTCAGAAAAGTGCTTTTCAGGTCAAGGGTGAGGCTGAGAGTGTGAACCTGCTGAGGTGTGAACAGGCACAGTGAACACCTGCGTGAGCTCAGCTGCTCAGTCGTGTCTCACTCTGTGACCCCACGGACTGCAGCCTGCCAGTCTCCCCTGTCCATGGGATTCTCCAGGCAAGAACCCTGGAGTGGGTTGCCATGCCCTCCACTAGGGGATCTTCCCCACCCAGGGATAGAACCTGCGTCTCCTGCACTGCAGACAAATTCTTTCCCAGCTGAGCCATCAGGGAAGCTGGATGGACATCTGAAGCAGCCCTCTTCAGGAGAGAGCAAGGAAGCCTGTCTACACTGCATGCGACATGAGAGTGGGCAGGATTCACAGTGGGGGCCAAGCCAGAGGCTTGGGCTTTATTCTGCAGGTACTTAGGAGCTGGTGAAACGGCTTTGGAAAGGGAGGTAACTGAATCAAAGCTTTATTTTAAGAAGGTAAATATGCCCTCAACGATCAAGATTTGAAACCAGGAGAAGCTAGAGATAGGTCAGGTTGGTAGTGAAAGGCAAAAAGAGGCACTTTGAAACAGGGTTTGGCTGTGTTTGGTGACTGCTGATGAAAACTATTGGAAGTTTATTAAGAATTCTAAGAAGCCAGGGTCTTCTGAGCAATGGGTGAATCAGAGGGAAGAAGGCCACCATGTTTCAGCCACAAATCAGCTCTTAAAACAAATATGCAGAAGGTCATGGAGCTAACATCAATTTACTTAAGTTGATCCCCTCTACTGACATGAATGAGAATTAGTCAAGGTCACCTCATGTTCATATTAGCTTCCGGCTCTAAAAGGAAGGTGCTCGGTCCCATGAGCCCAGATACAAAGACTTGCTGTTTTCCTTTCTTTCACTATCTTTCTGAGCAAATCCTTGCTGTGTATTCCTCCCTTTCTTGCATGTACCATCTGAGCCTTGTTGAGCCAGCGTTTTTCCCCTAAAGTTTCACTTAAGTAGGAGATGGCATGGGCATGGAGGCCCATTTCAGTGCATCCAGTC
Source organism: Litocranius walleri (assembly GCA_006410535.1). NCBI lineage: Eukaryota > Metazoa > Chordata > Mammalia > Artiodactyla > Bovidae > Litocranius > Litocranius walleri. The sequence continues at coordinate 177,640 of SJYG01000187.1, read as the reverse complement.
CACTTTTCAGGCATCGATGGGGGAGCCGACGTGGACCTGAGCCCACTAACGTTTGCACTGCACATGGTCAGCAGCATCGCTGTCTCTTGAATTGCCCCAGATGCCCTTCTTTCCTGAAGAGCTTGAATCCCATCATGTCCGGGGCGTTTTGCTGCAGGAGTTGTGCTTGTACTTTCTCCGCGTGGGTGTGCACGGGCCACAGCAAGTGGCTTGTGTCCTGCGGGTCAGTCTGCCGTTCATATTCCTGTAAAGATAGTGATGTGTTTAATAGCCAGTGCGCACACACACATACACACACTATGTAAAACACTTTTGACCTTTTGTTGTTGTTCACTTGCTCAGTCGTGTCTGACTCTTTGTGACCCCATGAACGGCAGCACGTAAGTCCTCTCTGTCCTTCACTATCTCCAGGAGCTTGCTCAGACTCATGTCCATTGAGTCGGTGATGCCACCCATCCATCTCTTCCTCTGTCGTCCCCTTCTCCTCCTGCCTCGTCTTTCCCAGCGTCAGGGTCTTTCCCAGTGAGTCGGCTCTTCTCATAAGGGGGCCAGAGTATTGGAGCTTCAGCTTCAACATCAGTCTTTCCAATGAATATTCAGGGCTGATTTCCTTTAGGATCAGGGTTGACTACCTTTGACCATAAATTGAACCATATATATTTTTTGAACTTTCTGTTTTGTATTGAAGTGTAGCTGATCACAATGTTATGATAGTTTCAGCTGCACGGGAAAGGGACTCAGCCAACTGTATACATGTGTCCATTCTCCCCCAAACTGTCCTCCCATCTAGGCTGCTACATAACTTGGAGCAGAGTTTCCTCAGTGTGATTTACAATTGGCAACATATATCGTTTTTTCCTTCTGGGAAAAACACTTTGAGCTTCCGCAGGGAACTCAGCCTCTCTGCAAAGGCTTGGAGTCCCAAAGGAAAAGTTCTTCTCTTGTCCAGGTGGTAACAGGCGCCCTGCAGCCCCCTCCTGGGTGGAGGAGGAGGTTGTATTAATACATCTGTATGGTCGCAAGATGTTCCTTCTCTCGGGAGTCTGCGGCCGTGCTCCTGGGAGGAGAACCCCACCCTTGGTGGTGAGCGTGCAGGCCAGCAGGTGTTTCTCTTCCAGTGACCTGTGCTCCTGCTCTGATTCTTCATCTTTAAATTTTTCTGTGCTTCAGATCTTTCTAGAATACAAGGCAGTCTCGAATACAAGAACTCGAGGCAGTCTCCCCCAGCTTCTCTTCACCTTCAAGATCAATGCCAAACTCGAAAGCTGGGTGTAACTGGCTCCTTGAGGCCTGGGTCCTACTTCTCTGCAATTCATTCTCACACTGTGTTGCTGCTACAGGTGCTGCTACCGGAAGCCAGGATTGCTCCCTCCTTGCTTTTTATTTTTAAATAGATCCAAACTTTTATGGCTGCCTAATTCATTTTTGCATGAAACCCTGATTGTTTTTTACAGATGTTCCTATGTTCGTAGATTCCAATTTATGCCTTTCTTGAGAAAATTAATAGTTTATATAAGAAGTGACCAAGTGATAAACCAAAAACAAGAATATAATGAAGGAGAAAAAAATTAAATTTAAAACATTTCAAATACACATTGAGACCAATTTAAAAATAGAAATGAGTCATACTAAATGGGAACTGAATGCGGAATAACCCTAAAAGTAAGATGCTTGTAACATGATTATATGATAATCGAATAATAAAAACCTGGCCTCCATTTTTTAATTTTTTATTGGAGTATAATTGCTTTAGCACCTCCCCACTGGCTATCTATTTCACCCATGCATGAAGGGTTAGTCGCTCAGTTGTGGCCGGCTCTTTGTGACCCCATGGACTATAGCCTGTCAGGATCCTCTGTCCAAGAGATTGCCCAGGCAGCAATCCTGGAGTGGGTCATCGTTCCCTTCTCCAGGGGATCTACCAACCCAGGGACTGAGCTCGGGCCTGCTGCGTGGCAGGCAGGTTCTTCCCCGCCTGGGCCGCCTGGGGAGCCCTAGTGTGCCTGTGGCAGGGTACGGATGTCGGAAGCACTCTCCTGGTTTGTCCCACCCTCTCCTTCCTGCCCTGTGCCCACACCCTGCTCCCTCTGCCTGGCCCCTTTATCCATTCTCTTCTTAGCTCCTGCAGATTTGTCCTTGAAGACCTCTAGGCCTCTTGGCTTCCTCCTGGGATCATCCTTACGTCCGCCCTCAGGGCAAGGAGTGAATTCCCTCCTTCTATTACCCTGCCTGTGACACGCCCCCCCCCCACACTCCCCCGGAGGCAGACAGGTGTTTGTTGCCACCTGCGTCTCCCCACTGC
>SJYG01000187.1:147971-174925 GCA_006410535.1 Litocranius walleri | reverse complement strand
GGTCACAGACACTGATCTCTGCATCCCCTGTGCCCAGCATGGAGCATACAGTAGGCGCTCAAATGCACGCTGTAAGTAAGGGATAGAGACCTGTCAGCACGATGACCTGGAATAACTGGATTCCAGAGGCCGAGTGCACAGCTGCAGGGGAAACGGGAGCCCCTGGGAGGGGCCCTCTGCCGTCAGGTGAGAGGGAGGAGACTGTGGAGAGAGGCGCTTGGGTTAGGGCAGCCTGGCTCTGGAGGGACAGCTCTAGAGGATTACGTGGGGTGGACAAGGTGGAGGGCGGGGGTACAGTGTCCCCACAGGCAGTGATTTTGACCCCCAGGGAACGTGTAACAGTGTCTGGAGGTGGTGCTGAGCGTGGCATCCAGTGGGTAGAGACCAGAGGTGTGGCTGTAATGCCACAGCCCACGCGCAGCCTGCAGGAGAAGGGATCGTCTGGTCCGAGTGTCCACAGCACGGCATTTGAGAAAGCCTGCCGGGCGCTACCGTGAGCAGGCATACGTGCGTGCTCAGTCATGTCTGACTCTGCGACCCCATGAACTGTAGCCCACCAGGCTCCTCTGTCCGTGGGATTCTCCAAGCAAGAACTGGAGTGAGTTGCCAAGCCCAACTCCAGGGGCATCTCCCCGACCCAGGGATCGAACCTGTGCTTCTTACATCTCCTGCGCTGGCAGGCCTGCTTGCTCATTACCACCCGCCCCGCCTGGGAAGCCCGCTGTGAGCAGTTACCTGTGCTGTGATTTTATTTAGATCTATTTATTTTTGGCTGTGCTGGGTCTTTGTTGCTGGGAGGACTCCCTCTGGCTGTCAGAGCGAGGGCAGCTCTCCAGCTGCAGGGCGCGGGCTGCTCAGGGCGATGGCTTCCCTGTTGCAGAGCGCGGGCTCCAGGACGTTCAAGTTGCAGGAGCTGCTCCCCGGCTCTAGAGCAGACGTAGTTGCTCAGCGGCATGTGGGATCTTCCCAGTTCAGGGATCGAACCTAGTCCTTACTTCTGAGCCACCAGGGAAGCCCTATTTCTGAATTAATTCAAAACTCACAAGGTCTGGTAAGGTGTGATTGGTTTGTTGTTCACACTGTACTGCTTGTGGGATCTTTGTTCCCGGGCCCTCGACAGCGGAAGCAGGAGTCCTAACCACTGAAATGCCAGGGAATTCACACACTAGACTCTCGGAGATGGGATTCTAGCCCTGGCTTAGAAACAGCTAGGTGAGTCTTCTCTCGGAAGTCACTGCACCTTTCTGAACCTCTTTTTGTTCCCCTAAAATACGGAGGATCAGACTAAGGCCCCTTCCGATTCTAACAATTCATACCTCTAAACCCAGCTCACGTATCTGATTAGAACCACTAAGGGTTAAAACAGAGAGAGAGCGAGCTGCAATCATGCGTTCTACTTTTCTACACTGCCTAAATATCATTTTGTTCAGGAATTAGAAAAATTCCTATTTCGCTGCTCCAGCAAGGCAACCAAGGACCACGGCCATAATCTCTTCAGAGGTGAGACAAGAAATATAATCACAGCTTGAAACATTGTCTCCAAGGTGGCAAAACTCACCTGTACCTAACATTTATGATTGTTTTCCAACTGTGTCCATTTGGTCTCAGGAACAAGGGAAGCAAAGGCATCAAAGGTAGAGCTAAGAATTCAGGGTGATATCTGGTTTTCTAGGTTTTATAAAATTATGATGTAAACAGGTATGTCACATATTAATATATGGGGTTCCCTAGTGGCTCGGTGGTTAAGAATCTGCCTGCTGATGTAGGAGATCCTGGTTCAATCCCTGGGTCAGGATGATCAGCTAGAGAAGGAAATGGCAACCCACTCCAGTATTCTTGCCTGGAGAATCCCATGGATGGAGGAGTCTGGAGAGCTACAGTCCGTGGGGTCGCAAAGAATGGGACATGACTTAGCGACTAGACAACAGCAACGTAATATGATATATTATTAAGTATATTGGGGCTCCACCACGTGGGAGATGGTTTAGAGGACTGGCTGGTGACTTGTGGTTACACAATATCTTTTAGTCCTTTTTTTTTTTTTAAACTGTATCAAAGTATAACCGTGTATTATGAAGACTGGCAGAAATTCCAGAAATCCCCAAATAGATTCAGCATGGTTTTCAGCACTCTTCCCCACATGGCGCAACCGTACCTGTTCAGCCTTATCTCCCCCTCACCTACTCCAAGCTTCCTTTGTTTAAACAGTCTGGTCAACACAGGATTACTTGACTTGGGACATGAATTCACAGGTTTCTGTGTGTTAGCTTCTGCTGTTCTTTGTCTTCAGCCTTCTCTAGCCCCACCGGAGCCTTCATGTTTCCAAATTCTACTTTTCAGTGAGGGTTCAAGGTCATCTCTGCCCACCTGTCTTTGATCACAGGCTCTTGTCCCGTCTAAGAGCCTGTTTGCTTTGTCGCTCAGTCATGTCCCACTGTGTGACCCCACGGACTGTAGCACACCAGACTCCTCTGCCCATGGGGTTTCCCAGACAAGAACACTGGGCTGGGTTGCCGTTTCTTCCTCCAGGGGATTGAACCCAAGGCTCCTGTGTCTTCTGCACCAGCAGTGTGTTCTTTACCTGATGAGGCACCAGGGATGCCATCCAAGAGCATCCCTCCTCTCCACTTCTGGACAGCACCCGTTAGCTCTTAGGAGCCACATGTCCACTAGTATCTTGCTGTAAAATTCAACATTTCAGCTCATTTTGCAAGTTCAGACAAATTATCATGACAAAACATCAGATTTTGTTCATCCAGTCTATCAGCAAATCTATCTTGGGAATGTATTAGGTGTGAAACATTTTTCTAAGTAGTACCTGGAAAGCAGAGTTCATTCATCCAGAGGCATCGTGGCTGGTGGCTAAGATGAAAGGCTGTGGCTTTAACAGCTACTCCATCTGTGCTCCTCGGTTGTGTCCGACTCTTTGCAGCCCCATGGATTATACCCCACCAGGCTCCTCTGTCCATTGAATTACCCAGGTAAGAATACTGGAGTGGATTGCCACTTCCTTCTCCAGGGGATTTTCCTGACCCAGGGATTAAACCCGTGTCTCTTGCACTGGCAGGAGTATTCTTTACCACGGAGCCACCAGGGAAGCCCAGATTTAAGTAATACAGGGAACAAAAAAGATTTCAAATCCTACCAGGTCAAGAGAGGAAACTTGAATCTTGTCTGATCTCATTTATGCATAGTTGTCACTTGTTATCTGCAAGGAATTGGTTTTCAGCACTCTTCCCCACATGGCGCAACCGTACCTGTTCAGCCTTATCTCCCCCTCACCTACTCCAAGCTTCCTTTGTTTAAACAGTCTGGTCAACACAGGATTACTTGACTTGGGACATGAATTCACAGGTTTCTGTGTGTTAGCTTCTGCTGTTCTTTGTCTTCAGCCTTCTCTAGCCCCACCGGAGCCTTCATGTTTCCAAATTCTACTTTTCAGTGAGGGTTCAAGGTCATCTCTGCCCACCTGTCTTTGATCACAGGCTCTTGTCCCGTCTAAGAGCCTGTTTGCTTTGTCGCTCAGTCATGTCCCACTGTGTGACCCCACGGACTGTAGCACACCAGACTCCTCTGCCCATGGGGTTTCCCAGACAAGAACACTGGGCTGGGTTGCCGTTTCTTCCTCCAGGGGATTGAACCCAAGGCTCCTGTGTCTTCTGCACCAGCAGTGTGTTCTTTACCTGATGAGGCACCAGGGATGCCATCCAAGAGCATCCCTCCTCTCCACTTCTGGACAGCACCCGTTAGCTCTTAGGAGCCACATGTCCACTAGTATCTTGCTGTAAAATTCAACATTTCAGCTCATTTTGCAAGTTCAGACAAATTATCATGACAAAACATCAGATTTTGTTCATCCAGTCTATCAGCAAATCTATCTTGGGAATGTATTAGGTGTGAAACATTTTTCTAAGTAGTACCTGGAAAGCAGAGTTCATTCATCCAGAGGCATCGTGGCTGGTGGCTAAGATGAAAGGCTGTGGCTTTAACAGCTACTCCATCTGTGCTCCTCGGTTGTGTCCGACTCTTTGCAGCCCCATGGATTATACCCCACCAGGCTCCTCTGTCCATTGAATTACCCAGGTAAGAATACTGGAGTGGATTGCCACTTCCTTCTCCAGGGGATTTTCCTGACCCAGGGATTAAACCCGTGTCTCTTGCACTGGCAGGAGTATTCTTTACCACGGAGCCACCAGGGAAGCCCAGATTTAAGTAATACAGGGAACAAAAAAGATTTCAAATCCTACCAGGTCAAGAGAGGAAACTTGAATCTTGTCTGATCTCATTTATGCATAGTTGTCACTTGTTATCTGCAAGGAATTGGTTCCAGGACCCTTCCCTTGCCCCACCCCTGCTGCTGCTGCTGCTGCTGCTAAGTCGCTTCAGTCGTGTCCGACTCTGTGCAACCCCATAGACAGCAGCCCACTAGGCTCCTCTGTCCCTGGGATTCTCCAGGCAAGAATACTGGAGTGAGTTGTCATTTCCTTCTCTAATGCATGAAAAGTGAAAGGGAAGTCGCTCCGTCGTGCCTGACTCTTAACGACACCATGGACTGCAACCTACCAGGCTCCTCTGTCCATAGGATTTTCCAGGCAAGAGTACTGGAGTGGGGTGCCATTTCCCCACCCCCTGCAGATACCCAAATCCTCAGATGCTCAAGTCCCTTAGATAAAATGCAGCCATGCACATCCTCCCATATATTTTAAATCATCTCCAGAAAACTTATACCACCTAATACACTGTCACTGCTATGTAAATAGTTGTAAACACAATGTTGGTGTTATGTCAGTAATCGCTGAGGTGTGTGGCGCATTCAAGTTTTGCTCTTTGGAACTTTCTGGATTTACAAAAAGTTATTTCCCATCGAGGTTGGTTGAACCTGAGAGTGGAGTGTATATTTCCTCTGCCTTTCACCAATCAATCTCTTGTTACTTATATATACGATATACGTACACACACACACGCATATATACACACACGCGCGCATATATATATATTTATACACAATAGCTTCCCTGGTGGCTCAGACGGTGAAGAATCTGCCTACAATGCAAGAGACCCATGTTCAATCCCTGGGTCGGGAAGATCCCCTCGAGAAGGGATCCCCTGGAGTGCATGCTACCCACTCCAGGATCCTGGCCTGAGGAATCATCCCATGGACAGAGGAGTCTGGCAGGCTACAGTCCGTGGGGTCAGGGAAGAGTCGCGCTGACTGAGCAACTTTCACTCAGGTCACAGTTATAGCAGGTCTGATGTAGATTAACAAAATGGACAGAGTGTGATCCCCGGTCTGAGAAGCTTAAAATCCTGCGGCTGATTTTAATAACACTTCTGTAATGTTTTAAGGCTCTCGAGCTCTGTCCGCCTGCTCTGCGTCATTTATGCCTACAGTGACGCCGTGAACGGCATTGTCCCGGCATCTCGGTTTATCGTTTATCCTCGTCACCTCGAGGCGTTGCTTCCTTTGGCCAAGGTGGAAGATCTTGCGATTTAAAACTGCCTTGCCTGCAGATGTGAACGCTTGTCTTCTGATTCCGAGTTCCTTCCTTTAAGTTGTCCAACCTGGCCTTAAGCTAGGTAGCTTTTTAAAACGCCCTGGAGAAGTGCCTTTTTCAGACTGAGAGTAATCTGGTAACATTTCACCTCGTTTTCTGTTTGTTATTCGTGGGACAAGCTCAGTTCAGGATAAATCTGTGTATCTCCTTTGCTCTCTGTGCCTTGGCCAATACGCGGTGGCCACTGGGTATTTGCTGTGCTCTCTGAGGATGAGCTAGAAACATTGAAATAAGGCAGTGCTGTGTCCTTCAAATCTCCTTGATCTGTTTACCTTGATATTAATAGATGGTTCTGGGCTTCAGTCACGGGCCTGAATAATTCAGGTCAGACTGACCTCTTGCACTTTTAAAAAACTATAAAATATTCTGGGAAATATTTTAGATAGGTAATATATGCAAGTTATAGAAAGTAAGAAAGTGAACTACGGTGGTATAGAAGTAATTATAGACAGCATAGTACATCAGCTTGTTCTTAAATTGTTTCATTCGGATTAGCGGCCGAAGAGAATGTGTTACTGGCAACAACCTGTGGCAGGATCACAGAAAAAAGCACTGATTTTTTATATTTATCATATCTACCCTTCTTTTGAAAGTTTTTTTTGATATGGGCCTTTTTTTTTAAGTCTTTATTGAATTTGTTACAGTATCGCTTATGTTTTAAGTCTTGGCTTTTTGGCAACAGGGCATGTGGAATCAGTTTCCCAACCAGAAATGGAACCTATGCCCCTTGTGTTGGGAGGCAAATTCTTAACCACTGGACCTCCTGGGAAGTTCCAACTCTCTTTTTGATATAGCTAAATTAATCTTTTTTTTTTTTTTTTTTTGCACAAACTCATAAAAATGGTTCAGGAGGATGGGGAGAAGGGATAGTTGGGGAGTCTGGGATGGGCATGTGCACACAGCTGTATTTAAAATGGGTAACCCACAAGGACCTCCTGGATAGCACAGGGAACTCTGCTCAGTGTAACATGGAGCCCCGAATGGTACAGGGATTTGGGACAAATGTGTATGGATGGCGGAGTCCCTTTGCCGCCCACCTGAAACTGTCACAACATTGTTAATCAGCTGTACCCTGATACAAAATAAAAAAGCTTAAAGATAAATAAATAAAATTTTAAAAAGGAAAAAGACAGTCTTACTAGATTCTCTTTGGTTCAGATAGGGAACTGTATCTGTATAGCCAAGCCTTCAGCAGTCACCATGGAACTGACTTTACACAAATATGCTCAGTTGGAAAATGATAGATGTATGTTTATGTAATTTCACTATTAAATGATATGCCCTAGCCTCACTGGGAAAAAAAAAAAACAAAACAGGTTCAATGCCTTCTTTAAATTAATATATAGCATCACATCAAAAGTCTAGGTATTATAAAACTGTATAATATTAGATGGGCTTGCCAGGTGGTGCTGCTGGTAAAGAACCCACCTGCCAGTGCAGGTCCCTTGGAGGATGGCCTGGCAACCCACTGCAGCATTCTTGCCTGAAGAATCTCATGGACAGAGGAGCCTGGTGGGCTGCAGTCCATGGGGCTGCAAAGAGCTGGACCCAACTGAACATGCACACGCATAATATCAGACGTTGGCTGTTTGGGGCTCTGCTGAACAGCTGATGGTGTCTTATGGATTGGGCACTGCTGTGAGCCACGTGCTACAAACCTGTTGGTGACTTTGTATCCTGCAGTCTAAGGAGTGAAACAGTAGTGATATGTTAGACTGCACTCTGCCGGAACTCTGGAAATCTTTGGAAATTATTCTAGAGCCCTCTTCCAGCAGCCTAACCTTGGGAATTGAAGACAACCCCAGATCCTGCTCACTTGGTAAAAACTACAGGTTTCCGCTTTACAGGACCTGTCTCTCCTTTTGTTGCTGTTTTTTAAAAAAATCCAGGTAAATATCAAAATGCATGTATTAGATGTGTTGGGGGTATGTTGCCACATTGGGTGCTGCTTTGCGTAAGGAAGCCACCTGGACTGTGGTCAGCCCATCCAGCACTCTGGTGAGACTTGGAATGCTTGCGGAAAGCTCAAAGAAAAATGTAGGAAATTTTTTGTACTCTTTTCCTAAACGTGGGCATCCCTGGTAGCTTAGATGGTAAAGAATCCACCTGCAATATAGGAGACCCCAGTTCGATCCCTGGGTCAGAAAGATCCCCTGGAGGAGGAAATGGCAACCCACCCTGGTACTCTTGCCTGGAGAATCCCATGGACAGAGGAGCCTGGCGGGCTACAGTCCACAGAGTCGCAAAGAATCGGACATACTGAAACGACTTAGCCCACGTACACAGAAGACATAACAACATGTGGTCTAGCACGTGGTGATTTAAAAAAGAAAAAAACATTTTAAAAAACCTTTTAAGACAAGAGATAAGAATGTTAAAATGATATTAAAAAAAACAATGTTAAAATGATATTAAAAAAACATGACAGGAATGTTTCCGTGGGTATAGATAGGGACAGAAGTGCTTATCAGTTGCATGGGAGAGAGAGGGAGAAGAAATATTTTATTACTGCAGCAAATCAGAACTCTGTTGGATGTTGGTGAAGAGGAAATGGGGACCATCTGGAGAAAACAGTCCTTCTCCACTGTGTGGATTGGATTTGAGGACAGCTGAATAGCTGGGGCATGAATTATGTGGGCCTTTGACCACAGAGTGTCACAGCCCTGTAAAGCTGACAGCAGGGGGCAGAGTGGTAGTTAATGAGAAGTGAAGACGGTTGTCAGACTTCAGCGATCAGCTCCCAGGATATGGCTTTCCTTACTGAAAAAATAGGCCGATAGCACTTCAGTTCTTTCCAGTCATTTGAATGCGCTGGGACCTTCATATTCTAAATCCTTCAGTTGTATTTATCCTATCTTCATATTTCTGATTCATTGCCTTTGTGCTAACGTTTTTCTTGTAACCGTTTCTTCCGGTTGCTAGCTGTTTTACTAATTAACTAATCACGCGACTTAAACATTTACATTAAGTATATTTTTAAAACCACCAAAATATGTTTTCTTTGGTGGCCTCATTACTTAATAACTAAACATTAGAGGAGTTTAAGGCCTTCCCTGGTGGCTCAGACACTAAAGAATCTGCCTGCGGTGCAAGAGACGAAAGTTCGATCCCTGGGTTGGGAAGATCCCCTGGAGAAAGAGACGGCAGCCCATTCGAGTATTTGTGACTGGAAAATCCCACGGACAGAGGAGCCTAGCGGGCTACAGCCTATGGGGTCACAAAGGGTTGGACACGACTGAGGAACCAACACTTTCGTTTTTCACTTTCAGGAGAATTTAAACATGTGTTGCAGATATTTTATAACTTTAAAATAGAGAAATTCTCACTTAATACGTATTTTTAAATTCTTATTTATTAACTGAATCTGTGTTTAAAATAATTGTTCAATACCTATCCAAAATGATCCATGTGAAGTGTCTGGAATTAGGCAGGGATGAAGGGACAGAGCCAGTAAGTGAAGACAAATTATTTTTTTATTATTAGCTAGAAAATTTTATGTTCCATCATGATGCATTTTTAAAAGTATGTAGAAAAGAAGTACATATTCTTCCCTTGTTAGTGTTACTAGAGGTCCAGATATGAAAAGCATCCTGTCAGAATCTGCAGAATTTCAAAAGCATTGGTGGGTTTGTATTGAAGTTTTCAGTGTTCAGAGCACTAAAGCCTGACCAGTAAGTAGCAGCGCTATTGCTCGCTTTGCATAGTGCTGTTACTATTTTCTCCAGGTACTGTGAGATAGGGCTCCCCAGGTGGCTCAGCGGTAAAGAACTCGCCTGTCGGTGCCGGAAATGCAAGACTCCAGTTCCGTCCCTGGGTCTGGAAGGTTCCCTGAAATAGGAAATGGCAGCCCACTGCAGTACTCTTGCCTGGGAAATCCCGTGGACAGAGGAGCCTGGCGGGCTACAGTCCATGGGGTCGCAAAGAGTCGGACGTGACTGAGCGACTAGACACACCCACACACAGCACAGTGAGATATGAGGCTGTACTTTTCACTCCACTAAGAGTGTCTGCCTTTTAGCCTTTCAACTTTAACTGATCTGGGTGAATTATTTCAGCCATTTATGGTCAGTGCTGCTTTGGAGTAGAAGAAAATGAAGCATTTTTAAGATCCCATGTCCCTAGTGACTGAGATTCCTCCAAAGAAAAAAAAAAGTTTCTGCAGCAAGAGCTGAGCAAACGTCTATATCAGAGTGCCTTCCAAAAGATGAATTGAGCCTTTAAGTATTTAAAAAATAAATCATAAGGGGGGGTGCAGAGCGGAGCTGTGGTGGACGCTTTTCCAGGTATCCACTCCATCAATTCTGTGTAATGCTTTGGAAGCAGAGGAACAAGTCGTGTGAAATCGTTTTTTCAGGAAGCTACATATGCGCCCTCCTCTTCTACTTCTGTTCTCTGGAACGGGCAATTTATGCACTGCACTTGTGAGACTCCAAGAACAAAGACCAATTTCCCTGAAGGTTAGAGCACTCTTCAATTGTACAAACGCGCAAAACAAAACAAAAAAAAATTAAAGTCACATTGTCCCATCGAGATAATGAAGTGCCCTGGCTCGTGGAGGAGCCTCAGAAGGGATGCCCGCTGCGTGTCACTTTTATTCCGAGATTCTGAAAGTGGATGCAGGCAATTGCTCTTTTATATGTAATTTTATTTTTAATCTTACTTTTTTTTTTTTTTTTAATTTTGGGCTGTGCTGCGTCTTCTTTGCCGCGGGGGCCTTCTCTAGATGTAGCGAGCGGGGGCCGCTCTCTGCTTGCGGTGGGAGGGCTTCTCAGGGCGGTGGCTCTCAGGCGCGCGGGCTCCCGCGCTCGCGAGCACAGGCTGGGTAGTTGCGGAGCGTGGGCTTAGTTGCTCCAGGGCATGCGGGATCTTCCCGGACCAGGGATCGAACCTGTGTCTCCTGCATTGGCAGGCGGATTCTGGACCACGACGAACCGCCACGGAAGCCCCTAGGCGACTAATGCCCGACGAGGGTGGACAAGCCGTGATGAGCGGGGAGACCGTGGAAGATGGGAGGAGGGTGGGAGGGTGCTGCGCCCGCTTCGGGCGGAGCGCCTTTTTCCTTCTTGAGCAGGCGGGTGCCCCGCTGATGGCCTGGGATCCAGAGTCCCGGCTGCAGGCTCGGGACGCGAGGCTCTGCGTGGCAGGAATGAACCACCTGTTCCCTGCAGACGGGAGTGAGGGGAGGTCGGCCGAGGACAGCATCGGTCCCCCTGGCACCCCGGCCCCTGTTTTGATGCCTTCGGGAGACGCGCGGGCCTCATGTGACCGCGGTGACGGCGGCCGGCGCGCGGGGGACTCCGGAGTCAGAAGGAGCCCCGAGTGTGTGCTCGTGGGGTTTTTTCCCCTCAAATGTTTACACGGGTTTGTTTATTCTTCAAGGCGCCAGGGGTGCCTTACGGGCCGACTATTTCCCCTCACGACGCAGGCAGAGGCAGTGTTTGTGTTTAGCACGTTCGTAGCTGCCTGACAAATAATCGGAGGTGGAAATCCGCGGGTTTCAGGGAACACGGATCCTTTCCAGTTTCCCTGCCTTCTCCAGACATCTGACCCGAGGGAGCGCTGAGCTTGGCGGCCGGCGGCCGCACCTGCTCCCCCGCAGGGCCCCGTCGCGGGGGTTTTTTTTTTTTTTTTTAATTTTGGGCTGTGCTGCGTCTTCTTTGCCGCGGGGGCCTTCTCTAGATGTAGCGAGCGGGGGCCGCTCTCTGCTTGCGGTGGGAGGGCTTCTCAGGGCGGTGGCTCTCAGGCGCGCGGGCTCCCGCGCTCGCGAGCACAGGCTGGGTAGTTGCGGAGCGTGGGCTTAGTTGCTCCAGGGCATGCGGGATCTTCCCGGACCAGGGATCGAACCTGTGTCTCCTGCATTGGCAGGCGGATTCTGGACCACGACGAACCGCCACGGAAGCCCCTAGGCGACTAATGCCCGACGAGGGTGGACAAGCCGTGATGAGCGGGGAGACCGTGGAAGATGGGAGGAGGGTGGGAGGGTGCTGCGCCCGCTTCGGGCGGAGCGCCTTTTTCCTTCTTGAGCAGGCGGGTGCCCCGCTGATGGCCTGGGATCCAGAGTCCCGGCTGCAGGCTCGGGACGCGAGGCTCTGCGTGGCAGGAATGAACCACCTGTTCCCTGCAGACGGGAGTGAGGGGAGGTCGGCCGAGGACAGCATCGGTCCCCCTGGCACCCCGGCCCCTGTTTTGATGCCTTCGGGAGACGCGCGGGCCTCATGTGACCGCGGTGACGGCGGCCGGCGCGCGGGGGACTCCGGAGTCAGAAGGAGCCCCGAGTGTGTGCTCGTGGGGTTTTTTCCCCTCAAATGTTTACACGGGTTTGTTTATTCTTCAAGGCGCCAGGGGTGCCTTACGGGCCGACTATTTCCCCTCACGACGCAGGCAGAGGCAGTGTTTGTGTTTAGCACGTTCGTAGCTGCCTGACAAATAATCGGAGGTGGAAATCCGCGGGTTTCAGGGAACACGGATCCTTTCCAGTTTCCCTGCCTTCTCCAGACATCTGACCCGAGGGAGCGCTGAGCTTGGCGGCCGGCGGCCGCACCTGCTCCCCCGCAGGGCCCCGTCGCGGGGGCACAGTCCTGCTTAAACTTGTTGCTGCTGCATTCCAGGCCAAGGACACAGTGCTCGCTCGCCCGCTGCCCCTGTTACGAAAGAGCTGGAAATGCGCCGGTGTGCCTGTGTGTAAGCCACCAGCAGGGAGGGGCTGGACCAGAACCCGGCCTTGAAACAGTTCCCGCCAAAAACAGGACCTTGCAGTCTCAGGATTTTAGGCAGAAAGCTGCTTTTGCCCATTTTGCTAAAGCTTGGTACCCCATTATGAGATCACCGAGGAAAATGAGACAGGAGAGTGTTTGAGAGCCTCCACCCTTACCCCTTGGGCTCCCCAGGTGGCCCAGGGGTAAGGAACATGCCTGCCAGTGCAGGAGACACAAGAGACGTGGGTTCGACCCCTGGTCAGGAAGATCCCTTGGAGGAGAGAATTGGCCACCCACTGCAGTATTCTTGCCTGGGGAATCCCTATGGACAGAGGAGCCTGGCGGGCTACAGTTCATGGGGCCCCAGAGAGCTGGACACGACTGAAAGGACTGGGCATGCACGCACCCTTGTCTGTTAGACCCGAATGCAGAAAATCAGGGCTGGTTTTAGAGTTTTCATTTCTTACTGGCTCAGCTGTTGAGATGTTGCTCCCTGTTTCTGGCTGCTCAGAAGCCAGCAGGCTTCTTCAGATATAGCCAATAATCGCAGTCACCTCATTCTGTGACTTCATTGACCTGTCAGGGAAAAAAAAGAAGAGGAGGATAAAAATGCCAGAACCTAAGTGGGGACTAAAAGAATGCTTTTAGGTCAGCTGGTGTGAAGTTTTTGTTACATGGACTGTAGCCCGCCAGGCTCCTCTGTCCATGGGATTCTCCAGGCAGGAATACCGGAGTGGGTTGCCATTCCCTTCTCCAGGGGATCTTCCCGACCCAGGGATCAAACCCAGGTCTCCTGCATTGCAGGCAGGTTCTTTAATGCCTGAGCCACCTTTTGGAGGGAAACACCCCTGATTGTGAACCTCGGCTCTACGGTGGAGAGCCTCTCCAAGATAAACCAAGTTGACACGTTTTCCCAAATAGCACGTCTTTCACTCAGAAGAGTCGTAATCTGGATGGGGAATCACAGGATCGCCAGGTATGTCTCTGTGAGCAGCGGCCCAAGTTTGCAGTCGCTCCTGCCGACCTCTGGAGGCATCTCCGCTCCTCTCCTCCTCTCAAAGACCCTGGTTCACTGGGAGCAAATCTGGTCAAAGAAAAGCACCTGGAGGCCATGCACAGGGCCCAGACTTCTTTACATATCCACTGATAAACACTGGCCCAACCTCCTGTCCATCACCTGAAAGAACCTGTCTCCCTCTTGAAGTTGCCAGAGCTATCCTGTTTCATTACCAAGGGGTTTTTTTGTTGTTTGCTTTTTCTTTTAAAGACTTTTCTAGGTGGACCATCTTTTGGAGGGTGGGGGTTGGCAGGAAGAGCGCTTTATGGAGTCAGCCCCACCGACAACCAGAATAACACTGCAGCAGCTTTCCCCGCACCTGGAGGATGGGCGCCGTTTTTAAAGTCTTCGTTGAATTTGTTACAGCATTGCTTCTGCTTTAGGTTCTGGTTTTTTGGCCTCGAGGCATGCAGGATCTTAACTCCCCAAGCAGGGAGCAGCAGGCCCTCACTCCTGGACCCCCGGGGGCGGGGAGGGGGGGATCCTCGTCAGCAAGTTCTATCAAGTCTATTCTGCTAGGGTCCCTCGGTCCCGCTTAGAATAAAAGCCAGAATCCTTACAGGGACCCCAGAGTAGCCCTAGGACGTGCGCCCCATCCGCCCTCCCCGCCCCCCCAGCTGACCTCCCACTGCCCGTCACCGTTCCAGCCACACTGACTGCTGCTGCGAACACCCTGCCGGTCCTGCTTCAGGGCCTCCTGGCAGCTCGTTGTCTCCGCAACTTCCCCAACACCCCAGCCGGGTGTGCACCTGGCTTCCTCTCACTTCTCAAGTCTGCATTCTGAGATCCACTTCACAGCGAAACCTTCTCTGACCACCCAATTTCAAATCACAGCCTTACTTCATCTCCTCTGATTCTGTTGTATATATTTTTTTTACCATAGCCTTTATCACCATCTGACAACCTAAAATTTTACATGTTTATTAACTGACTCCCTTCCTGATGTACTGCATGTCTCTTGGAACTCGTTTGTGGATTCCTCCAGGGAAGGGAGATTTCCCTGTTTGGTTCGCTGTCCTACGCTCAGTGCGTTTAGCAGTATTTCTCAGAAATCCATGGTGTGTACGTGTTCAGTTGTATCTGACTCTTTGCAGCCCCACGGACCGTAGTCTGCCAGGCTCCTCATCCATCGAGAATACTGAAACAGACTGCTATTTCCTTCTCCAGGGGATCTTCCCCACCCAGAGATCAAACCCACGTCTCCTGCATTGGCAGGTGGACTCTTTATGACTGAGCCACCTGGTAAGGTGAAGTCCTCAGTCGTGTCCGACTCTTTGTGACCCCGTGGACTGTAACCTACTAGGCTTCAGCCCAGGAAACACATAGTAGGCACGCAATAAATACTGAGTGGATGCAATGTTGAGTGTATTGAACACTTACTTTCCTGGGGGCCTAGGGATGAACACTAAGTATAGCAAAGTGAGTGCAAAGTGAGTGCCCTCGAGAAGCTTACCATCTGCTTAGCACATCCGCCATCTGATCAACGGTGTTAGTAGCAACCATGAGCCAAACCCCTACCAAGAGCTTAAAATTCCAAACACAGCCCCACACATAGAACCCACTGAATGGTTTAATAGCCTCTCATTCAGTAGGTTTGCAGTGGGTATAGTTGCTTTTTCAAAGAATTCAGTAATAAAATCTTTCGCCTATGCAAAGAGAGAGAGAGAAGTTTACAGTCTTGCAGAGGACACGTGCCTTAAGTTAGTCAGCACCGCAGAGTGAGAGGCTGGGGCGAAGAGAAGAACACAGCAACGAGACAAGAATCGAAGGGGTTGGTGGAGCAGGAAAGGTCATAGTGGGGGGCCTCCCGGGCGCTCCAGTGCCTGAGACTTCACCTTCCAGTGCAGAGGATGCAGGTTCGATCCCCGGTCACAGAACTAAGAGCCAACATGCCACACAACCCCCCAAAAAGAAAAAAAGACAAAACATAAAAGCAATATTGTAGCAAATTCAACAAAGATTTTTAAAAGGGTCCACACCAAAAATATCTTTAAAAGATTGCAGTGTGTTGAGTGGAAGTGGGGGGAGTGAAGGGTTAATACTTAAAGTGTTCTTTCTTCCTGCTCAGATGGAGTCTATCGCCTGCTGCTGCTGCTGCTGCTGCTGCTGAGTCGCTTCAGTCGTGCCCGACTCTGTGCGACCCCATAGACGGCAGCCCGCCAGCCTCCCCGATCCCTGGGGTTCTTTAGTCAAGAACACTGGAGTGGGTTGCCACTTCCTTCTCTAATGCATGAAAGTGAAAAGTGAAAGTGAAGTTGCTCAGTTGTGTCCGGCTCTTAGCGACCCCCTGGACTGCAGCCCACCAGGTTCCTTCATCCATGGGATTTTCCAGGCAGGAGTACTGGAGTGGGGCGCCACTGTTGCTGCAGCGCAAATGAAGCCTGAATTGCTACGCCAGCCGCTGCACGCCTTCACCTGCACGCCTTCACCTGCTGGCTGGAATGCTCACTCTTCACCCCTGGTGCTAATCCGCTCCCTCCCTGCACTAACCCGTCCCTCTGTCCTCCACCAGGGCTTCCCTGGAGGCTCAGATGGTAAAGAATCCACCTGCAATGTTGCAGACATGGGTTCGATCCCCAGGTTGGGAAGATCCCCTGGAGGAGGGCATAGCAACCCACTCCAGTCGTCTTGCCTGGAGAATCCTGTGGACAGAGGAGTCTGGCGGGCTACAGTCTGTGGGATCTTGAAGAGTCAGACACAACAGAGCGACTAAGCACGGCACAGCAAACCCTCCAAAGAGCCCTTCCTGCTAACCAGGCAAAATGTGTTCTCAACCCCTGCAGTCTTTTCCTTGCTCTTGGAATGCCCTGCCTGCAAGTTTCAAGGTTACACTGAGATGGAACCCTCTCTGTGAATGCTTCCTAGCTGTCGCCTTCCATCTAGGTGACTCGTCACATCCAAGGTCAGGAGCAGCTGCATCAGACAACTCAGAAGAGAACGCATTCCTGAAGGGAAGGAACGTGGTAGGGAGGTTTGGAAAATGGTACCAAAAAATAGATGCCGTCAAGACTGCGTGAACTTTGAGTCATTGTAGTCTGAGATGCCCTTTCCTGGAGCGAAGAAGTGACAGACGTGTCGTGAGCAAGCGTGCACGCTCAGCCGCTTCGGTCGTGTCCGACTCTTTCCGACCCCATGCACTGTAGCCCACCAGGCTCCTCTGTCCACGGGATTCTCCAGGCAGGAAGGCTGGAGCCCGTTGCCATTTCCTCCTCCAGGCGAGCTTCCCGACCCAGGGATCAGACCCGCACCTTTCATGTCTCCTGCACTGGCAGATAGGTTCTTCACCAGACCTGTCACAGATCAGTGTAAACAGGGACACAGACAGGACTGGAGCCTGAACAATACAGGAAGAGGAAGACTGGTATCAGATCAAGATGCATCCCACACTGGCCCGCAGCTTAATCTCGGAAGTTCCGGAATCACGTCCTGGGCTGTACTATGCTCACGCCTACACATCCCTGGTGACTCAGTGGCAAAGAAACCACCTGTCTGTGGAGGAGACGTGGGTTCGATCCCTGGATCGGGAAGATCCCCTGGAGGAGGGCATGGCAACCCATTCCAGTATTCTTGCCTGGAGAAGCCCATGGACAGAGGAGCCTGGCGGGCCACAGTCCCTGGGGGTCACAGAGTCAGACACGACTGAGCGACTGAACAAGGAACAACAAATGTGTTTGTTTGAAATCAGTCTGGCTACCCCAGCCTGCTTGTGGTTTACACACTCAAATGCACGGGTATATTTATCTTCTTCTTTTTTAATATATGTATTTTATTGAAGGATAGTTGGCTTACAATGTTCCAGTTATACGTACACACATATATGATTTTTCAGATTATTTTCCGTGGTAGATTATTGCAAGATATCGACTATAGTTCCCTGTGTCATACAGTAACCCTTTGTTGCTTGTTGTGTATCTTTTTTTTTTTTTAATTAGAATCTAGGATTCTCTGCATACTAAGTCCAACAAATGGAGTCAAGAATGTCATAAACTTTTTAGCTAGGCAAAAATTCATCATAAGTATTCTTATATCTATTATACGGACTGTATATATGTATATATGTAAAGACTGTACGTAGGGTTACTCTGTTTACTCTTCTTGGGATGTACTGAGACACTTGAGTCTGTGACTTGGTGACTTCATCATCAGTTCTGGATAGTTCTCAGCCGTTACCTCTTCAAATTGGCCTCTGCGTCTTCTCTCTTCTTCTATAACTAATCAAACATAGAGTTCTCCACCTTTCTTAAGCTCTTTTCTGTATTTTCCACTTTTCTTTTTTTTTTTCACTCTGTATTAAAATTCTGGGTAAATGCTTCAATCTCCCCATGAACTAATTCTTCTAATTTGCGTTATCTGGTTCTTCACACATCTGTTGAGCTTTTGGGTTTTTATTTTTTTACCTCACTGTGCAGTTCATGGGATCTTAGTTCCTTGAGCAGGGATCCAGCCTGGGCTCTCAGCAATAAAATCAGCAAAAGAGTTTTAGCCACTGGACCACTGGGGAATTCGCTATGGAGCTTTCAGGTCCAGCCATTATATATATATTTTTATTTTGAGACATGCCACTTGGTTCTGTTTCAGAACTGCAAGGTCATGCTTTTACTTGCCTGTTGCCTGCAAATATTTTCCAAGTGTGTCATTTATTCCTTTAAATGCTGTGGATGTTTGTCTTATAAGCTGTATCTGGCTATTTGTGGGGCTGTTTCTGCTGGATATTATTCATGTTTCCTCGTTACCTTGGGTCTTGTTGATGGAATGCTGCTCGTTGTCTTTGAAAACCTTGGTGGGCATTCTCCAGGGCCTCTCAGGATGGTGGCCTTCTAAAGAGATTTGCCGGGACTTGCGAGTGTTTTACCAACTGGGGAACACCTCAAACTGGCCTGAGGGCTTAGGGCTCATTGGTCCATCTGAGCTCTGCGTGTCCAGGGTGCAGATCAGCCTTTATTTCCATCACCTACAATTAATTATGTAAATATCTTCTCATATTTGTTTTGCTATATTACTTTTTAAAAATTATCCATGCTGAGATTTCCCACGTGGTCCAGTGGTTAAAACTCTGTGCTTCCAATTCAGGGTGCCTGGGTTTGATCCCTGATCGGGGAACTAAGATCCCACATGCCTCACGGCACAGTGAAAAAATAAAAATAAGTAATATAATAAGAAGAACAATAAAATAATCTTTAAAATTATCCATGCTATTTTGAATTAATTTAGACAAGAAAAATGTAAGTATGTGAGTATTCTAAAACTTTTGTTGTCAACCTTCATCAATGTCCTATACATCACTGATGCATAGGAAACTTTTTTTGCATATAGACAAAATATTGATGACGGATGAGTAAATTGAAAGATGAAATTACTTTTGTAAAGATGGTAACCATAAATGCTATTGTAATTAAAATAGTAGATTTTACTGAATCTAGTATAAGGAAAATAAAAGGAAGTGAAATTGAAGGAATTGTTGGACTTCACATCTCTTTACCACAAGGAAACTCATTTCCTGAAATATATCTTTAAGGTTTTTTTTTTAAAGCACAGATGTGAGTTTTAAAAATTTATGATATTAGAGACATTATGCCTTTTAAAAGGGGCTTCCCCAATGGCTCAGCAGGTAAAGAACCCTCCACAATACACAATCAAGAAGCTGGTTCGATTCCTGGGTCGGGAAGGTCCCTTGGAGGAGAAAATGGCAGCTCACTCCAGTGTTCTTGCCTGGGAAATCCCACGGCCTGAGGAGCCTGGTGGGCTTCAGTCCACAGGGTTGCAAAGAGTCAGACACGACTGAGCGACTAACACTTCCAAACGCATGATGGTTTTCTTGGTCAGTGAAACTCCGTCTGTGTTCTGTTCTCAAGCTGCGTCTCTTGTAAGGTGGCTCTGTGCCCCTTGCAAGCGATATTCCTCTTCCTTTGCAGGATGTTTGCATAGTTATGAAACAGTAAAAGGCTGCTGAAGGCTGGGGTGCCTCTGTCTCACCTGATGTGACATGGTAACCTCTCGACTTCTTCCCACCACGCATCATACCTGTTCATTCAACACTGGGACCGTTTCTGAGATGCAGACCGTGGCCCTGGAGGCTTCGTCCCCAAGGGAGGCTTCTCGTTCCTTCTTCTGATCTCACTCCCTCACCCTGACAGCCGTGCAATATCGTGATCTACGGAAAATATACATGTTTGGCCCCTCAGATGACCAAAATATATTTCTCACACATGTTTGTCCTCCAGCCGTAATTCCGGGCTCACCGCTGCCCAGAACCTTGCATGCAGCATGGCACCATTTTTGTTATAACACTCAGTGTCTCGTCCTCAGTTCAGTTCAGTTCAGTCGCTCAGTCGTGTCTGACTCTCTGTGACTCCATGAATCGCAGCACGCCAGTCCTCCCTGTTCATCACCATCTCCCGGCGTTCACTCAAACTCACGTCCATCGAGACCGTGATGCCATCCAGCCATCTCATCCTCTGTCGTCCCCTTCTCCTCCTGCCCCCAATACCTCCCAGCATCAGAGTCTTTTCCAATGAGTCAACTCTTCGCATGAGGTGGCCAAAGTACTGGAGTTTCAGCTTTACCATCATTCCTTCCAAAGAAATCCCAGAGTTGATCTCCTTCAGAATGAACTGGCTGGTTCTCCTTGCAGTCCAAGGGACTCTAAAGAGTCTTCTCCAACACCACAGTTCAAAAGCATCAGTTCTTCGTCACTCAGCCTTCTTCACAGTCCAAATCTCACATCCATACACGACCACAGGAAAAACCATAGCCTTGACTAGACGGACCTTAGTAGGCAAAGTAATGTCTCTGCTTTTGAATATGCTATCTAGGTTGGTCATAACTTTTCTTCCAAGGAGTAAGCATCTTTTAATTTCATGGCTGTAGTCACCATCTGCAGTGATTTTGGAGCCCCAAAAAATGAAGTCTGACACTGTTTCTACTGTTTCCCCATTTATTTCCCATGAAGTGATGGGACCGGATGCCATGATCTTCATTTTCTGAATGTTGAGCTTTAAGCCAACTTTTTCATTCTCCTCTTTCACCTTCATCAACAGGCCATTGAGCTCCTCTTCACTTTCTGCCATAAGGGTAGTGTCATCTACATATCTGAGGTTATTGATATTTCTCCCAGCAATCTTGAATCCAGCTTGTGTTTCTTCCAGTTTCTCATGATGTACTCTGCATATAAGTTAAATAAGCAGGATGACAATATACAGCCTTGACGCATTCCCTTTCCTATTTGGAACCAACCCGTTGCTCCATGTCCAGTTCTAACTGCTGCTTCCTGACCTGCATACAGATTTCTCAAGAGGCAGGTTAGGTGGTCTGGTATTCCCATCTCTTTCAGAATTTTCCACAGTTTATTGTGATCCACACAGTCAAAGGCTTTGGCATAGTCAATAAAGCAGAAATAGATGTTTTTCTGGAACTCTCTTGCTTTTTCCATGATCCAGCGGATGTTGGCAATTTGATCTCTGGTTCCTCTGCCTTTTCTAAAACCAGCTTGAACATCAGGAAGTTCATGGTTCACGTATTACTGAAGCCTGGCTTGGAGAATTTTGAGCATTACTTTACTAGCATGTGAGATGAATGCAATTGTGTGGTAGTTTGACCATTCATTGGCATTGCCTTTCTTTGGGATTGGAATGAAAACTGCCCTTTTCCAGTCCTATGGCCACTGCTGAGTTTTCCAAATTTGCTGGCCTATTGAGTGCAGCACTTTGACAGCATCATCTTTCAGGATTTGAGACAGCTCTACTGGAATTCCATCATCTCCACTAGCTTTGTTTGTAGTGATGCTTTCTAAGGCCCACTTGACTTCACATTCCAAGATGTCTGGCTCTAGATGAGTGATCACATCATCATGATTATCTGGGTCTTGAAGATCTTTTTTGTACAGTTCTTCCATGTATTCTTGCCACCTCTTCTTAATATCTTCTGCTTCTGTTAGGTCCAGACGATTTCTGTCCTTTATCGAGCCCATCTTTGCATGAAATATTCCTTTGATATCTCTAATTTTCTTGAAGAGATCTCTAGTCTTTCCCATTCTGTTGTTTTCCTCTATTTCTTTGCATTGATTGCTGAAGAAGGCTTTCCTATCTCTTCTTGCTATTCTTTGGAATTCTGCATTCAGATGCTTATATCTTTCCTTTTCTCCTTTGCTTTTTGCCTCTCTTCTTTTCACAGCTATTTGTAAGCCCTCCCCAGAGAGCCATTTTGCTTTTTTGCATTTCTTTCCCATGGGGATGGTCTTGATCCCTGTCTCCTGTACAATGTCATGAACCTCATTCCATAGTTCATCAGGCACTCTATCTATCAGATCTAGGCCCTTAAATCTATTTTTCACTTCCACTGTATAATCATAAGGGATTTGATTTAGGTCATACCTGAATGGTCTAGCGGTTTTCCCTACTTTCTTCAATTTCAGTCTGAATTTGGCAATAAGGGGTTCATGATCTGAGCCACAGTCAGCTCCTGGTCTTGTTTTTGTTGATTGTATAGAGCACCTGCCAAACTTTCAGAGGCGTTAAAGTGGAACTGCCGTCTCGTTATTCATGGCAAGCCTCTTTCACGGAGACTGGGTTTATGTGAACAAGGTGACTTTTGGAAAACACCTAAGGATGGAAACTGGTTGCCAGGGGAACCAAGGGGCCCACTCCCTGATTTCTGGGGAGGGAGGAGGAAGTTCGATCACCCATGACCCGAGATTTAATCAACCATGCCTGTGTATGAAGCCTCCATAAGAAGCCAAAAAAATGAGGAGGTTAGGAGGGCTTCCAGGCGGCAGAGCCAGGATGCTTGCTTGTACCACTAGGCTCCAACCTCCTGGAGAGCAGCCGCCCCTTTGCCCAGGGCCTCACCCTGTGTATCTCTTGCTTCCCCTGACTGCTGACTCAGTCCTTTATATCCTTTGTAATAAACCGGTAACCTAGTGAGCCAATGGACTTCCAACGTTTTGTGAGGTGCTGTAGCAAATTAATGGAACCCCAGGAGGAGGATGTGGGAACCTCTCATTGATAGCCAGTTGGTCTGAAGCCTGGGCAGTTAGCGGGGCTAGCAGTTGGCACCTGAAGTGGAGGACGGTCTAGGGGCACGGAGCCCTTCCTCTGTGGAATCCTGTGGACCCTCACGCTATCTCCAGGAAGATACAGTCAGACCACAGAGGTAACGCAGGTCCAATTCCAGATCGACTAGCAGAGGAAAGTGAGTCACTCGGATGTTTGGTTTCCCATAAAAGGCAATGTTTCTACTGCAGTTTACTAAGTGTGCAATAGCACAGCGTCTTTAAAAAGTTATTGTTGTTGAGTTGCTAAGTCGTGTGCTGCTGCTGCTGCTGCTGCTGCTGCTGCTAAGTCGCTTCAGTCGTGTCTGACTCTGTGTGATCCCATAGACGGCAGCCCACCAGGCTCCCCCGTCCGTGGGATTCTCCAGGCAAGAGCACTGGAGTGGGTTGCCATTTCCTTCTCCAGTGCATGAAAGTGAAAAGTGAAAGGGAAGTCGCTCAGTCGTGTCCGACTCTTCGCGACCCCATGGACTGCAGCCCACCAGGCTCCTCCATCCATGGGATTTTCAAGTGAGAGTACTGCAGTGGGGTGCATTGCCTTCTCTGTGCTAAGTTGTGTTCAACTCCTATAAACGCCATGGCTGGTAGCCCACCAGGCTCCTCTGTTCATGGGATTCTCCAGACAAGAACACTGGAGTGGGGTGCCACTTCCATCTCCAGGGGACCTTCCCGACCCAGGGATCAAACCCGCATCTCCTGCGTCTCCTGCATTGGTAGGTGGATTCTTGACTGTGGTTCTACATGGGAAGCCCTTAAAAAGCACACGCCTTAATTTAAAAATCAGTTCAGTTCAGTCACTCAGTCGTGTCTGACTCTTTGCGACCCCATGAATCGAAGCACGCCAGGCCTCCCTGTCCATCACCAACTCCCAGAGTTCACTCAGACTCACGTCCATCGAGACCGTGATGCCATCCAGCCTTCTCATCCTCGGTCGTCACCTTCTCCTCCTGCCCCCAATCCCTCCAAGCATCAGAGTCTTTTCCAATGAGTCAACTCTTCGCATGAGGTGACCAAAGTACTGGAGTTTCACCTTTAGCATCATTCCTTTCAAAGAAATCCCAGGGCTGATCTCCTTCAGAATGGACTGGTTGGAGCTCCTTGCAGTCCAAGGGACTCTCAAGAGTCTTCTGCAACACCACAGCTCAAAAGCATCAGTTCTTCGTCACTCAGCCTTCTTCACAGTCCAACTCTCACATCCATACACGACCACAGGAAAAACCATAGCCTTGACTAGACGGACCTTAGTAGGCAAAGTAATGTCTCTGCTTTTGAATATGCTATCTAGGTTGGTCATAACTTTCCTTCCAAGGAGTAAGCATCTTTTAATTTCATGGCGGCAGTCACCATCTGCAGTGATTTTGGAGCCCCAAAAAATGAAGTCTGACACTTTCTACTGTTTCCCCATGTATTTCCCATGAAGTGATGGGACCGGATGCCATGATCTTCATTTTCTGAATGTTGAGCTTTAAGCCAACTTTTTCACTCTCCTCTTTTACTTTCCTCAAGAGGCTTTTTAGTTCCTCTTCACTTTCTGCCATAAGGGTGGTGTCATCTGCATGTCTGAGGTTACTGATATTTCTCCTGGCAATCTTAATTCCAGCTTGTGTTTCTTCCAGTCAGGCATTTCTCATGATGTACTCTGCATATAAGTTAAATGAACAGGGTGACAATATACAGCCTTGACATACTCCTTTTCCTATTTGGAACCAGTCTGTTGTTCCATGTCCAGTTCTAACTGTTGCTTCCTGACCTGCATACAGATTTCTCAAGAGGCAGGTTAGGTGGTCTGGTATTCCCATCTCTTTCAGAATTTTCCACAGTTTATTGTGATCCATACAGTCAAAGGCTTTGGCATAGTCAATAAAGCAGAAATAGATGTTTTTCTGGAACTCTCTTGCTTTTTCCATGATCCAGCGGATGTTGGCAATTTGATCTCTGGCTCCTCTGCCTTTTCTAAAACCAGCTTGAACATCAGGAAGTTCATGGTTCATGTATTGCTGAAGCCTGGCTTGGAGAATTTTGAGCATTACTTTACTAGCATGTGAGATGAGTGCAATTGTGTGGTAGTTTGACCATTCATTGGCATTGCCTTTCTTTGGGATTGGAATGAAAACTGCCCTTTTCCAGTCCTGTGGCCACTGCTGTGTTTTCCAAATTTCCTGGCATACTGAGTGTAGCATTTATTGTTATTAAATATTGTGACCGATCACCAGAGCCTTCAGCAAGTCATCGTCTTTTTGCAATAGTAACAGCAAAGATCACTGATCACAGATCAGCTTAACAAGTATTAGAATAGTGAAGAATTTTGAAATAGTGTGAGAAAGACCAGGACACGGCATAGACACACAGTGAGCAGATGCTGCTGGGAAAATGGACTTGCTGGATTCAGGGTTGCCAACAATGTTCTATTTGCAGAAAGTAATAAAGTGCAGTAAGGGAAGTGTGCCTGTAGCGTCAGGACTGGCCTAACCGTAGTGCCCCCAGCTGGCAGCCTGAGTGCTGCCTGGTGGCAGGGACCCCGCCCCCACCCACTCATTGGAATTGGGTGCAAAACCTAGAAGAAACTGTTTTGCTAATCCTCAGAGAAAAAAGTAACATGAGCCAGCTCAATCTGATCCAGGCTTAGGGCTGGGGGAGACTTTTCAGGATGGCTTTTTGGCTATAGGGGGCAGGGTGGGGAAGCCCGGGAGTTAGACTGCATGCTTCTCTCTCTTCCGTGCAGCTAAGTCGCTTCCGTCCCGTGGCTTTGTGACCCCGTGGACTGCAGCCCGCCTGGCTCCTCTGTCCATGGGATTCTCTGGGCAAGGACTGGAGAGGGTTGCCGTTTCCTCCTCCAGGGGATCTTCCCGACCCTGGGACTGAAGCCTGTATCTCCTGTCCTGGCAGGCGGGCTCTCTACCACTCGCGCAGCCTTCGTGTTCGCTGTTTTGAATTTTCCTCCCCCATCCCCAGCACGGCGGTCCTTTTCAAACCTGTCAGGTTACACTGCTCCATTCAGTTCCCCAGTGGACCCCCACCCCGTCTTTAGAGACGGAAAGCTGAAGCCCCTGGCTGGCCCTTAGGGTCTGCCTGCGTCCTTCTCCCTGTTTCAACCCCGACCTGGTCCAGTTCGCTCCTCGGAGCTCTTCCTACCGAAGCCTGCTGGCCTCCTTGCTGGTCCCCAGGCTCCCCAGGGTTTCCCTGCCTCGGGGCCTTTTATTCTTCTATTCTGCCCAGGATTTGCCTCTTCTCTTTCAACCTGTGCTCACACATCCCCCCAAAGCGCCCTTCTCTGCCCAAGCTCTTGGGACCCTTGAGTCCGTCTCTCTCCCTAGCGTCTGTCACTTTCTGACACACAGTACGTGTATGCCTTCATTTGGCTCACAGACTCTCTCCTGCTCTGCTGCCTCCCAAGGTAAGCTTCACGAGGGCAGACAATTTTCCTGGCTAAAAGAGCTCCTGGCACATCGCATTTCGTAAATGTTGAACTTATTTGCTTTGCTCATTTTATCTTGCTCATGACATCGAGGGTGAGAAATTCTTTGACGATGTTTCTTCTGCCCCTTCGATCCTTCTGACTCCATCTTCTCTAACAACCTCCGTATAGCTTGATGCAAGCCAGTCTTGTTTCTAGAAAACCTGTTCCAGGGGTGCAATAAACTTGCAGCCAACCACTTCCAGCCTGTAATAAGCTTCTAAACAGGATTCCTTCCTTGTAGAGCAGTTTATCCAAACTATATCTTTCATCATCGTCAGCTCAGGTTTCTTTGTTCCATGAAGTAACGTAGAAATACATACTAAAATAAAATATCCTTCACTCTGCTTTGCAAAGTCTAGCTATTTAGATGGTAAAGTAGGCTGGGAGGGAAAAGGTAGGGCAGCTGAAAGTTCACCTTCATTATTTAGATCCATTGATTTGCCATTTCTCCTTTTATTTCCCCACATCATTAACGCATCTTCAGCAAGCGAGTGGCTTCTGCCAGTGGGAGAGCTGTGCGCAGTGAGGAGTGAGCGCCCTGCAGACCCCTCTTCGTATTTTCTCAGGTGCAGTTTTCTTGAGCCTCTGCATCTCCAGGCATTTCTGTTGTTTCTTGCTTTTAGTCACTAACTTGTGTCTGACTCTTTACGGCCCAGTGGATCGTAGCCGGCCAGGCTCCTTCGTCCATGGGATTTCCCAGGCCAGAATACTGGAGTGGGTTGCCATTTCCTTCTCCAGGGGAATCTCCCTGACGCAGGGATCGAACTCACATCTCCTGCGTTGGAGGCAGGTTCTTTCAGGCCCTTCCAGTGCACAGCAAAGCCAGTCTGCTGCCCCTGGGCTGTGGTGAAGGGAAGCCCCGTGTTTACTGTAGGCCACCCAGAAAGGACAGGCAGCTTCTGTTCAGAAGGCCCAAACTCCCCGATGGCTTTTGAAGAAGCGAGGTTTTCTTTAAAGGCAGCATTTCCAGTGACGCTTGCAAGGTGCACGCCTTTCTGGTTGGTTGGTAGTGAGGTCAAAGGGTGATGTTTCTGGAATCGTAATCATCATTTTTTTTGTCCCAACCAGCCTGGGGTCCATGTGCCTGCACCGTCCTCCACCTGGGGGGTGGCGCAGGGGGCGGGAGGCCAGGAAGGGGGGTGAC